>JALGBA010001107.1:0-473469 GCA_023970755.1 Azemiops feae | reverse complement strand
GTGCTTTCCCTGAGGCCCCCCCCCCACAGCCCCGGAGAAGCGCTGATCAGCCGGAAAGCGGGGCTGATCCTGGCGCTTCCCCTGAGCCCCCCCCCCACAGTCCCGGAGAAGCTCTGATCAGCCGGAAAGCGGGCTGATCCTGGCACTTCCCCTGAGCCCCCATAGCCCCCAAGCATTTTTTTACTCACCTGCTTTCAGCTGCACTCCCTTTCTCCTTTTGCTTCTCTGCCTTTGTTTGCTTCTCTGCCTTCGCCACGTGTTTGGGGTAAAAAAGAAAAAAAAAGTTCCACGAGACTTTCTAACTTCTCGCGAGAAGTTAGAAAGTCTCATGGAATTTTTTTTTTGTCTCACAAACACATGGCGAAGGCCGAGAAGGACAGGAGAAAGGGAATGCTGCTGAAAGCAGGTGAGTAAAAAAAGCGCTTGGGGGAGGTGAGGGCATCTGGGTGGGGGCGGGGGCGGGGGGGCAGGCAATGCGTCACGCAGCTCCAGCGGAATCTCCCCTGAAGACTGCGTGAGACTGCCTGCCACCCCCAAGGCCGCCACCAATCAGCTGGAGCTGCGCACTTTGATCCTGGGCTCTCAGTAGGACCCAGGCAATGTGCAGTTCCAGCTGACTTTGCCACAAGCCTCTGCGGCGCTGCTGCCGCTTCACCTCATCCACTTTTACACTTTTTTTAAAAAAAAATGTTTAAAAAATATATTTTTTAATATTTTTTTTACATTTTTTTTTACATGTTTTTTCAACCCGTCCTATGCGTACCACCAGCCATGTGCTCGCGTACCACTGGTGGTACGCGTACCACCGGTTGAAAAGCTCTGCTCTAGTTGGTAACACCACTCATCACATCAATAATTCACATGACTTCACCAGCAAGATTTGGAAAATAAAACTGGATGCAGATGAGACCATGGTTTCCTATATGTGACTTCACTCTTCACTTGCATCCCAACAACTGAAGCTGTCACGGTAGTGAAAAAATGTCTGCTACAAGAACCAATCTCAGCCCAGACCAGGTAATGGTCAGGCAGAGGTTCAGCATATGTGCCATGCTGAACCTCTGCCTGACCACTACCTATTTTCAATACAGTGAAGGTTTCTACAGACAAAAACACGGCTGTACCATGGACTCACCTGTGTCCCTCATTGTGGCCAATCTCTACATGGAAGATGTTATGTATTCAGTTCTTGAAGGCATTAAGCGAGATGAGTGTTGAAACAGCAACAGATTTATTTAACTAGGAACAGAAGCAACACAAATAGCTGCTGCGCAGCTATTTATATGGTTAGCCTCCAGGCGGCAGCCAATAGGTTTAAAGCAACAGTTTCCCGCCCAAAACCTAATTACCAGCCTGGAGACAGCAAGTCTGGCTTAAGTAACAGCAGCAGTTACATAACAGCAGAATCAAGGTCAGACATTCAAACAAGTGATTAGAGATTAAGCAAGTGATTCAAAACAGTTGTGACCAATACATTACATAAGAGGTAGAAACCAAAACCCTAAACACCTTCACAGGAATTCCACCCACTCACTGGTATAGGTATGTGGATGATACTTGGGTCAAGATCAAAACACAGGAATTGGAAGCATTCACCAAACACATCAACTCAGTGGACAGATACATCAAATTCACACGTGAAGATGTTAAGGAAAATAGTCTATCCTTCCTGGACTGTGCTGTATAGATTAAGGAAGACAGAAGCCTTAACATTGAAATTTACAGAAAACCCACTCATACAGATCAATATTTACATTTTGATTCACACCACCCACTGGAGCACAAAATGGGAGTTATCAGAACCTTGCACCACAGAGCTGAAGGCCTGCTACCAGCAAAGAAGGAAAAGAAAAAAGAAATAAAACACATCAAGGAAGCTCTCAGAATGTGTGGCTATCCCAACTGGGATTTCATCAAATCTCAAAAAAGACTAGCAGGAGCTCCTCCATAACAGATGAAGAAAACAATAAACATAGTCATTCCATATGTTGCAGGAATATCGGAAAAGCTCAGAAGGATCTTCAGCCAACACAACATATGTGCACACTTCAAACCCAAGAATACACTAAGGCAGAAGCTTGTCCACCCCAAGGATAAAACACCCAGACACAAACTGAGCAACGTGATATATGCAATACAATGCAGTGAGCCATGTGCAGATCTGTACATTGGAGAAATGAAACAACTTCATAAACATATGGCACAACATAGGAGAACAAACCCATCAGGACAAGATTCAGCAGTACATCTGCATTTAAAAGACAAAGGCCACTCTTTTGAAGATAGCAAAGTCCACATTTTGGACAGAGAGGACCGCTGGTTTGAAAGAGGGTTCAAAGAGGCCATGTATGTCAAAACTGAACAGCCCTCTCTCAACAAAGGGGGAGGGATCCGACATCATCTCTCTCTAGTCTACAACACAATCCTTTCAACAGTTCCAAGAAGGCTCCACACCCGTTTGCGTCACTCAGGTGACCCTGAAGACACAGATAGGCCTCCAGGTAGCTTTAATGACTTGCTAAAAGAATGCAAATGAACAGCTGTCTGCAGGAATATAAATCTTCCCTTTCCCTACCATCCAGTCAGAGCTGAAGAAGCTTTTTGGATGAGAAATGAAACGTCTTTAAAGAAAAACAAGAAAGTTCAGTTGCCTCATGAAAAGCATCTTTGTGGTAAATTATTCAGTTTCTTTGCTCATTGATAGAAAATGGGCATCCTTCCTGTTCTGTTCTTGCACAGAAGACATCGAGACGAGGCTGGTTCACAACAAGGATCTCTTTATTGAAACACAGTCACAGAACAGAAGCAAGAACACAATGGCCATTGGCCTTTTATATTCCCCTGCAAGGGGATGCACATCCAATCATTGCAGACCGTTCTCCCCCTTGCGCATGTGCGCAAGGCCGGAGACAACCTGTCTGGGTCCCGGGGAGACATGTGGTCTGTCCAGGTCTCTTGTTCACCCTGAAGTAATTCTCGACGCAAGCTGCGTAAGAGCTCCAACATTCTGGGTGTGACGTATCGAACTCGACAAGACGGCCCAGCTTGGACATCGTTGTGACCGATAGCCTCTTTGACGTCTCTCGCCGCAAGGAAGGAGAAGGGGTCCCACGAAGCCAAGCCCACCTCCAGCATCTTTGTACTGGCAGGCGGTTGCTTCTTCTGGACGCCATGCTTCTCTTCGCTTCAGGCCTTCAGGTGAGTCAGCCCTAGCTTCTTCTTTTTTGTCTTCCTTTGCGGCGGATCCCACCTTCGTTGCCAATGTTTTGTTCTTGCACAGAAGACATCGAGACGAGGCTGGTTCACAACAAGGATCTCTTTATTGAAACACAGTCACAGAACAGAAGCAAGAACACAATGGCCATTGGTCTTTTATATTCCCCTGCAAGGGGATGCACATCCAATCATTGCAGGCCATTCTCCCACCTTGCGCATGTGCTCAATATCCATTTCTCTTATCCTCCTGTTAAATTATTTATGTATGAATGTAATTCAAATATAATTCAGAAACATGGTCATCTACAAAACCAATGCATTGATGAAAGAAAATTAATATATGAAACTTTGTTTATCTCTGAAAGGGAACTATTACAGCAACTGGCTATATCATATACTGGTTGTACCCTTAGAGTCAGACTGTCAACCTTGCAACAGACCTGGCCAAAGCCATTTTCCTTGTTTCCAGTTGCCACAAGATTAGGGGGGGGGAATGGGACATTTTTCTATTAGACTAAATATTTTCTATCCAGTGGGAACCAAGGTCATTTCTGTTTCCCTCAGCTGGGGAGAATATTTCTAGTATTAGAAAGGCCACCTGGATGTCTTATTGGGGAATGTAGTTGATTGCATAGCCAGTGGGGTAGGACTATAACTTTGTATTACTGTTGCTTTTGGGAGGGTTTTTTAGTCTTGGTTTCACTTTTGACCATGCCAATACTTTGTATCCAATAAACATGTTCTCAGAGGAAAACTCAAGCCTCGGAGTTCTGTTTTACTTGGCCTCATCTATCGGAACCATGACACAGACAGTCTCCTCTATGACTTGATTTGGTTGTTGTGGAAGGGCAGCAAATTCTTAATTTTTTTTCATATGTTATTGTTAATATATCTTTACTGCTGGGTGGGGGTGGGGGTAGGGACAGTTGTGGGATTCTATGTTTCAAGGTTCCAAAAAAAAACCTCATTTGTTTTGAATTCTGTGGATTTTGGAATCAAAATGTTTGGGGGCAACTATGTTGGAATGGAAATAATACTTTCAGCTGAAAGCATTTCTATTTTTCCTACTCCACCCAAAGGATTTTTATCCTGTAGGATCCAATCTGAGTGAATCAATGGGACCAGAGGTTTAGTCTTCCAAGCTTTCGGACTTGTGCTGGAGCCCATCCTCAGGGAACTTCTCTCTAGCAGAAAGTGTGTGTGCTCTTATCCTCTTATCTTTTTAGACATAAAATTGACGAAATATTGATGGCCTACTAAATGACAGGTGTAGGTGTGCTTTGATATAGAATCCTTCTTCCACATCTATCTTTAACGTAATTGCACTAAACAGCTAAAAGAAACTTTTGCTTTTTCTACCGAGATTATTACTTTCCTATCTGTGTTAACATGATCTTACAGCTGACTGAGCACTCCCCTCTGACCTTCCCTTTCCTGGGAACAAGGGCCACCTTAATTGCCAATAGAGATGGTAAGATCTGTTGATGGGAGATTAGCAGCAGCTTAGCTAATTAGTATTTAAATGTTCACTAATGTTGCAATGAGTTTGTCAGCTACAATCTTATTTAAAAGAAGTCCAAATGTCTGTTCCTTTTTAATGGATTCATTTATCTCAGTTTTGTATTTTTTTAAAAAAGGAAAACACATTACAGTTCTTTTCAAGAATATTGTAAAAAAGGGGGGGCATGGCTGCATTAGTTGTTTCTTTGTTTATAATGCTGTAAAGTATTACAGACACTTTAAAATATTTTACATGATTGTGAATTAAGATCAGCTGTGCCATATAAGTGGCATTGAACTTATAGAAAGGATGTAGATATAGAAATCATGGAGCTGCACAAAAAAAGCTTATGACTTTGATTCATAAGTCTCAATCAAAGTCCCATTGAGTTCTATGAGATTTATTTCCTTATTAAGTTTATGCCCAAGAACATGTGCTAGGATAGCAGCAGTGTTGCCTAATCCAATTCCCAAACTTTGTTTCTCTAAGGATATTTGATAACATAACAGCCCTTTTAGAATACTTCCTCTGTTTTGAGAAATTGGAGAAGTGACTGATTTCTTTTAGTTTCTTTAATCTTCTTTTTTAAAAGATGTTTTTAAATTTAAAAAAATCATACATTTTGCTTCTGAAAAATGGGTGCTTTGGTAAGCTTTCAGAAAAGTATTCAAGGAGCAGAATGGATGCTTACAGTCATTAAACAGCCATTTGCAGTCTGTTTGCCTTCTACTTTCTTTAAACTGTTAGTTTCTTACCAAGGGCTTAACTGACAAGGGGTCTCTAAGAAAATCCAACAATAACTGTTATTGTTCCTAGGAAGACTGCTATATTTACAGAAAATTTTCTCCATTTCACATTGAAATATATCTTTTTTGCCATTATATTAGTTGTGTGTCATTGAACTGGGCTTGACTCCTGATGGACAAATGTTCACCCTCTTGATCTATTTTCAAAAATGGCTTCCAAGGACATTTCAGTAATCTCTTTGATCCTGCCCAACTATTTTATCTGTTATCTTCTTTGTTTTCACTCAGCCTTACACGCATAATCATTGTGTTCTAAACCAGGGCTTTTCAACCTTTTCACCCATTGTACCACTTTTCGGATAAGGCAATATCCGAGTACCACCACTCGCCCAGCAAGGTATCAAAAACTTGACCCCCCCCAAAAAAAGGAAAAAATGAGAAAGTACAGGTAGTCCTCGACTTACAACAATTCGCTTAGTGACTGTTTGAAGTTACAACGGCACTGAAAAAAGCAAATTATGACCATTTTTCACACTTATGACTGTTGCAGCATCCCCAGGGTCATGTGATTTACATTCGGATGCTTGGCAACTGATTCATACTTATGACGTTCACAGTGTCCCAAGGTCATGTGATCAATGGCCGGGGGGGCGTGGCCAGCTGATCACCCAGGTTGCAGGGTGCCTGTGGGGGGAATCCGTGGGTCTCTGGTGGAGGGGGATGGGACTGGGGTGGGTGCCTGGCTTCCTTCCCTCCCTTCTCCCATTTCCTCCCTTCCCTCCCTCTTTGTCCCTTCCTCCTTCCCTCCCTCCTCTCATTGTCCTCCTTCCTTCCTTCCTTCCTTCCTTCCCTCCTTCTTCTTGTCCCTCCCTCCTTCCCTCCATCCCTCTCCATTGTCCTTTCCTTCGTTCCTTCCTTTCCTTCCCTCTTTGTCCCTTCCTTCCCTCCCTCCCTCTCACTGTCCTTCCCCTCCTTCCTTCCTTCCTTCCCTTTGTCCTTCCTTCCTTCCCTCCCTCCCTTTCATTGTCCTTCCTTCCTTCCTTCCTTCCTTCCTTCCTTCCTTCCTTCCTTCCTTCCTTCCTTCCTTCCCTCTTTGTCCCTTCCTTCCTTCCCTCCCTCCCTTTCATTGTCCTTTCCTTCCTCCTTCCTTCCTTCCTTCCCTCTTGTCCCTTCCTTCCTTCCCTCCCTCTCATTGTCCTTTCCTTTCCTTTCCTTCCTTCCTTTCCTTCCTTCCTTCCTTCCTTCCTTCCTTCCTTTCTTCCTTCTTTGTCCCTTCCTTCCCTCCCTCCCTACCTTCCCTTTGTCCCTTCCTTCCTTCCCTCCCTCTCATTGTCCTTCCCCTCCTTCCTTCCTTCCTTCCCTTCCCTTCTTCCCTCCCTCCCTTCCATTGTCCTGCGCTACACCGTCCAGATCCCAGCCTGGTTTTGGCAGGCAGCAGTGCATTCTCACCACACGGAGCGGCCTGTGCATGAGCAGAGGCAGAGGAGAGCGCATGCGCCTCAGCCTCTGCGCGTGTGCAGGCAGGGCCTGGATGTCGCTGGTTCACCTTGCCAGCCGCTCCGTGTGGTGAGAATGTGCCAGGCTCGGTGTGTGCAGCTACAGCTGAGCCACCCGCGCTCAGCAGCTGCCCGCCGCTCGGAAGCCGCTCGGCGCAGCCGCCGCTCGGAAGCCGCCGGCCGCCGCTCGGAAGCCGCCCGGCCACCGCTCGGAAGCGGCCACCGCACAGAAGCGGTGCCAGCGAGCCAGATGGGCAGGGGCGCGAATTGGCGTGTGCTCAGGAACGCCGATTCCGCGCCCCTGCCCAGCTCACTCGCTTGCTGGCGCCCACAATCTGCCCGGCCTCCCCTCTGCCTGCTTTGCACAGCTTCTCCTGGGCCCCCCGCGCCCACCGTTAACCCTCCTGCCACCATTCAGGGTAAGGTTAGCGCCCCCGCCCAGATGCCCTCGCCTCCCCCAAGCATTTTTTTACTCACCTGCTTTCAGCTGCACTCCCTTTCTCCTTTTGCTTCTCTGCCTTCGCCACGTGCTTGTGGGTAAAAAAAACAAAAGTTCCATGAGACTTTCCAACTTCTCGCGAGAAGTTAGAAAGTCTCATGGAACTTTTTTTTTTGTCTCACAAACACATGGCAAAGGCCGAGAAGGATGGGAGAAAGGGAATGCTGCTGAAAGCAGGTGAGTAAAAAAAAACGCTTGGGGGAGGTGAGGGCATCTGGGCAGGGGCGGGGGCAGGGGGGCAGGGGGGCAGGCAATGCGTCACGCAGCTCCGGCGGAATCTCCCCTGAAGACTGCGTGAGGCTGCCTGCCACCCCCAAGGCCGCCGCCAATCAGCTGGAGCTGCGCGCTTTGATCCTGGGCTCTCAGTAGGACCCAGGCAATGTGCAGTTCCAGCTGACTTTGCCACAAGCCTCTGCGGCACTGCTGCCACTTCACCTCATCCACTTTTACACTTTTTTAAAAAAAAAGTTTCAAAAAAAAAATTTTTAATATTTTTTTTTACATTTTTTTACATGTTTTTTCAACCCATCCTACGCGTACCACCAGCCATGTGCTCGCATACCACTGGTGGTACGTGTACTACCGGTTGAAAAGCCCTGTTCTAAACCATCTTCTATTTGTGTCACTTGGTCAAAGTTTCTATTGGCTGATCACGATAAGACAGAAGTCAGTCTATCTTTGATTCAGGATTGATCAAATAATTCTTGCACTTCATGGCACTTTTAATAACCGTAATTGAAAGATGCCTATATTTTTCTCTCTCACTTTTTCTTAGTGTTCAACTTGCATAATTATGCCTTACCATTGGAAAGGCCATTGCTTTAGCTGCTTCTATTTTTACTGTTATTGAAATATCCTTATCATGTAAGAAAAATATGCAGGTTCTGCAGCCTAGTAATCTTGCAGGCCCATGACAATCCTGAATAATATGTATTTATTTCTCCTACTTGTCATGCCTAAAGATAAATACAGCAAAGACCATAACCTAAAAAACAACAGAAGTGGAAGAAATTAATACCAAGACAGAGGACTTTAAAGATCAACAAATACAATCTACTGAAAATTTTGACAGACAAACCCTGATTGCAAGTAAAAAACCTACAACCCAAAAAGCAACAGAAGCAGAACAAAGCAAGACCAAGACGGAAGGTGTTAAAGACCAACAAGTACAGTATACTGAAAACATACACAATCAAATAACAACCATAAAACTGGACATGACTTTCTACCTAAACCAGCAGAAACTCGAGGGACAAGAAGACCAAGCTGAATCGAATGAGCCACCAGGACAACAATTTAACGATTACAAATGGGCCAGCTTCTCTGAAAAATTGATAACTAGATGGTCTCCCTTGGTTCAAGTAACATGTGTAAGAATGATGTATCTGATGATCTAAAGGCATTGGTATGGAAGCCTGGTTGGCATAAAAAGAAAGCCACAGTTTGATTTTAAAAATGGGGTCTTTTTTTATTCATGATAGAGGATCTTAAAGTCTCAACTAATGGGCTAAAGGGAGATTTTTAGATGAAGGGAAATATGATTACTAGATTTAAATATTGTTGTTAAATGAAAAAAAATAAGGGATTAATTGGCTTAATACCCAGGATTTAGATTTGTAAGAGAAATGAAAATTAATTATTAGGAATTAGCTTTCAACTATTGTTTAGCCCAGATAATATAGATGATGAATTTGAGACAATGAAGGATACTCTATTAGTAAGTTGTGATGCATTAGGAGGAGAAATAGAAAATGTTTATGAAATAAGATAAGAATATACTTAAGTAAGTAATATATGTATTTTAGATATTATAACTTTTATGTAGTGAAATAAAGGAAATTTGGACTACCCAAAACTTAAATACTATGGATATTAAAGGTTAAATTGGAATATTGTAATTAAAAATTAAAAATTAGGTAAAATTTAAAAACAGGACATGGATATGTATAAGCAAAAAATATATTGATGAATGTTTTAACTGAGTTTGCTATAATGAGAAATTTACTAGCCTAAATATGATCTAGCAAATGTTAAGGGAAATAGAGAAGGAATTTTTGATGATGTAACCTGAGACATGCACTAAAGATTTTGTTATTGAACCACTGATTACCCAGTCACCACGCTGCTTTCCGAATACTTAAATGTTAAACTGGAAAACCAATAAAATTTGTTATAAAAAAAAAGAAAAGAAATCAACCTGGGAATTAACTTGAATAAAACAACCACATCTGAACCTCTCAGAGCAATCCAACTTTACAAAAATCACCCCCGAATCAATTTTTTTGATGCTCTTCAACAAAACTTGGAGAAAATGCATTGCCAATCTACTAAGCATGACAATCTATGAATTTAGTTAGTCCCAGTAAATTGATATATGGAATAATAGTTTTCTTGTTTTCTACATAATAAATTACAAATTTACTCTGTAATGATCTAGGGTCATCATAAACTCCATCTGGATTTTTATTCCTAACTGGGATGTGTAAATATTACTGTATTGCACTGAGGTTGCTGAATGATTGCTACAGCCCTCTAATGGATGAAATTGACATGACAGTTTCAATTCTGTTAAGGCCTTTGTGATATTAAGAAAATTAAGCACAAATTATTTCAAAGAACAGTCTAATGAAAAACATATGATGCAAGCATACTTAAAAAAAAACCCATTAAATAATCTTCAGGTATTTTGGACTATAACTATAAATCCCTTCTGATTTATCATGTTGGGGGGACTGATGTGAATTCATGAAACATATTGAGGATCTCAAATTACCTGTCCCCATCTTACACATCTCACCTTTCCCACATTCCCATGCCAAAAATTATTCAAATATGATCACTAATTGAACATATTTCTAGAGATTACTATCATTACACAATTTTGCATTTAAAACCAAAGAAATATCAGTTTCCATCCAACCTCTGCTTCACATTGTTGTGTGTTGATTAGACATTGATGTCAGCCCATTTGAAAATCCTTATTCAGCAGCAGCTCCATGTTTTGGAAAGTCAGGCCATTTGTCACCTTAGACCAGGGGTGTCAAACTCAATTTCATTGAGGGCCGCATCAGCATTGCGATTGTCCTCGGGGGGCCGGATAGGTGTGGCCAGGGTGGGCGTGGCCTACTGGGTGGGCGTGGCTGGAGTGGGTGTGGCCAGCTCTACATCGTTTGCGTCAAGGGTGCCTGTGGGGACCTGGGCAGGAGTGGGACAGATCTGAGGGTCTCTGGCAGAAGGGGGTGGGACCGGGGCAAGCACCAAGGCATGGTGCACTGGAGGAGCCTCACTGTTCCTCTCAGGCCATGCGAGGGGGGGCTGGATGGTGCCATGGGCTTCCTGGAGCCCTGAGCAGCAGAGGTCAAATGCCCTGTTTCCAGACGGCCTTGTGGAGCTAAGACTGAATGCGTTCCAGCATAGATGGCCACCACAAAATTGTACATTGGCTCCCGGGCGGCCTGGGCCGGGGTCAAGGCAGCGGGGGCCGTTCCCTCACTGTTTCCAGGATGGCTTCGCGGGCCACATGAAACCATGTCACGGGCCGCATCCGGCCGCTGGGCCTTGTGTTTGACATGTCTGCCTTAGACACATTAATTGTGCACAATCCTTCATTGTGCTCCAAAGATCAGATCATAGAAAGTATAACATAAAATAATAGGGTTGGAAGGGATCTTGGAGGTCTTCTAGTCCAAACCCCTGCTCAAGCATGGCTTTCCAATTTCTTCTTGAAAACTTCCAATGAAGTTCCAATCCCACTGCTTAATTGTTCTCACTGTTAGGAAATCTCTCCTTAATTCTAGGTTAGATTTCTCTTTAATAATCTGCCAACCATTACTTCCTGTCCTACCTTCAGGAGCTTTGGAGAATCAATAAAGGAAAATATTTGTAACTCAGAGTTGAAATGAGAGGTCCTTCGTGCCTCTGAGGTTGGTTGTTTTCTTTCAGACATTTCATTAGCCAAACTAGATAACATCATCAGTATTATCATCAGCTTTGGAGAATAGATCAATCCTTCTTCTCTGTAACAGTCCCTCAAGTACTGGAAGACTGCTATCATATCCCCCCTAGTCCTTCTCGTCGTTAGACTAGACTCCTTCATTAGCTTCTAGACACCTTATCATCTTTGTTGCTCTTTTCTGAATTCTTTCTAGGGCATGGTGTCAAACTCGATCGTGTCATGTGACGTATCATGACATATCACAAGGTTTTTTGCCTTTGCGGAGCTGGGGTGGGCATGCCCTGTGCGTGACGCATCCAGCCTGTGGGTCGTCAGTTTGACACCCCTGCTCTAGGCTCTCAGCATCTTTTTTGCACCATGGTGAGCAAAATTGAACACAGTATTCCAAGTTTAATCTCACCAGTGCAGTATAAAGCACCTCTTTTTTAAAATCTTCTTATAAAGATTGATGAGCAATGTTAAGAGTTTGGTCTTGAATAGTGAAAGTACAAAAGATGAAGTGATTGTTGTGGAAAAGAAAATGGTTACTTAGAAAATAGATGTTTGGAGGGAGAGTAATGAGGTCTCTCCTGGTGTATGAGAATAAGAATTCTATTAACCTTCTTGAGACTGAGTGAAAGCAGAGGTTTTGGAGGGGGGACAAGGTTAATGAATTTGGTTTCTGTGAGGATTAGGTGTAGGGTTTGGATAATGAGGTGGGTTGGATATGATATATTTGAGTGGAATGTGGATGAATGTAAGTGGTTGAGTGCATAGGGAGAGTGGATAATATGGAATTGGTGGGGAAATGTTGGAGAAGTCAGTTATGGACTTAGAGTCTAAGGAATAGTGTTCCATGATATTGGGCAGAGGGAGATGTGATGGAGATAACTGGATGTATCATTACAAAAGGACAACCAGCAATTATGTTTTTACTTCTGATCCAGTTTATGCCCAAGGTCCTGAAGGTCAAATTTCTGGAGAGCCCTATCCAGAATAAGACTTCATACATTCATGATATGATGGTGGATGAAGACCATTGCAGACATGGCATGTATTACTAAAAGCTGTTTGGGAGCAATAATGTTGTCTTATAATAGATTTGCCTTCCTTGTTTTAGATCCCTCAGTAGCCTAAGCACCAGGATTGGAGCTATAATGATTATTCACAACACCTTTGCAATGACTACACACACTGCTCTAACTGTACTTGGTATCAGTGCCTTTATAGGAAGATAAGAGTCAGGACAAGATAGAACCTCTGTGGGTAAATCATCCTTCTGCCTGACATTACCACTGCCTGAGTTCCTGCATCTCACTGCAGGGCTGGTAGTAGAACTTCCCAGGCTTTAAGGTTAAGGATTTATTTCAGTGTCCTTGCCATTGATCTAGTGATGGGTTTCTTGGCCTCCAAGTTGAGGTTATCTTAGCTCAAGTCCAGTGTTATCCTAGTTCAACTCATATGACCTCAAAGACCTGATATTTACTTGCAGCAAATGGTGTGTGTGTGAACTGACGCTGGAAGATATTGGTCATTCATCCTTTGCCAATCTGATGTTCACTGTTATGCACTGAATTGCTCCAGGAAATGAAACAATGAATAGATGCCTAAAATGATGGTGGGAAACACAAAGAATAAATATGGCCAGTCACAGATATGAGCTTCAGACTTATACCAAAGGGCTAAGAGTGATTAAAGGGACAAAGCAAGATTTTCTGTTTTTATTATAGCAATAGATTCTTGTCCAGAAGTTATATTTAAGATCATGAACATTCAATATATCTCTGCCCTTATAGCCACCAGCCAAGGTGAACCAGTTTCTGCTATGTAGGACTAGTCACAGGATCATCTGCAGTTACTCAGATCTGTTCTACATTAGACTCCAAATGGAGAGGGCTGACCAAGTTGCAACGGCAAAGTCTGATGGTGTGATCTAGGATGGGTTTGAATTAATGATTTGCATAGGTTCTCTGTGCTAATAGTTCAAGCACTTTCTTGATTTATTAAGATGGTTAGAGAGGTGACATGCAGTTGAGTCTATGCATGGGTATTGAGCTCCTTGAGGGGAGGGAATAATGCTATCTATCCTTAATGAGATGTACCCTCTCCCCAGGAGTACATCCTTGGACCCAACTATTTTAGACAATTAGTATTCTGTTTTCAAGCTTCCATTTTTAAGGGAAAGTTATTGAGAGGCCAGTTGTGCTATAGTTCCAGAGGATCCTGAAAAATGGATTATTTAGATCTTTTCAGTTGGGTTTCAGGCCAGGATTTTGTATAGAAACAGCCTTGGTTGTGCTTCTTTGATGATCTTTGGCAAAGCTGGGGTGCAGATGCAGTCATCCATGTGCTCCTTGATCTCCAAGTGGCTTTTGATATACTCAACCACTGGAGTTGGGATTTGGGGCACTATGTTATGATGATGCTTTTCCTAGCTTTGTAATTGGTGGAGTCAGGAGAGAAGCCTTCCTAGGCTTCTTTAAGTTCCTGCTCAAAATGTCAGCCTTGAAGGAAGATTCTCTCTTGTAGAAACCTTCAATTCAGTTGTATGTAACAACTATCACCATTTTCCCATTGTTTCTTTGGGGATACTGATGTTAGAAAGGACATATCATTCTGCAGTAGTTTGGACCACACCTTAACATCCACACAGATTATTAATATTTATGTAAAGCTCCTAGGCAAGACCATCTTTGATGGTGAGATATAATCAATATGGTGATAATATCCCTATATCACTACCAGATGCCACACTGAAAATGTTTTGACAGTTCTGACTCGTATCTGGAAACTGTGAAAGTCTGTCTGTCTGTCTGTCTGTCTGTCTGTCTGTCTGTCTGTCTGTCTGTCTGTCTGTCTGTCTGTCTGTCTGTCTGTCTGTCAGATTCACATCACATTTCAATAAAAGATAAAAATAAAAAATATGAAATATAAAATAAAATCTAAAATATTTTAAACATACAGTATATCTAGATTACAGATACAATTTTTTTGTTTCATTTGTCACAGTCCAGAAATAATCAAAGTCTCCATTATAGGTTATATTTTGGCACTCTGTCACTGTATGTTGGATAGTTTGTTTTTCAGTTACAATATGGTGATGGTATTTTGCCCCTTATAGAGGGCATCTATACATCTACCATGGCCACTACAAATTTGGTTCAGTGTTATCCATATTGTACAGGGCTGATCAAATCCAGGTGGTTCTTCCAAGAGGCAAGGCAAACTTTGACATTGGGGGGGAGCAATTTTCAATCCAACTTTGTTTTCTAGATATTGTATGATAAAATCATCTTCTACAAATACTTTAACGTAGAAATAACTGGATCTCAACCTGTTTCATTCCAGGCAGCCTATAGCACTCAATACTGGCAGTTGTGAGAATCTAAATGAATAGGAACAAATTTAGGTTACATTCCAGCAAAATGAAGTTACTATCTGTCCAGAAATATATTGGCTCAGAGACAATCTTGGATGGGTTTACACTTCCACTGAAAGAGCATGTCTGCAACTTGGATGCACCTTGACCTACAGTTCCTGCTAAACACAAGTTATGTCTTTTGCCCCGGTAAGAACTGCATCAGTGACAGCCATACCTGGTTTGGGAAGTTATGGCAACAGTAAAACATTACAGCTCATTCTCTAGCTTTTAAATAATTATAATTCATTCTAATATTGCTGCCTTTATATATGACATAGACATTTTTGTTCATACAAAATGAGGTAGCCAGGACAATTGTGACTATTATAATATGACATCTGTTCCCTTGATTATTGTATTGGTTGCTGTAGGAATTTAAGTCCACTTCCAAAGACTCAGGGTCCAATTTTGACCTATAATGTTGTATACAGTTTACCACAGAATATAGGCACCCCTTGTTTAGCAACTGCCTCTTACAGTGATGGTTCGCAGTTATAATAGCGATTTTAAAAAGTAACTTTACAACCATTCCTTATATATACCATCTTAGCTGATCTTTAAAGCAAAGGCAATACGATCTTAAGCACAGTCATGACTGAGCAACTATTTTCCTTTATGACTGAGTTCTGGTCCCAACTGTGGTTAATAAACAAGGGGTCTATCTTTAGGGTCTATCTCCATCAAGTAGGATCTATCTGGTCCATACATGCATGGAGGAAAGGGATACTCCTCCTTGCAAGAAATCAAACAATGTGAACCCCTAAAGCAGTCCTTCTCTGTAATGACCTCTATTTGTTGGAAAACTCTGGCTAAAAAGATAGGTGCAGAACCTTGTTTATTATTTTTTTTACCAGGATATTAAGACAAAGTTACCTGAATGTATTTCTGGCTGATTGTTATTTCTTTTTGTGACCCAAAAAGGAGAGAACTTTTTTCTATTTGTAATGATAATGTAATAATGTAATAGTAAAGTGTATTATTATAAACTACTCAGAATTGCCGTAATTGGGTAATGGGTAAATAAATACATAAGTACTCATTATTCCAGAAGACACATAGGATGTCCCACTTATGAAAGAAAATGAAAAGTAAATAGAGGCATTACTGTGCTAATGTGGAGAAGTAGGTCAGGAATTCTTTATCTTGTTCTATTTTCCACAATAATGCACAGGCAAAGAATAAAAAAATCTTCAACTTGCAATTGCTTTATTTATAACTGAATTAAGATCATGATTCCTTTTATTAAAAAACCCAATCCTATATCCTTTTCCTGGGAACTACCATAGTTTGGATACAATGCAGCATACTTCTGAGGATCAGTCCTACCATTTGATGCTAACTGTTGTAGTTTTGAATGAAAGGTTGCCTTCCAAATTCCTGCTCTTCATTTAACTCCACACGTCTTTGTGTATATGAAGTTCAAAGTGCCAAATGAAGATATGTCAGCTTGATAAACCTTTGTGGCGTGAAAGCTCTTAAAGGGTGTCATTATCGTAGATAATTTCAGTGCTGTTTTCTGCTTCACTGAAGGCACAGGGAAGCTCCCCACCCACTTTTGCACAACCAAGTGTTAAATCACTTCATATCACAGTTGAACCTCAACCTCATCACCCTTAATTTTTCTGATTGGTCTTTGCTTTCTGTCTGAAGGTTGCAAAACTGAGTGCCAACAATTACTACATCAACTCATTCTGTTTTTCCCCTCTACAACATTCAATCAGAATGTGTGTGATAGAGACAAGACAGAAACCAATCCAATGTACATTTCTTTTTCTCTACAATGGAAACTCATCTGGAAATATTTTAAGCTGGTTGATCTTATGGCACCCAAATACTTACACAGAACATAATGAAGCAGAGCAAATCATGAATAGTTATTCTTCAGACCACACTTCAGACATGCTAAGGCCAGTTCTCACCCAGTCAATCTCTCTTATTGTAAGCATGACAGTGCCCACAATGTTATTTCAATTATTATGAGAGAAGGAGGGGATGTATCTCTGTGATATAAAAGAAAACCTAATTTGTTATCTTACCTGAATGGTTAATATGAGTACTCCCCACACATCTAATAATTAACCCCTTTCTGCTTCTGTTTAAAAACTTCCAGTGAAGGAAAGCTGTCTCTTTCTCAAGGTAAACGTTTTACAATCAAGCTAATCTTAATTTATTTTTCTTCTTTCTTCTACAGGTTCCAGTGCTGCCCTCTAGAGCAATGGAGAACAACCCAACTCTTTCAATAGATTTTCCTTGGTTTCTTTGTCATTCTTAAAATATAGCAACAATTCAGTACTGTATCCAGGACTCTACGTGTTCTCTTACCAACGTTAAGCAAAGTAGAATAACAGTCCTAAATGTAGGCATCAGGTTAAAGTAGGAGGAGATAAGAATGAGGGTAACATAGCCAACATTAATGGTGTGCCAGATATAATTCAGATCTCCATATAAATTTTGGGAGGGCTTGTCAGCATGTTCGGCCAACTTGTTTACAAGTGTTCTCTCCAGACTTTTGTGATGAAACCATAAAGGTATATTAAGGTCCAAAATGAAGCTGCTAACCCTGAGATGAACCTCTCACACACATACTCTCATCTCTTCTCTGTTTTGAGCCAAGATATAATCATCTAAGTACTTGTATGAGATGGAGATTGGCTAATCTAAAACTTGCAGGCCTCCCTTTTTTGCCAGTTTTTACAGTCTCCAGTCCTTCTCTAATTTACGCCATTGAAATCAATGTCTAAACACCAACATTTGGTGGTACATAGGCGTGACTATTTTAAACTAACACATACATTTTACAAATTATACATTTTACAAATATGTTTGTTCACTAACATGCAAAATTGAGACATTCAAAAAGGTATCCATTCATTCATTTAATTTGTTTGCCACCCATCTGCCAACTCTGGGCAACTTACAACATCAAACTATATTTAACTACCCCCTCAATAAGACAAAATTATTAAATATTTGGATTGCCTCAATATTATGTACATTGCAGTGATTTTAAAATGTTAGTTCCTGCAGAAATATCACTTAGGACTTCCCCTTTTAATAATGTGTAGACATTAGATTTTCTGTAACATAGCTTAAGAATTAATCAGTTGTTTTAAAGAGCAGCATTAAACTACTGGCACATATATGGCACTATGAAAACCTGTGGAGGAATAAAAACGATTATGATCTTTCTGGGTTTTCAAATAATTCTACAAATTATCTAGTCAAGCTCAAAATCTGTGCATTAGTTTCATTAGATTTATTTGCTAATTTTGTATCTCACCTTTAAATCTAGAAGCTCAAAATGACCTGTTTGAGAATCTCCCTTCATTTTTTTTCCCATAACGAAAACAATCTAGATTTCTCCAGATTTCTTAAAATATCTCATGGTAAGATTAAATAATCTCACAATTATCTAACAGTTCAGGCCTGCTATTGAATCTAAATGCAAATGTAGAGAGACTTAGCACTGTTTTAAAAAAAAAAAGCAGTTCCTTACATATAATTAGATCATAACAATTGTTGACATTGATAGAATGTCAACAATTGTTATAGAAATGGTGATGCCTAGTAATATAATTTTTTAAAAAAGGAGCTTGTAGATGTAACATCAAAGGATTGGTGAGAATTTGATTTCATGGCTTGACTATACTGAATTATAGAAGAACATCTTAAATGACAGCTGCTGGAAGAGGAGTATCATCCTTCTGTCTTGCTTATAAGTTTTTAAAAATGGAGTTGGTCACCACATGATACAGAATGCTGGACTATAATGAGCTTTTTGCCTGATCTAGCAATGAACTTATATCCATATTATTTTTTTGTGGAGTTTTTTGTGAGACATATATTTTCCTACTTTTCTACTTAACATCTACATGAGACTGCAGGGTGAACACATCAACTACCATGAGGTGAAGTATCATCAATATGCTGATGATACTCAACTGCAGTAGGTAGTTGGTAAATTAAGCAATGCTCTGGACAATTCATACCAGTGTCTGGAGACTGTGAGAGTCTGGATGGGGAACAACAGGTTTCAACTATATCCTAGCAACACTGAATGGCTTTGGGTTTTGAGCCCCACTGGTTCTAGGACTTTACCATCTTTGGTACTGGATGAAGTTGTATTGCCCAAAAAGAGCCTGTGTGCAATCTGGACACACAATTCCTGGACTCACAATTCCCAGTGGCAGTCATGACTAAGAGGACGTTTGCACAATTTTATATTGTGTGCCAGTTGCATCCATTCCTAGATCAGGGGGACTTATTATTCAGTCATGACCTGGTCAGCTCCAGATTAGACTACTGAAATGCACTCTACATGGGGCTGCCCTTGTAGAGAATCCAGAAGCTGGTGCAAAATGTAATGGAACGGGCAGTTATATATCTTTTTTTAGAACACATGTTTTTATTTATAGTGGAGGAGATGAGAGAGGAGAGGAACATTAAAAGAGGAAATATTGATTGAATCCTATGATGGAAATGGAATCCCTGCTCATCCTAATTACTATGAGCATTATTACTATTTTCTTCCTATCTATAGGTTCCAGTGCTATAGGTTCCAAACTCAGCTTTGTGAATTGCATTGGCTGCCAGTTTGTTTCTGGGTCAATTCAAGGAGCTGGTGTTGACCTTTAAAGTTCTTTATGGCACAAGAATGGGTTATTTGAAGGACTGCCTTTCCCCAATTTTATCTGCCTATCCTACTAGATCCAGCAGCTTTTGGACCTATGTTTGATGGGCCCTAGGGGATATGGAGGAGTGTGCTGCTGATGGAGGAGGCTTTTCTGCTGTGGCATCCACATTGTGGAATCTTCTTTCTCCTGAGGTAAGGAGGGTGTCATCACTATTGAGCTTGCGCAAGTTCCTCAAGACCTGGCTACGCCAGTAGGATTGGTGTGTGGGTTAATTAGTGAGGTGATTCCAGTGTTTTTAACATCCTTTCCTCCATTATTCTTTGTTTTAGATTGGTTTTTATACTTTTAAATGTATATTAAATGTTTGTTAAATTTATATTTAATGTATATTACATGTATTTACTGTTTATAGCTCTGTTTTACACTGTCCAGAGTCATCCCAAAGGTGCTTTTTCAAAAAGCTACCCAGAGTCGCTTGTTTGTGGGATGGGCAGCTATATAAATTGGTTTAATAAACAGAATAAATAAACAAAAATATGCCTTTATAGTTGTCTTCCTTATTATATTTTACTTTATGTTTCCATATTGATCTTATTCTTTTTGCAAGCTGTTATCTTTCTAATCTCTGTCCATCATCCATTCACAGCTTAACCCACAACCTGATGGGTAACTTGAAATGACATCAACTTTGGATCATGCTACAGCCAAGACAGCATGGATTTCTGAGTTGCAGGGGAAGAAGACTCTAGGGATAAAGCTGCTGATGGAGGAGGCTGAAACAATTTTTAAACATTGTAAACTTTTTTGACTCAGTTTTTTAAAATGTCTTTATATCCATTTTTGAATATAAAGATCAGAGTACTGTGTTTCTTTTTTCAGCTGCTAGACCCAGACCTTGAGGGCTGGGAATAAAAAAAAAAAGTACAACCCCCACTTATGTAGCATTATGACTGCATTGATGACAACAGTAATAATGCTCACAGTAATTAGGATGAGCAGGAATTCCATTTCCATTATAGGAATCAATCAATATTTCCTCTCTTAATGTTTCTCTCCTCTCTCATATCCTCCACTATTTTTTTAAATCCATGTGCAAGAATTAAAACTAAAAAAAGAAGTTAAAACAATCTTTGAAAGCAACATAGAATTTCAAAAGTGAATTTCAAATTCTACAAATGAAAATAACATGAATTAAAACTGGGATTTCATGTTAATCGATATACTTCAGATCTGAATTTCTAAATGCCATTTCTACAACAAAGCAAAATCAAGTATAATAAACCAGATACAGGATTGTACCAACAATGACTTCCCTGTGTTAATGTATAATAACACCAATAGCAAATTATTCACATTTTATTACTCAAACCAGTGACATTATTATTACATTTTATTACACACACACACACACGTAATTGTACATATGTATACACACACATCTATTCAACTCAACACAAGGTGGCAAACATCCTTAATGCTCCCATCCCTATTTTCCCTGAAATAACAACCTTGTGAGGTAGGTTGGTCTGAGTAACTGGCCCCAAATCACCCAGCCAACTTTCATGCATAAGGGAAGCCTAGAACTCAGTTTCCTGCTCTCTAGGCAAGCACCTTAACCAACATACTATACAACAGGTCAGCAATATTTTTCAGCTGCTGCTAAATACCATGCAATCTTACATAATACAGATATTCCCCTTTTGTTTTTGAAGTGACAATTTCTACTAATAATCCAGAAAATTTAGAAAATTCTATTTGCATATACAGTCAGAATTGTTGTTCTTGCCCTATAACTCATTCTCTAGGAATCTCATAGGGCAGATACAAAAATAAAATTAATAAAAGTATTAAAATGCCCAAGATTTCTGAAGCAAATGGCTATTTTGGGGGAGACACTCAAAAATATTAACTACATATAGTCAAGATGATGACTCTCTATGAATGAAATAATTTTCTCCTTCAATTACAATTCAGTGCAACTTCTGGAGATGGACCTTTTGGGGTGCACCTAAACCTTTTGGGGAGTCGCATGTGACCTCAGGGCCACAAGTTTTTCATGCTTACAGTAGAACAAAAATAAAACATCCTCTGTTCCCATATTTTGCAGTGCATTTCCCCAAGATGATCCTTAACAATACAAACCAGAAGGCAGAACAAAATGCCTGAGAACATGATTTTGTAGTCCCAAGAAGACAGTCAAACACAAATATTGAGAGAATATAAGTAGAGTCTTGTAGTAACTAGAAATTGGAATTTTGGAAATATTTATTGGCAGAGCAAATTCGCTTTTTTATTTCAGTTTTATTTCTGAATTTCACCAGAAGGAAATCATTGAAATGTAAGGCAACAATCCATTTCAACCTCTGTGCATCATCACATTGTATAGCATGATGTTGTTTCTATCACTGGATGTTTTTATTTTAGATGTATTCAGAGTAACTAAATAGGCATTTCTGCCACCTGGTGCCTCTCAGGTGTGTTTTATTATAGTTCCTAAAATCCTTTAATAGACTGAGATTATGGGAATCTAAGTCTGATCTAGCTGAAGGGCATCGGATTACCAAGGGCTAAACTAAAATGGACAACATCTGAAGATGCCAAAGCATTCAAAGAAAGCATTAATTACAAACATTATACTGTTGGAATGTCCTAAAGATATTCCTTTACTTATGACCATAATTGGGCAATTGGGACAGAAATTTCATTCAATGGACAGTGCAGTAGTAACTCAAGTCACCATGTGACCAGACCTGATTTATGACCATTTTTATAGTAGTTGTAAAGCAAATCACTGCAGTCATTAAGTAAATCTGACTTTCCCAGAAAGCAACATAAAAGGTTGCAAATAGCAATAGCAATAGCACTTAGATTTATATACTGCTTCACAGTACTTTACAGCCCTCTCTAAGTGGTTCACAGAGTCAGCATATTGCTCCCCAACAATCTGGATCCTCATTTTACTGACCTTGGAGGGATGGAAGGCTGAGTCAACCTTGAGCCAGTGATAATCGAACCACCAAACTGGTGGTGATCATGTGACTACAAGATGTACAACTAGTCATAAATGCGAGCCAGTTGACAAGCACCTGAATTGCAATCACATGGCGATGGTCATAATTGTGATTGTAGGTAATAAAACACTTTTCCCGAAGCTGTCATAACTTTGAATGATTGTAACACGAATGGTCATAAGTCAAGGTTTACCTGTATTCAATGCAGAAATAGAAACAAGCTGGGCAAATATTACATACTAATTACAAGATTTCTGCAGGAACAAGAACTATATTTGATATAATGTGCAGCAGTGATATATTAATGCTAGTATTATCCTAGTATTATCCTAGATTCCTTTTCTACCATGTTCTTCAGTATGATGCTAAAGTTCCTGTCATGCATGGAATGCAATTACCATTAAGGTTGAAAAATGAGAGAGATGAACAATTGTGGCAGTTTTTTCTCAGGTTTATATAAACACTGGTTACAAGAAGCAGACTGGAATGCTAAAATCAAAGCGTCTCTGTCACATCAGTACTTTAAATCTCTAAGTGGCTTCTTTAAAATCATCTAGCTTCACTGCACATGATCACCCGATAAAAGCCTCCATTGCAGACAGTACTGTTAATTTAAGAGAAAGATGGCCCTCTAGTCACTGTCCCTAAGCAAGTAACAATTTTGGCACTTTAGTTTCTGAGAAAAGAAATTCACTTTATTATTATTTTTTTAATATGACCAAGAAAAGAAACCAATCTTGCTTGATAATCATTGGAGGTGGGGAAAGCATTTCCTGGCTCTAACTTTAGGGAGAGTTACGACTTCAACTGAAAATTAAGATACAGTCTATATTTACAGGGTTATGCAAGCAACCTTCAATCCAATTCTAACCCAACCTGACCAAAAGCCACGTGGAACCAGGATTATGGGCAAATGGCAGACTTCCAAAGTATCGGGAGGGCACCAAATGGGAGAAGACTATGATGGTGTTTATGGATCATCCTATCTCTTTATAAATTTCACTCTTCAGAAAAGAGAGATGTTTATCTTTCGGAAGCTACATTTCATGCTTTTACTTAAACTTTCAGCTGAAAAATATCTCTAGTTTCCAGTCATTTCTAGCAACCCTGTCCTGGATATTAGTATTCAGAAAACCAACTTCTTAAAATCAGTGTGTATATTTCATCATAATGTTGATTATCACTTCCACTATCATTCTGACTTTGTGTGTGTGTGTGTTTGTCTGTCAGTCTATCTGTCTGTCTATAAGTCAGTACTTAAAATCCCTATAAGTCCCTATAGTCTTCTTGGCAAAATTTCAAAAGTGATTTGCCATTGCCTCCTTCCTAGGGTTGAGACAGAGTGACTAGTTCAAGGTTATCTAGTTGGCTTTATGCCTAAGTCAGAATTAGAACTCACAGTCTCCCAATTTCTAGCCTAGAGCCTTAACTACTACACCAAACAGACTTTTATCATTTTGGCATATTTACATAAACCTATAGGGAAGTGCCCAGGTCATTTTAATTTAGCCAGTACAACAGAAACCCCCTGTTTTTTATTAAATGAACCACCTAAGACCACTTGGGTGTTTGGGAGAAGGATTTATCACACTACTTTGCCCAATGGGTGGTATGGTAGC
Source organism: Azemiops feae (assembly GCA_023970755.1). NCBI lineage: Eukaryota > Metazoa > Chordata > Lepidosauria > Squamata > Viperidae > Azemiops > Azemiops feae. The sequence continues at coordinate 449,392 of JALGBA010001107.1, read as the reverse complement.
GTCCCCAAGGGCATGTTCAAGCAGAGTAAATCAGGATGTTTATGTCCACATCACTTCTGGTTATTTATTAATATCGGCTGAAGTGCAGAACAGCTAGGGCATATGGCATGAGTTATGTAATTCTTGAAATTCAAATATCAGCCATAGACCTGCAAAAGAACAGCATATATAGATATACAGGTAATTCTAAACTTATCACTACAATTGGGGCCAAATTTCCATTGCTAGACAAGGCGTTTACAAGTTGCAAGTTGCAATTATGCATTTTTGTCATGCCTGTTAAATGAATCATTGCACTTGTTAAGTGAATCATGTGGGTGTTAAGCAAATCCAGTTTTCCCCATTGACTTTGTTTGTCAGAAGTTGGCTGGGATAGTCGCAAGTGGTGGATCACAAGATCCTAGGACACTTTAACTATTGTAAATAGATGTTGCTTGCTAGGCCCCTGAATTCTGATCACGTGACTGTGTCGATATTGTGACAGTTGAAAAGGCAAAAGGATTGGTCCATAAGTCACATTTTCCCAGTGCTGTTGTAACTTCAAATGGTTGCTAAATGAATGGCTATATGTTGAAGACTATCTGTTCTTCTCTCTTTTGAGTTAGGTGTGGTTATGTAGGTTATATATGCCTGTTCTTTCTCAACGCTTGTTTTTTCCCGGGACTGTTTTCTTCTGTGGCTTTGAGGCAGCAGCCGGGTGCATGGCATCTCGTTGCACTGCAAAAGGTTTGCTCATTTACTTTGTCAGCAGCAGAACACACTCCATTCTGAAAGGAGAGGGGAGTACCACCTGTTGGTTTTTGCCTTATTGGAGGGCTCTGCCCAGTTTGGTGATTGGCTTACAGGAGGGCCCTGACTCCCAGGAGGACTTGGGCTTGGTCCATGGCAGCGGTGGCAGTGGCAGCAGCAGCCTGCCAAATCTGTGCCACCCGCAGCCCTTGCTGGGGGTAGCAGAGGTTGGATCAGATCTCTCTCATGCACACACAGAGAGGTTGGATCAGATCTCTCTCTCTCTCCCTCCCTCTCTCTCTCTCTCTCTCTCTCACACACACACACACACACAGAGAGAGAGAGAGAGAGAGAGAGAGAGAGAGAGAGAGAGAGACCCCTGGGTTCTCGGCCTGCTAAACCTCACTTCACTAAATTGGACAGAACTTCAACACCCAGCATACACCAGGCTGAAGAGGAGCCAATCACCAAACTAGGCGGAGCCCTCCAATAAGCCAAAAATCAACAGGCGGTGCTCCCCTCTCCTTTCAGAGTGGCCGTATTCTGCTGCTGAGAAAGTAAATAAGCAAAACTTTTGTAGCACAGCGAATCCACAGCATCGAGATGCCGTGTATGGCAGTTGAAACTCACCCAGCTGCTGCCTCAAAGCCATGCAATAAAACAGTCCCGGAAAAGAATAAGCAATGAGAAAGAAAGCCTGCCCCTCGTGGGTGGAAATAGGTAAATGAGGAGGTGATAGTCGAAGGAAGGGGGTGGGGTTAGACTGGGGAGGTGGGGAGAGAACTGAATCACTGAGACTTTGAGGCAGAATTGGAAAGAAGCACGGGCTGTGCTGAAGGGAAAGGGAAGCGATCCCTGAATTAGACCCTTTCTAGTCAAGGGACAGTGTAAAAGCTGAAACCACATTCACTGGTCACCTTGGACTAAATGGCTTTGGTGTGATAACAGTATCTTCTACTTCATGCAAAACTCCATAGTTCCTGTCCCTCTTCCCCAGCCCCACCCGGGCTCCCTCCCATCTCACATGAGCGAAGTCAAGCTGGCCATACCCATCCCCACCACCACCCAGGCAACCACAGTGCTAGGGCTTATTTTCAGGGTAGGTCTTATTTTCTAGGAAACACAATAGTTTTGGTCTTCCTGGGCATTAATTTTTGGGTGTTGTCTACCTAATGGGATTGATATGTATTTTCTAATAATCAAAGAGACTCGTTTCAGTTTTATTGAAAACCCCGTCATAATCTCAAAGAATGTTCCAGTTTCACATCATGTTCTTGAAAGTGTAATGTCCTTTCCTTAGACTTTGGACCCTTCATTTTTGTCAATTTTGTTATGCTGCAGCCTGATTCTATTGTTGTTGAAATTCTATTTTTTTCTCATTAATCTATACTCAGTACCCCATAATGACAAAGTGAAAACAGAATTTTAGAAATGTCTATAAATTTATTAAAAAGAAAAAACTGAAATATCACATTGGCATATTCAGACCCTTTGCAATAACACTTGAAATTTAGCCCAGGTGCCTCCCAGTTCTTTTGATCGTTGCTGACATGTTTCTACATAATAATAATAATAATAATAATAATAATAATAATAATAATAATAATAATAATAATAATAATAATAATAATAATAATAATAATAATAATAATAATAATAATAATAATAATAATAAATAATAATTAAAATAATAATAATAATAATAATAAATAATAATAAAGTTGAAGGGACCTTGGAGGTCATTCAAGTTCAACCCCTCTCAGGCAGGAAACACTACACCCATTTCAGACAATGCTGTCCAGTCTCTTCTTAAAAACTTCCAAGTGTGGAGCAATCACACTTCTGGAGGCAGGTTGTTCCCACTGGTTAATTGTTCTAACTGTAAGGAAGTTTCTCTCAGTTCAGGTTGCTTCTCCTCTGGGACTAGTTCATCATGCTTCTTGTCCTGCCCTCAGGCGCCTTGGAGAATAGCTTGACTCCCTCTCTTTGTGGCAACCCCTGAGATATTGGAATACTGCTATCATGTCACCCCTAGTCCTTCTTTTCATTAAACTAGACATACCCAATTCCAGCAAACGTTCCTTATATGTTTTAGCCTCCAGTCCCCTAATCATCTTTGTTGCCCTTCTCTGCACTCTTTTAGAGTCTCAACATCTTTTTTACATCGTGGTGACCAAAACTGGATGCAGTATTCCAAGTGTGGCCTTACCAAGGTATTGTAAAGTGGTATTAATACTTCACGTGATCTTGATTCTATCCCTCTGTTGATGCAGCCCAGCACTGTGTTGGCTTTTTTGGCAGCTGCAGCACACTGCTGGCTCATATTTAAGTGATTGTCCACTAGGACTCCGAGATCCCTCTCACAGTTACTACTATTGAGCAAGGTACTCCCTATACTATACCTGTACATTTGGTTTTTCTTGCCTAAATGTAGAACCTTGCTTTTTTCATCATTGAATTTCATTTTGTTAGATAGTGCCCAGTGTTCAAGTCTCTCCAGATCCTTCTGTATCTTAAGCCTGTCTTCTGGAGTGTTGGCTATTCCTGCCAGCTTGGTGTCGTCTGCAAATTTGATGAGTTCCCCATCTATCCCCTCATCCAAATCGTGGATGAAGATGTTAAAGAGCACTGGGCCCAGAACAGAGCCCTGGGGCACCCCACTGCACACTTCCCTCCATGTAGATGCGGTTCCATTGAGGACCACACGCTGAGTACGGCCGGTCAGCCAGCTACGAATCCATCTGGTGGTGATGCTGTCTAACCCACATTTTTCTATTTTATCGAGTAGTAGGTTGTGATCAACTTTATCAAATGCCTTACTGAAGTCCAAGTAAATTATATCCACAGCATTCCTCTGATCCACTACTTTTGTCACTTGGTCTTGATTGGAGTCAACCTGTGGTAAATTAAATTGATTGGACGTGATTTGGAAAGGCACACACCTCTCTATAGAAGGCCTCACAGCTGACAATGCACACTGTAGCAGAGCAAAAACCATGAGGACAAAGGGAACTGCCTACAGAGCTCAGAGACAGGGTTATTACAAGGCACAGATCTGGGGAAGGCTACAATAAAATTTCTGCTGCACTGAAGATTCTTAAGAGCGCAGTGGCCTCCATAATTCTCAAATAGAAGAAGTTTGGTACAACCAGGACTCTTCCAAGAGCTGGTCACCTGGTCAAACTAAGCAATTGGGGGAGAAGGGCCTTAGTAAGAGAGGTGACCAAGAACCTGATGGTCACTCTGACTGAGCTCCAGAGATCCTGTGTGGAGATGGGACAGAGTTCCAGAAGGACAATCATCACTGCAGCTTTCCACCGATCTGGGCATTATGGTAGAATGGTTAGATGGAAGCCTCTCTTCGGTGCAAAATACATGAAAGTCTGCTTGAGTTTGCAAAACTCTCAGACTGTGAGGATCAAGATTCTCTGGTCTGATGAAACCAAGATTGAACTGTTTTGCCTCAATTCTAAACATTATATGTGTGGAGGAAACCAGGCATTGCTCATCACCTACCCAATATCTTCCCAACACTGAAGCATGGTGGCGGCAGCATCATGCTGTGGGGGTTTTTTTCAGTAGCAGGGACTGGGAGACTGGTCAGGGTTGAGGCAAAGTACAGGGTTATTCTCAATGAAAACCTGTTCCACAACACTCAGGACCTCAGACTGGACCAAAGGTTCACTTTCGAACATGACAATGATCCTAAGCACACAGTCATGACAACACAGGAGTGGCTCAGAGATAACTCTGTGAATGTCCTAGAGTGGCCCTGATTTGAACCTTATTGAACATCTCTGGCTGTCCACCAATGATCACCATCCAAACTGATTGAGCTTGAGAGGATTTACAAGGAAGAATGGCAGAAAATCCCCCAATCCAGGTGTGCAAAGCTTGTCACATCATACCAAAAAAAAGACTTGAGGCTGTAATTGCTGCCAAAGGGGCTTAAATAAAGTAATGTGAAGGGTCTGAATACTTATCCCAATGTGATATTTCAGTTTTTTCTTTTTAATAAATTTACAGACATTTCTAAAATTCTGTTTTCACTTTGTCATTATGGGGTACTGAGTGTAGATTAATGAGGGGAAAATGAATATCAACAACTGTAGAATCAGGCTGCAGCATAACAAAATTGACAAAAGTGAAGGGGGGCCTGAATACTTTCTGAATGCACTGTAATTGTTGAAGCCAAAAGGATAGCATGTACATATTTAAAAATCAATGGCCATGTTTATGTAAGATACTCCAAATCATCAGTAGGTGTACCTGTCAAAACATGATGTTGATCGATAAACACCACACATTTTGCTTGTAAATAATTTCCATCTCTTCAGTCCTATGCATTTTCTAATCCTATTTGGGATTGGGGAACTAGATTAAATGCTTTCTAAACTGATTCAATATTTATTAAAAATGTAGTTGTAACACTTGGGTGGAATAAGAATACCCCTGGGACAGGAATTTTTCAGATGTGAGACAAAACCTGAATACTTTGGAGATGCTGAGAATGTTCTTATGTGTAGAAACCCTTTTTGCAATGTCACATAGCTAAACAGGATTTTTATCAACACGTACTGGTGATAAAATTCTAGGATGGGGGAAGACATCAATGAAAAATAAAGACTTGTGAAAGGAGCCTTACTTAATGAAGAGTAATGTCCTGGTTGATTATTTTTACTCCGTCTACACAGGGGGTGCAATTAAGGGAAACCACTTTTGCTTCCTGCTTGCCTTTAGCTTCATATCAGGAGCTAGTATGTTACTGATAAGTCCTCTAAAATTACTGAAATGATGGCTGAGGAAGGCTGAGAGGCAGGAGTGGGGGGTGTCAGCAGGGAAGGGAAGGAGACAAATGGAAACAAAAATTCTTGTTAGTTTCTCAGTCCTCACTGGGGCTCTTTTCCCTTTCTGTTCCAGATGAGCTCAGTCTATTAAAGAGGAGTAGTTCAATTTTATGAAGAACCCATTTTATTTTAATATTCAAAATTTTCCATGTCCTATCATGTATGTACAGGGTCAAGAATCATGATTGTTTTCTTTTCTCTCTGTGTTCTTTGAAATCTTACTTAGGATCATAGACTCAAATTTAAAAGTGTAATTTGGCCAAGTGAGTCTAACCCCTATTTAGTTCAGAATTTCAAGTCAAAACATCCCCAAGATTTGCCTATCTATTGCTTGAACACATACGAAGATGGAAATCAAATTTGTCTGGCATTCTGGAATGATAAAGAACAGGTCTAGTCTTTTTCAGATCTTCGTTTCTTCAAGAGTAGGTAAGCATTGGTCAATTAAAAGCTGCAACTGAGCTTTATGACCTTCCTGAGAGACGCAAGAAAACTTATGAAAATGCAGCTGAAATCTCTATCTGTCCATCCGTCTATCCGTCTATCCGTCTATCTGTCTATCTGTCTATCCATCTATCCGTCTATCCGTCTATCCGTCTATCTGTCTATCCATCTATCCGTCTGTCCGTCTGTCCATCTGTCCGTCCGTCTGTCCGTCTGTCTATCATCTATCTATATCCATCCATCATCTGTCTGTCTGTCTGTCTGTCTGTCTGTCTGTCTGTCTGTCTGTCTGTCTGTCTGTCTGTCTATTATTAATGCATTCTCTTTAATGTAGGGAGTGGGAGAGGGAGGCCTTTGGGAGGCAATGTTTCACCTTTATGTCTCTATTGTCAACTTTCAAACGATTCTATCTGCAGCCATCTTCACTTTGTTTTCAGTTGCCACAGCAAAGGGAAGGAGGAGTTGTATTCTTCTAGTTTAGTCATAACAATAACTTTCCTGTGGGAACCAAGGTCAAGCTACATGAGTTTTGGCGGGCTGGAGCTTCCGCTAGAAAGCCAGCCAAAGTAGTTAATTGGGGATTGTGATTTATGACATATTACAGGGATGGGAAGTTCAATGTTACATTGTAACCTTGGGGGGAACTTTCAGTCTTGGTTTCACTTTGCTCATGCTGATACTATGTAACCATTAAAGGTGCTCTTTGAGGAAAGCAATTGCCTCAGAGTTCTTATTTCTACTGGTCTCATCTATTGGAACCATGACATTAAACCAAGACTCCAAAAATCACTAACCCATGGGGTCCTGAGCCCCAGTTGCCTACCCAAATCTTGGGAGGATGGCAAAGACTCAGGGAAGACGCAGAGATGGAAAAGAAAGGGGAATCAATCTCGAGCTTCGGAGCAGTGGCAGCGGATGGGATTCAGGCTGCTGCTTTGGTGGAGAGTGTGGTCCTGGCAGCTGGAGCGAGACCAAAGGCCCATATATGAGCCTCCGCCACCCTGGCGAAGTCCTTGTCCCATAGTGGTGGAATGGGCCACCTCCCCACTGCCGAAGCCTGACCTAATGTCGAGCCCAGTGCACTGGCAGAGCCCAGACCGCTACCGACACCACGCCAGCCCGGATCGACCCCAACGACAGGTTATTCCTGGATATTACCAGAGTTCTACCAACCCCGATCGACGCCGGTGTCCTGCTAATCCAGATCGATGATGCCATTCTCCTAGCCCTGACCGCTACCGGCATCCGGTGAGCCCTGACCATTATCGGCGCTATGCCGTGGTGGTGCCCGGCCAGCCCAGATCACCACCAATGCCCAGCTGATCCTGATCCCTATCAGTGTCGTGCCAATCCTGACTGCCGCCGGTGTCCAGCCAGCCCAGGGCCTCCACCAAGGGTCTTCCATCAAGGGGGATTTCAGCAGCCCCAACCACAGTTGCCTTGCTTACTGCAAGCTCTCTGGAATCGCAGTCCTGCAATCCACCTCCCCTCAAGCCCACTTTCAATGGAGACCCTGAGAAGGTGACTATCTTCCTCAACCAGGTGTGGTCTCATGTAAATCGTTATGATCAGGTGTATTTAGACGAAGCCGAGATGATTGATTCTGTAGCCACAAACCTGGAAGGGGAGGCTGCAAAGTGGATGGCTGCCCTACAAGAGGAGCAGACACCAGAGCTATGGAATTTTGATATATTCATGCGTGGGTTGACAACCAGGTTCAAAGATGAATCCCAGGTGGTACAAGCCAAAAAGGACATCCATGATGTGAAGCAGAGGGGTCAGCCAGCGAGGGAGTACATAAGAGAATTTTGAAGGGTGGCAAGACGCATCAGGCAGTGGCCCGAACAGTCATTGATCCACTACTTCAAAGCAGGGTTGGACTGCGATCTGTTCCAGACATGCATTTGCAGGGGGAATCCCAATCAGTTCCATGATTGGTACCGTTTGGCTATGAATTTGGATATCGAGCTGACAGGTACCATAAGCCTGCGGCTTCAGGACCTCAACCAAGGCGAGATCTGGTGAGACGTCAACCATCACAGCACCCCCACCTGCCATGGCACGTGGATCTGTTCGAGCTCCCACTGGGTCACAGATCAAATGCTTCAGTGTGGGCAACCTGGGCATCAAGCTGCAGATTGCCCAGTTCCTTTCCCTCCTCTAAAAAGTGCGACTGCAGCTCCCATGAAGCCAAAGAGACAACCTCGACCAGTGTGAAAGAAGTCAAATTGGGTCAGCCAGGGGCAAGTTGTATACATCACCTCTCCTCCCCAGGAGAAGCAAGAGGAATCAGCTGAATGCCTGCCCGCACCTGATCCATATGACAACGATGATGGAGGGGAAGATGACCTGATGGTGAGTCAACCTATCCCACCTTTTGCCCTCTCTGCTAAACTATTGGTGCCAAAATCAGGGGCTCAGATGGACTTGAACATTTTAGTTGATTCAGGATGCACCAGATGCTTGATCAACCTCCCTACCGTACTAAAACTGCGCATTAGGGTAAAATTGTTGCCTCTACCCATGAGGTTCGAGCAGGCTGACAGATCTCTCATAGGAGGAGCCCAGGCTACTCACTTAACTGAACTAGTGCATCTAGAGATAGGGAGCATTGGGAGCTAATCTGTTTTGTGGTGATCCCAAAAATGACAGAAGCAGTGATTCTGGGGTTGGGTTGGCTTGACAAATGGTGCCCTATGATCTGGTGGGAGAATAGAGTGAGGACTTTAAGATTGGCAACTAGACCTTCACCTCCTACCCCAATCAGTAGCCCAGTTGAGAGCCAAGGCAAGCCCTTGGAAACCTTGAAATCTGCTGTGAGTTCCCCGCCTGGAGAGCCAATCATCCCGAGTGAATATAGAGACTTAGCAGAAGCATTCAGCGAGGCAGAATGTGATGTCGTGCCTCCCCACCGAACCACTGACTGCACTATTGAAATTATACTGGGAGCCAAATTACCTAAGCCAATAATGTATTCAATGACCCCCCTGCAAACTGAAAGAACTGAGAACATACATTGATAAGAACTTAGACAGAGGATTCATCCAGCCAGCGAAATCCTGGGTGGCTGCCCCAGTGTTATTTAAGGAAAAGAAAAACGGGTTGATGAGGGTGTGCATCGACTATAAAGGGTTAAACAGTGTCAGTGTGGAGAATATGTACCCCCTCCCCCTGATGAAGGACATGTTAGCCCATTTGGCAAAAGGAAAGGTTTTTACCAAATTAGACCTAAGAGAGGTGTATTACTGAGTAAGAATCAAGGAAGGGGACAAGTGGAAAACGGCTTTTAACAGCCCTTTCCAGTTCAGTGTTATGCCTTTTGGCCTGTAGGGGGCCCCTACTATGTTCATGCAATTGATAAATCAAGTACTGCATAATCACATGTATAAGGGGGTTATAACTCTCAAAATGTGAGTTCCATCAGACACGCTTGGATTACCTAGGATATAGGATTTCCAGTGAAGGCATTGAGATGGATCCGACTAAAGTGAAAGCTGTACTAGAATGGCAGCCCCCACGAACCCTTAAGCAATTCCAGAGTTTTTTGGGATTCGCAAACTTCTACCGGCAATTTATCCCCTTCTTTATCAAAATTGCTATACCAATTACTGAACTGTTAAAAACAGGAAAAACGGGGGGATGCCGCGACTCTGCCAGCCCTTGCTATGGTCCATGGAATGCCAGACTGCTTTTGAGAAGTTAAAGAAGCTGTTTGCAGCAGAACCCATTCTCAAACATCCCAATCCTGAAAAACAATTCATCATCCAAGCTGATGCCAGCGATGTGGCTGTAGGAGCCGTTCTTTTGCAAAAGAACGAGAATGGGGATTTGCAGCCCTGTGCCTACACCTCCACAGCAATGGGAGGGGGGAGATGTATTCTTCTAGTTTAGTCATAACAATAACTTTCCTGTGGGAACCAAGGTCAAGCTACATGAGTTTTGGCGGGCTGGAGCTTCTGCTAGAAAGCCTGCCAAAGTAGTTAATTGGGGATTGTGATTTATAACATATTACAGGGGTGGGAAGTTCAACTTGTAACATTGTAACCTTGGGGGGGAACTTTCAGTCTTGGTTTCACCTTTGTTCGTGCTGATAATATGTAGCCATTAAAGGTATTCTTGAGGAAAGCAATTGCCTCAGAGTTCTTATTTCTAGTGGTCTCATCTATTGGAACCATGACATCTATCTAACCCCAAAATCTCATCACTGAAATTCAATGACAAAATGGCTGAATTTCAATGGTGCAAATTGGAATTAGAGGTTGGGAGATCTTAAGAGAAAACATGGAATTGGTTTGCTTTTCAGAGGTTTTTTAGTCCCATTTTCACCCTTATTTTGAAGAGAAAAATAAGAAAATTGCATAGACAAACACTGACTATTTTAATACTAATTTTCAGCAATGCAGTCTTTTGGGTGCTAAATTGTTATAAATGGAGTACTAGGGATACATGAGGCTATAGGCTACAGGCTACCCAATCCTGAAATTCTTGAAAAATGTTATCATTTCATCCTCTGGTCAATTATTTTATTCATGGCTAAAATTATTTTTTTTTATGGCTAAAGCCATCTATCCTTATAACATGATTTGATTTCAGTCTCCAGACGATCCAATGCCCCTTGTTTCACTTGTTTGAATTTGTTCCATTATCCATTATTTGTTCCATTATTTGTTCCATGAAGCACAAATCCCAGACATTTGATTATTAAGTTCTGATTTAAATGGTTTTGGACTCTTTCTCTCCATTTAAAAGAAATGATTATCACAAGTTATACTGACGGCTATTTCAAACCAGCAGTCTGAGACTATCTTAAGTTAACTGCTATTGCAAATCGCCAGTCAGACAGTATCCAATAACAATTGCCAATTAATATTAAATATTCAACTCCATATCAAATATAATTAGATGTCAAGTGTTCATATTCACTGAATAATCAGATATCTGGCAAATATTTGGTAAATATATGCCAAGAAAGTTCATTGAAAAGAAATTGAAGCATGTTATCTCATTTCTAATATGGATCATTTGCTGAGTTTAATGCTATTTTTTTATTTGAAATATTGGATGAAAGATAATGTTGAATTCTTAGAGACACATGACAGCTGTGTGAATATTAGTTCTAACTTTATGACTATCCATTTCATGAGAATTGTTTTGCATTATTTTGTCTTGCCCTGCATAAATTTTCATTAAACATTGCTTACTTTCATGCAGGTCTGATACTGATCCATGAAATTAGAATGGCATGAGAATTAGGGACTGATTCAAAGTCAGGTAGAATTCTATCTACCCATTAGGTTTGGGCCATTAGAAAATTCCATCAGGCTAGGATCTTTTTTATTATTATTATTATTACTAGATTTACAAGAGACTGCTATCATACAACTCATATTGACTCCTAGCAATCACATAGATAGATTTTCTCCATACTGATTGATCAATCCCTAATCTGTTCTTTCACTTCTCCCCATGTTGCACTTATCCCTACTGTAACTGAGTCCATCTACTGGCTGCTGGTCATCTTTCTTTCCATCTTTCCCAGCATCAGTATCTTCTTCAGAGAGCAAAGTCTTCAAGTAATGTGTCTGAAATAAGGTAATTTAAGCCTAGTCATTTGTGCCACAGGTGAGAACTCTGAGTTGTGTTGTTCAATGATTCACTGGTTTGTTTTCTTGACTGTCCACAGTGTTCTCAGTCTTCCTAACATCAAAGTTCAAAAGTGGCAATATTCTTCCTATTTCAATTCTTTATTACCCAACTTTTTTTCATAGAGTGCACTGGGAGCCTTTTGCTTTACTTCATTCATATCCTACTCTTACTGTATTCAGCAAATTAAGTTCAGTTCCACATTCAAATATAAATTTCCATTAATTCAAGCCTGCTCAATTTATCAAAAGCTTTCTCCAAATCTGCAAACATTATACTTCACATTCATTTCTCAGGACCCTACTGAAAAGCAAAAATCTGAACTGAGTGTTGATCTATTGGTTCCAACAGGAATTACCAGAGCCTGGCATGGCGTGAGAGAGAGTGAGTGGCCCAAAGTCCCCCAGCTGGTTTTCATGCCAAGACAGTATTAGAGTCACAGTCTCTTGATTTCTAGCCAGATGCCTTAACCACTAGACCAAACTGACTCTGAATATTATACACATCTATGTAATTTTTCTCTGCACAGCGTTTTTCTCTATGCAGCAAATATCCTTATTCAGACTTTAATTAGCTGACTCAACATAGTTCTGTGGTATCTTCTAACAATTTTTTTCACTCTGTTTCAAGCATCTTCCACAACCACTTTCTTTATATCCACTTTCCAGTCATTCTGCTGGGAGCTTAATTTATCTTCAATGCTTTTAAGCTCATATTTTCTCTTCATTCTCTATTTTCTTTCACTTGTTTTTTTATGTCCATCCCCCCCCCCCCAAGTTATACCAAATTATAGTTGGTTCCACATTTTGGACCTCTTATTAGCCATGTATTCTTCATGAATTCTCTCGCTTTCATCATAAGGATTCTAACTAATCATGTTTTACATTTGTTTTCATTCCTTTCTCATGTATAAGCTATATTTATGCATAAACCATATGCTCAAAAGAAACAAATTATTTCTTAAGCAGCTACTTATCAATCTCACACATTCTTGGCTTTCCAAATGACCCAGTCATTTTTTATATTCTTTCTCACCTTGTTTCCACCCATTTCATTTCACTAAACTGAATAATTTTCTCCATTTGGATGTCATTCTCATTCAGAATATTGTACAATTTCCTTCCAAGCTTATATCTATTTCATTACCATATATTGGAAAGTAACATGCAATGATCACCAGCTTAGGGATTCCTATTTTCCACAGCAATCTAGTAACAGCAATTTTACGCTTTTTCTCTATATGTGAGACTTTTCATTGATAATTAAACCTATACCTTCACTAACTATATCATCAATTCCACTCTATCATCTTCATTCAGATTCTCCCAGTCAGTTTTGGCACAACAATTGTGCAAGCTTTGTTGTTGTTAGTTGTGAAGTCGTGTCCGACCCATCGCGACCCCATGGACAATGTTCCTCCAGGTCTTCCTGTCCTCTACCATCTTCTGGAGTCTATTTAAGCTCACGCCTACTGCTTCAGTGACTCCATCCAGCCACCTCATTCTCTGTCGTCCCCTTCTTCTTTTGCCCTCAATCTTTCCCAGCATTAGGCTCCTCTCCAATGAGTCCTTCCTTCTCATTAGGTGGCCAAAGTATTTGAGTTTCAACTTCAGGATCTGGCCTTCTAAAGAGCAGTCAGGGTTGATCACCTTTAGGACTGACCGGTTTGATCACCTTGCAGTCCAGGGGACTCGCAGGAGTCTTCTCCAGCACCATAGTTCAAAGGCCTCAATTCTTTGGTGCTCAGCCTTTCTTATGGTCCAACTTTCACAACCATACATTGCAACTGGGAAAACCATGGCCTTGACTATACGTGCTTTTGTTGGCAGGGTGATGTCTCTGTTTTTTAGTATGCTGTCTAGATTTGCCATAGCTTTCCGCCCCAGGAGCAAGGGTCTTTTAATTTCTTGGCTGCAGTCCCCATCTGCGGTGATCTTGGAGCCCAGGAAGATAAAATCTGTCACTATCTCCATTTCTTCCCCATCTATTTGCCAGGAATTGAGAGGGCCGGATGCCATGATCTTAGTTTTCTTAATGTTGAGTTTCAAGCCAACTTTTGTACTCTCCTTCTTCACTTTCTGCCATTAGAGTGGTATCAGCTACATATCTTAGGTTGTTGATATTTCTCCCGGCAATCTTAATCCCAACTTTTGATTTATCTAGCCCTGCCTTTCTCATGATGTGCTCTGCATATAAGTTAAATAGGCAGGGTGACAGTATACAGCCTTGCCGGACTCCTTTCCCAATTTTGAACCAATTAGTGGTTCCGTGCCCAGTTCTCACTGTTGCTTCTTGACCCTCATATAGGTTTCTCAAGAGACAAATAAGATGGTCTGGTACTCCCATCTCTTTAAGAACTTGCCACAATTTGTTGTGATCCACACAATCAAAGGCTTTAGCATAGTCAATGAAGCAGAAGTAGATGTTTTTCTGGAACTCCCTAGCTTTCTCCATGATCCAGCGTATGTTGGCAATTTGATGTCTAATTCCTCTGCCTCTTTGAAATCCTGCCTGTACTTCTGGAAGTTCTTGATCCACATACTGCTGGAGTCTAGCTTGTAGGATTTTAAGCATAACTTTACTTGCATGTGAAATGAGTGCAATGGTGCGATAGTTTGAACATTCTTTGGCATTGCCTTTCTTTGGAATTGGAATGTAAACTGACCTTTTCCAATCCTGTGGCCACTGTTGAGTTTTCCAAATTTGCTGGCAAATTGAGTGTAGCACTTTTACTGCATCGTCTTTTAAGATTTTGAACAGCTCCACTGGAATACTGTCACTTCCACTAGCTTTGTTGTTGCTCCTAAGGCCCATTTCACTTCACATTCTAGGATGTCTGGCTCTAGGTCAGTGACCACCCCATCGTGGTTATCAGGGACACTAAGCTCATTCTTGTATAGTTCTTCTGTGTAATTTTGCCACCTCTTCTTAATCTCTTCTGCCTCTGTTAGGTCCCTGCCATTTTGGTCCTTTATCATGCCCATTTTTGCATGAAACGTTCCCTTCATATCTCCAATTTTCTTGAAGAGATCTCTGGTCCTCCTTATTCTATTGTTTTCTTCTATTTCTTTGCACTGTTCATTTAAGTGGGCATTCTTATCTCTTCTAGCTATTCTCTGGAATTCTGCATTCAATGGGGTTTATCTTTCTCTTTCTCCCTTGCCTTTCGCTTCCCTTCTTTCCTCAGCTATTTGCAAAGCTTCCTCAGATAGCCATTTTGCTTTTTTGCATTTCTTTTTCTTTGGGATGGTTTTAGTTGCTACCTCTTGTACAATGTTGCGAACCTCTGTCCATAGTTCTTCAGGCACTCTGTCTATCAGATCTAATTCCTTAAATCTATTTGTCACCTCTACTGTATATTCATGATTTAGTTCATAACTGAGTGGCCTAGTGTTTTTCCCTACTTTTTTCAATTTAAGCCTAAATTTTGCAATGAGAAGCTCATGATCTGAGCCACAGTCAGCTCCTGGTCTTGTTTTTACTGACTGTATAGAGCTTCTCCATCTTTGGCTGCAGAGCACATAGTCAATCTGATTTCTGTGTTGACGGTCTGGTGATGTCCATGTGTAGAGCCGTCTCTTGTGTTGTTGGGAAAGAGTGTTTGCTATGACCATCGTATTCTCTTGACAAAATTCTATCAGCCTGTGCCCTGCTTCATTTTGTACTCCAAGGCCAAACTTGCCTGTTATTCCGTTTATCTTTTGGCTTCCTACTTTAGCATTCCAATCCCCCATGATAATAAGGACATCATTTTTTGGTGTTGATTCTATAAGGTGCTGTAGGGCTTCATAGAACCAGTCAATTTCATCCTCTTCAGCACCAGTGGTTGGGGCATAGACCTGGACTACTGTGATATTGAATGGTTTGCCTTGGATTCGCACTGAGATCATTCTGTCATTTTGGGGATTGTATCCCAGTATTGCTTTTCCTACTCTTTTATTGACTATGAAGGCTACTCCATTTCTTCTGAGGGATTCTTGCCCACAGTAGTATACCTGATGGTCCTCTGAATTAAATTCACCCATTCCTGTCCGTTTTAGTTCGCTGATTCCTAAGATGTCGATATTCAGTCTTGTCATCTCTTGTTTGACCATGTCCAGCTTGCCTTGATTCATGGATCTTACATTCCAGGTTCCTATTGATAATAGATCTTTACAGCATCTGACTTTCCTTTCACCACCAGATGCATCCACAGCTGAGCGTCCTTTCGGCTTTGGCCCAGTCGCTTCACTCTTTCTGGCGCTACTAGTACTAGCCCTCTGCTCTTCCCCAGTAGCATATTGGACACCTTCCGACCTGAGGGGCTCATCTTCCAGCATCATATCTTTTTGCCTTTTGGTACTGTCCATGGGGTTTTCATGGCAAAGATACTGGAGTTGGTTGCCATTTCCTTCTCCAGTGGATCACATTTTGTCAGAACTCTCTGCTATGACTTTCTCCGTCTTGGGTGGTCCTGCACGGCATAGCTCATAGCTTCATTGAATTACACAAGCCCCTTTGCCACAACAAGGCAGTAATCCATGAACTCTATCATCTTCATTCAGATTCTCCCAGTCAGTTTTGGCACAACAATTGTGCAAGCTTTGTTGTTGTTGTTAGTTGCGAAGTTGTGTCTGACTCATCGCGACCCCATGGACAATGTTCCTCCAGGCCTTCCTGTCCTCTACCATCTTCTGGAGTCCATTTAAGCTCACGCCTACTGCTTCAGTGACTCCATCCAACCACCTCATTCTCTGTTGTCCCCTTCTTTTATTGCCCTCAATCTTTCCCAGCATTAGGCTCTTCTCCAATGAGTCCTTCCTTCTCATTAGGTGGCCAAAGTATTTGAGTTTCAACTTCAGGATCTGGCCTTCTAAAGAGCAGTCAGGGTTGATGTCTTATATCTATTTCATTACCATATATTGGAAAGTAACATGCAATGATCACCAACTTAGAGATTCCTATTTTCCACAGCAATCTAGTAACAGCAATTTACGCTTTTTCTCTATATGTGAGACTTTTCATTGATAATTAAACCTATACCTTCACTAACTATATCATCAATTCCACTCTATCATCTTCATTCAGATTTTCCCAGTCAGTTTTGGCACAACAATTGTGCAAGCTAAGAGTACTAATGTAAGTTCAAATCCCATTTATCACTGCATATATTTGCATGAAAGAGCTGCTCTAGAAAAAGCAGATGCCTTTGTACCTCACTAAGACCCTGTCCTTCCCAGAGGATTATCACCTTGACATAATGGAAAGGCTTGGTAACTTCTGTGACCCTGGAAGTAATGCTGTCAAGACCATGAGCTCCTGGTAGGATTGTCTTTGCCTATGAAGTCAAAAAGATGAAACCAAGAGCAATACAAAACAAGGATGAGAGCATATGGGAGTCTGTAGGCATGAGGAAACCCAACCTACTTATGAGACAACACATCAAAATCAAACACAAAAGATGCTTAGAAACAACATCTGCATAACAATAAAAAAGATTTAAAAATCCTAAATCTTGAAACTTTTACATGTTTAACCAATGATGAGACACTAGTTTGAGACGCATTCTTCTACTTTGGAAAAATATTAGTAGTAGTAGTGTATACCTTTTTCTAATGAAAATTATCAGCACTTTTGATCAGTGACGTCATCAAAGTAAACAAACCCACGTGTTGATTACGTCAGCAGGGCATGGCCCTAAGAGGAAGTGACGTGCTCAGCCCCCACCCTCTGGATATGACGTGCATAACCCCCTCCCCGGATGTTATGTGCATAATCCAAACCCACGTGGTGCAGGACTCACAAGGTCATAACCCTAGTCGGATATGACGTGTTGGCCTAAACCCATCAAGATAAGCTTGAGCAACCTAACAGCCCTATTTTCAGATAAGACGTGTTGAACCTAACCCCCATCAAGAAAGATGTGGCAGTCAAGCCTCTGGGGACATGATTAGCTTAACCCTAGATTAATTCTATGGTCATTCAAACCCCCCCCCCCAAAAAAAAAAGCAGCTAAGTAAAGTGAATAATTAACAGAGGCCTGTGTTTTTGGGAAACAAGCCCTGCTTTGGGGATCTGTGAAATAAAAAAATGCTTTTTATTTCTAATCATTCTAGCCTAATGATGCTTTTAATTTTTGTGGGTTTTTAAAAATCAGTGCCTCAAAAACTGGGGGGAAAAGGAGCCCCTAAAAGGTAGCCAGGGCCTGCATTTAAACCCCCCTTTTTTTCTAAAAGGTATTTATTTCTAGGCGGTTTTAAAATCATTTCCTTGAATGCAGGGAAAAACAAACAAAACACAGCCCTTTTAAAACCTGGTTTTTACTTTTGTAAAAATCTAAAGACACATATTTTGCCAATTGCACCCTCAAATCCCCATGTACACGTAACCGTTCGAAGCACGGCCTTAATAAAATTTATTCTGCCCCCCTACAACAAAAGACAAGGAATATTAACAGGAATTAAAATGCTCACAAGAGGCAAGCAGCCAGGCGGCAAGTAGAGGTTTAAACCTTGTTCGGGCGTGTCAGGACAGCGATTCGTGTTTGTGTCTACTAGTAAAAAAAGGGGGAGTTAGGCCTTGTTTGGGACATATAGAATTAATCTAAGGTTAAGCTAATCATGTCCCCAGAGGCTTGACTGCCACATCTTTCTTGATGGGGGTTAGGTTCAACACGTCTTATCTGAAAATAGGGCTGTTAGGTTGCTCAAGCTTATCTTGATGGGTTTAGGCCAACACGTCATATCCGACTAGGGTTATGACCTTGTGAGTCCTGCACCACGTGGGTTTGGATTATGCACATAACATCCGGGGAGGGGGTTATGCACGTCATATCCAGAGGGTGGGGGCTGAGCACGTCACTTCCTCTTAGGGCCATGCCCTGCTGACGTAATCAACACGTGGGTTTGTTTACTTTGATGACGTCACTGATCAAAAGTGCTGATAATTTTCATTAGAAAAAGGTATACACTACTACTACTAATATTAAACAGTCACAAGGAGATCCAGAAATAGTGAACTGGCCAGTTCAAAGTTTCAAAGAACTCTGGTCATATATTTTGTGAATACTTTAAAAAAAAAACCTCCTTGTTTAACAAAGACACAAATAACTGGAAACCTGGAATGTGGACAGCATGAACTAAGGAAAACTTGAAATGAAATGTAAAATGAAATATATAAAATTGGATGTTTTAGGAATAATAGGTTTAAGACTGGAATGGGCCATTTTAAATCAGGTGATTTACTACTCAGAGCATAGAACAAAGTGCCATAGGATATTGCTCATATACATGGTAATAGCTCAATAAACAACATATTAGAATTATTGGATAATCAGTGAATGTCAATACAAAGTTGTACCAACAAGATTTGATCTGGAGGACATACAATATAAAAGCAATAAAAAGAATAAAATGTACTTAACTAATGTGAAAATGAACCTGAGGAACTAGAAAAGATAAGAAACATGAAAAAAAAAACCAAAATACAAACCCAATGAAAGAGATCTGTGGCTTTCAGAACATGTTATCATAATAGATAAACACAGAGGATGAATGTCAGGTTAATAAGGACAAACATATTTGTAAAATAAGAAAAGATAAGGGAAAATATATCAGTCAAGAATATCAACAAATAAAGAAAAATAACAGGAAATTAAAGGCATTTTTATGAAGGTCAGACAAATGACAGGTAAAATCACTTAAGATAGCAATATTCAAGATAACTGTGGAAGAGAACTAGTAGAGGCAAATGAGATTAAAGGAAGATAGAAAAAATATTGAAACTTTTAAAAATAAGATTATAGAATGACAGAAGCATTTGCAGAAAAACAAGATATTCAGAAACCAACTCCATTAGAAAGTAAAGGATATAGGAATAGGTTAATTGTCAAACAGGAAAGCACCAGGCATAAATGAAACTCTCACTGAAATATTTGAAGAAAAGATGCAGCCTATTTAAAGAAATATATTTAATGTATAATAATAATAATAATAACAACAACAACAACAACAATAATAATAACAACAATAATAATAATAATAATAAAGTTGGAAGGGACCTTGGAGGTCATCGAGTCCAACCCCCTGCTCAGGCAGGAAACCCTATACCATTTCGGACAAATGGCTGTCCAGTCTCTTCTAAAAACTTCCAGTGTTGGAGCATTCACCGTTTCTGGAGGCAGGTTGTTCCACTGGTTAATTGTTCTAACTGTCAGGAAGTTCCAGGTTGCTTCTCTCCTTGACTAGTTTCCATCCATTACTTCTTGTCCTGCCCTCAGGCGCCTTGGAGAATAGCTTGACTCCCTCTTCTTTGTGGCAACCCCTGAGATATGGAATACTGCTATCATGTCACCCCTAGTCCTTCTTTTCATTAAACTAGACATACCCAATTCCAGCAAACGTTCCTGATATGCTTTAGCCTCCAGTCCCCTAATCATCTTTGTTGCCCTTCTCTGCACTCTTCCTAGAGTCTCAACATCTTTTTACATCGTGGTGACCAAACTGGATGCAGTATTCCAAGTGTGGCCTTACCAAGGTATTGTAAAGTGGTATTAATACTTCACGTGATCTTGATTCTATCCCTCTGTTAATGCAGCCCAGCACTGTGTTGGCTTTTTTGGCAGCTGCAGCACACTGCTGGCTCATATTTAAGTGATTGTCCACTAGGACTCCGAGATCCCTCTCACAGTTACTACTATTGAGCAAGGTACCCCCCTATACTATACCTGTACATTTGGTTTTTCTTGCCTAAATGTAGAACCTTACTTTTTTCACCATTGAATTTCATTTTGTTAGATAGTGCCCAGTGTTCAAGTCTGTCCAGGTCCTCCTGTATCTTAAGCCTGTCTTCTGGAGTATATTATAGAAATAATGTTTATATTATTAAACATTTTTGTTGCCTGCCCATTCAGAATGATTCTGAGCAGTGAATGGATGCTATGTTCATTCCCTGTGTGCTCCAAAGCAACTTTTCTTAACTTTCCAAAATGTTTCACAACCCTAATAGCTAATATCACGCTTAGTAATGGAGAAAACAAGAAAACATCAGATTTCGCTTTGTTATTTGAAGACTTTTTTCTAATGAAAATAAGAAAATTAAAAAAATGTAGGTTGGAGTAGATTAATCCTAGAGAAGAAAGCATTTATAAACTTTAAAAAGTGTGTGAAGGATCAAGGAGAAGAAAGATCAAAATATTAGAAACAGTTTTTCTAGCAGAAATACAGTACATGGGTTGCAAAAGTGAGACATAGAGAAGGGAGGAAGAAGAATATTTATAAATTATGGATCTGGGGGAAGTTATACCATAGTTTGCAAAATATATATATATCCACCATTCAATCTTTGACAAAATGAAGACTGACAACCTTTAATAATAAAGACTTGAGAGAATATTGATACCAGAAACTCTCATACTTGGACATCTGATATAAATAGATGCACTAGAAAAAGTGACTATGTATCACAGAATTGAAAAAAAGTGGGAAAATGGATACAATACATGGGTTTTCATCAATGTAAATAGATGTACAGGATTGTCCTTGGATGAGCCACATTACTAGAGATTGGAAAATAGCAAACCTTCTTCACATAATCATTAGGAGTTGAATCTGACCTGATGATACCTTTCTAGCTAAGGGTTTATTTATTTGTTTTTTTATCTACTTTCTGAAACAAATGACTCTGGGCAGCTTACAGTTCTAAATATGGGAATTAATCCATGGTTCTTTTGGACTGCAACACTTATCATCTCCAGCATACATGACCAATGGAAGAGATTCGTGGAATTGTGATTCAAAATACCAACTTGCCTGTCTTGGAAGCACACGGACCTTTAGTGTGATCCAGCAAGATTTTTCCTCTCATCATATATTTTAAAGGTAAATATACAGTTTTCATATTGCAGTTGTCATGGTTCCAATAGATGAGACCAATTAAAAGAACTTCAAGGCAAGGAATTCTTCCTCAAAGAACATTTTTATTTGGCTATAAAATAACGGCACATACAAAGGTGAACCCAAAACTAAATTCCCCTCCCCTTGGTTACAAAGTTGCAAGTTGCAATTCCCACCCCAATTTGATATCATAAATCACATTCACCAATTGTTAGAAAATACGGGCAGTCCTCCCAGTTCTCCAGCCCACCAAAACGTTATCAGCAATACCTTGGTTCCCATACATTTGAATTGTTTTGGTTAACTGAGAACTACATCCCCCTTCCTTCTTCTAAACTAAATATGTGGCAATGAAGACAAAATGAAAATAGCTTCAGTTCAGTTTGTCATAGCATTGACATTCGACTCCCCTTAAAAGAAAGGAGAAATCCTGCAAATTAAACAAGAATAAAAATTAAGAATCCCTTCTCGGTTTACTTGGATGTTTATCATAGAATTTGTGTATAAGTCTATCAGCTTTCACATCAGTACTTTTCACCCAGGTGGCTTCTGATAACGGATATCCCTTTCACTGCACTAAATATTGCAATTTACCCTTGTATAATCTAGCATAAGAATATGCTTTACTTCGTGGCTTCCGGTTCCGGATCGCGACACCAGCAGTCGCACGGAGAGATCTCTCTCTCCCACCGGCTGGTTTCCCTGCGTCGGTAGACCCTTAATCGGGTCGAAAGTCGCCCCGTAGAGGCGACCACCGCTAGAGGAGGCTCCTGCTCGACTGGGGAAGAGCGGCGGCTCTCCCCAGTTCGAACTTTCTCCTTAGGGCCGTCGGAGGAAAAGATCGCCCTTCAAAATGGACGATCACTTCGTCGCACCAGCTGAAAGCCAGAAGAACATCTAAGCGAAAGAACCCCCGTGGAGAATCCGGGTGAGACCTTTCCTACCCCCTTTTTTTTTCCCTAACTACTTTCCTGTTAAAAGCTTTCTTTGAACTATTTCCCTGTCGTGAGGAAGCAGCGTTTGAGCAATGGGGAAAAACAGCGTTGGAAAAAAAAATATATAAATAAAAACCAGTTAATTTCGATACTATTTAAATTTTGGAATACTGAGGGGACCTGAAAACATTCTATTCTTGACTATTATTGTTACAACTACGTATTCATTATTTTTGAACCCTTTCTTCATCTCTTTCAACACGAAAAATAAAAAATCTATTATTTGGAAAGAAAAAAAAAAAGGATTTTCTGGTTTGCTGAGGACATCTTGTGTCGAAAAGTGGTACTGCAATTATATTTCTTTATGGCTGGGAATGGCTATGACCCTGAAAGAGTGATAAGATAACGATGCAGCTGGCCTATTGAAAACTGAAGGTGAATGCTTGCTTGATTCTTATGAAGCAGAGCCTTCCTTAAAGATTAAAGATTAAAAAGCCTTATTACTATCGATATGGAACTTAATACACAACTGGACTATGATCTTATATTGGAAACAATTCTAGAAGCTGCAAAGGATGTGAGCTCCTTTTTTCAATCTCTTTTCCCTACACTGAGAGAAACTGTGGAAACCACAAAACAAACTAATTTTATTCAACTTCCAACACAACCTATCGAGAAGTCTGATGACTATACAACAACTTCAACAGAGATGTCTGAAACACCAATACCAACATCAACAGAGACTGACACTCAGATACAACCTATTGAAAATCGAGAAAAGGTGGATAAACAATTGGCAAATATAACATGGAATAAAACAGCTTTTACCATCCAAAGGCTATTAGAAGAAAGGAAAGAGAACTTTGACCAATTTGAAGCGTTAAAGAATATGGACCCCTTAATAGTGTGGTTTGATTATGTAGGAACCTCACTATGGAAACCATTATGGCACAGAAAGAAGCCTAGAGTTAGATTTAAAAATGTATTTTAAAGTCTTATTTAATGGGATTAAAAAGGCTTTGATTTCTTGACTGACTTAACAACTAATGGAATACGTGAAATTTTTAAGAGGATACCCTTTGTAATATTACTTTGTCTTAGATATGATATATATTGGAGAAGTAAACTTTATCTACTGGTTTAAAAAGATTTTTATAGATATAGAGGCATTGATAGAATATATATTTAAATTAGATAGAAATTTATTTGTTGGCCTGATATTTTTATTTTAAGAGAATTATTTAGAAATAAAAGGAGAATAAGAGGGATGGGTGATAAGAGAAAAAAAATGGTATCAATGAAGAAGATATGGGAATGTTGTTGTAAGAACAATATACCAGATATAATTACGTAAAAAAAAAAAAAAGGGCACCCGAAGTGTTAATAACATGTCTATTTAAGGCTAATTGAAATATAGTAATTGTAAGTTAGTAAAGCTTAAAAACAGGATTGGGATTTTTTAGAATTGAAATGTAATTGATATTTGATAGGACCGTTTGAAACTTATATAGAACTCATTAATGTGAATATGTAAAATTAAATGAGGGAATTAGAGAGGGAAGCTTGAGTTGAGCTATATATCTGTGATTGTCTTCCTTTTTTTGGATGTTTAATATACCCACCTCCATGGTGGTTCCTAAGCACCTTAATGTTACCCCTGTACCCCTATAAAATCTAATAAAATATATTTAAAAAAAAAAAAGAATATGCTTTACTTCGTAATGAGTCTTTCCAGCCACCACAAGCGGGCCAGGTACTTTCTTAGGAGGGGGTCTCAGAGTTGATTCTCTGAAAGGTTTTAACAAACAGCAGTGAAACACTGGGTGGATCTTTCCTAAAAGATGAGGGAATTTTAATTCTACAGTGACTGGGTTTAAAATCCGCACTATAGGAAATGGCCCCAGGTAAACCTTTTCCCCCACACAGAATGACTTCTGAGGTGCTCTTTTCTTATCAGATTGCTTTTTGTAAACCTCTGAGGCTTTTGTTAAAACTTTCTTTATATTGTCCCAAACAACCCTCCAAGCAGACACCCACTGATCTAATGTTTGAGAGGTAGGGGGGTCCTGGGGGTGTTCAGGCATCAGAATAAAATCCCTTCCAGTGGCTATCTTGAATGGCGTAAATCTGGTGCTGCTGTGTACTGTGTTGTTGTAAGCCACTTCAGCAAAAGGAAGGAATTAGTCCAATTTGTCTGTTGGTAATCTACATAGCATCTAAGATACTGCTCCACCATTGCATTTGCTTTTTCAGCCACTCCATTTGTAGAGGGATGAAAAGCCAATGCCAGTCCTTATGTAGAACCAATCAGCTTGAGGAAATCCCTCCAAATTCTGGCCGTAAATTGAACTCCTCTGTCAGAAACTATTCATTTTGGTGCACCGTGCAATCGGTAAATATGCTTGAGAAACAATTTAGCTAGTTTCTGGGCAGATGGGAGACCTAAGCACGCTATAAAGTGAGCTTGCTTTGAAAAAAGGTCAATCACAGTCCATATTACTGTATTTCCTTTACTCTCTGGTAATTCAACAATAAAGTCCATAGCAATCTCTTCCCATGGCTGAGAAGGATCTGCAACAGGCTGTAACAGCCCAGGGGGCTTTCCTGGGATCCTCTTCACGGTAGCACAGACTGCACAGCTTTTTACATAGCTCTCCACATCTTTCTTTAAGCCTGGCCACCAAAATTGCCTCCGAACTAAATATAGTGTCTTTAAATATCCAAAGTGACCAGCTTGTTTAATGTCGTGACTGCGTTGGAGTGCTTGGAGTCTGAGCGATTCAGGCAAATATAATTTTCCCCCTTTCCATGCTAACCCATCCCTATGGGTTATGATGGTTTGATTTTCCTTGAGCCATTTGTCATTTTTCAGTTCTTGCTTTAATTTCTTTGTCAATGGGTCATCTGGGTTAGGGGACTTCATGTGTCATTGTTTCCCAGGGGTTATTTGAGAAATAACTTGAGGTGGTGGATAATAGAATCTATGACTTGTTCATGTTGGCTTTTATATTGAGGCAGTCTAGAGAAAGAAATTCTTTCCACCCGGTATGTATTTTAGGGTAAAGTTAAAACAATTAAAATATTGCGCCCAGCGTACTTGTTGGGAGATAGTTTACATGGAGCTTTCAGTGCCTCTAAGTTTTTGTGATCAGTCCATACTTCAAAAGGCACCTTGCACCCCTCTAGGAAATGAAATCAAGTCAATAAAGCCTGATTGCAAAGGCTTCCTTCTCCCAAACAGCCCACCTCCACTCTGTGTCAGTGAGTTTTTTCGAAGTGTAAGTGCAGGGTTATAAATTCCCTTCATGTTTTTTTTGAAACAGCACTGCCCCCACAGCCACATCGCTGGCATCAGCTTGAATAACAAATCAGGATGAGGGTGTTTGAGAATTGGTTCTGCAGCAAACAGTCTTTTTAAATTTTCAAAAGTGGCTTGGCACTCTAACCACCAGTGTAGGGGTTGACCTGGTCATGGTTTACCCCCATCTTTGCCAGTTTTTAATAGTTCTGTAAGGGGCAAAGCAATCTCAGCAAATGAAGGGATAAATTGGCAGTAGAAATTAGCAAATCCCAGAAAACGTTGGAGCTGTTTCTGAGTTTGTGGGGACTGCCATTCAATCACTGCTTTTACTTTAGCTGGATCCATTTCAATGCCTTTGCTGGAGATTCTGTAACCCAGATAATCCAAATGTGCCTGATGAAACTCGCACTTTGAGAGTTTGGCGTAGAGCAGGGGTGTCAAACTGCTGGCCCGTGGGCCGGGTGCATCATAGCAAAACCGCACCCACCCCATTGCTGGCAATGGCAAAAAAGTTGCGATACGTCGTGACACGTCACGTGACATTGCGAGTTTGACACCCTTGGCATAGAGTTTAGCATTCAGTAGGGGTTTTTTAGTACTTCTTGTACTAAAACTGAATATTCTGCCATAGTCTCTGTATAGATTAAGATGTCATCAAGATACACCAAAACCCCTTTATATAAATGATCATGCAGCACCTGGTTGATCAGCTGCATGAACACAGCAGGGGCTCCTTGTAATCCAAAAGGCATGACTTTAAACTGATAACTACCCAGGGGGCTGTTAAAGGCAGTTTTCCATTCATCATCTTTTATTATTCTCACATGATAATACGCCTCTCTTAGGTCTAATTTGGTAAAAAATCATCCTTTCACCAGGTGGGCTAACATGTCCTTCATTAAAGGGAGAGGGTACATATTCTCCATGCTAACAGCGTTCAGACCTTTAAAATCAATGCAAAGTCTAAGCGATCCATCTTTTTTCTCTTTAAAAAGTACAGGGGCAGCCACTTTGGATTCTGTGGGTTCAATAAAACCCCTCACCAAATTTTTATCAATGTATTCCCTCAATTCTTCCACTTCGAGGGGGGTCATTGCATACATCTTCAGCTTTGGCAATTTAGCCCCTACTAGAATCTCAATGGCACAGTCAGTGGTTCTATGGGGGGGGGGGTAGGATGTCACATTCTGTTTTGCTGAACACTTCAGTCAAGTCTCAGTATTCGCCGGGAATGAGAGGCACTCCTGGCAGGGGATTTGCTGCCAGTTTTATTGCCTTGAATGGCGGTCCTGTTATCCCGCTGGTGTCATTAGAGGGGCTGGGGGGTGTCGGCCCTATGGGTAACCTCAGGGTTCTCATCCCCTTCTCCCACCATATTAGAGGTTTCCACTTGTCCAACCAAGCTAATCCCAAAATCACTGCTTCAGTCATTTTTGCAACCACCACAAAACGGATAATTCCCAATGCTCCCCTACTTCTAGTCGCACTGGCTCCATTGGGTGGGTGACTAAAGCTCTGCCCATTAAGGATCCATCTGCCTGTTCAAACCTCATGGGGGAGGAAAGCTTTTTTGCTCTGATGCCCAATTTGAGGACGGAAGGGATGCTGATCAGGCATCGTGAACACCCAGAGTCTATTAACACATGTAAGTCCATTCGGGCGCCTGTCTTATGGACTAAGAGCTTAGCAGAGAGGGAAAAAGGTGGAACAGGCTGGGTCTGTTCTCTCCCTCATCATCGCTGTCATATGGAGCGGGTGAAATGGTGGCTTCAGTCAGAGCCTCAGCCTTCTCTCGTGTAGGGGAGGTGACTTGAGTGCCTTGCTCCTGATTAATCCAGCTCGATTTTTCTTTGGTGGACTGCGAGCTTACTTTTTGTTTTTCTGATGGGGTTGAAACGCTTTTTTACTGAGGGAAAGGAACTGGACAAACAGCTGCTCAGTGGCCCGGTTGGCCACATCTAAAACACTTGATCGGCGGTCCAGATGATGCCTTTGGAGCTCCAGTTGTCCCAGTTGGTGGGGTTTGTCGGGGAAGCAGACACCTCGTCAGATCTGGCCTTGGTCCAGATCCAGGAGTTGGTGGCTTCTTGTAGCGGCTCAGTTCAATATCTAAATTCACGGCCAAGCGATACCACTTATGGAGTTGATCAGAGATCCCCCTGTAGATGCATGCCTGGAATAGGTCTGGGTCTAGACCAGACTTGAAATGGTGAACTAGCGATCGCTCAGGCCACTGCACAATCCTGCAAGCCACTCTCTGGAATTCACGCACGTATTCCTTTGCTGGCCGACCCCTCTGTTTCACTTCATGAATGTCCTTTTCAGCTTGCAGGGCTATGGAACCATCCTCAAATCTGGTTCTTAAGCCTTGGATGAACAGTCCCATAGCTCAGGTGCTTGTTCGTTGTACAGCTGTTAAACCACTCTGCTGCCTCCCCCTCTAGGTTTGCCGCTATCACATTGGCCATAGTGGCAGGGTCTGGATAGGCGTTGGCATTCCTGTTCATGTGGGAGTGCACTTGATTCAAAAAGAAAGTTAACTTCTCGGGGTTGCCATCAAATGTGGGTTTGAAAGGAGGGGCTGCTACAGGTCGCTGCCAATCTAAGTATATTGCAACCCATACTATTGCAATTGATCTCATGGGAGTCCCGCTACTCAATCAGCTCTTGGCAGGGGCCCTGGACTGGTGTGGTGCCAGTGACATTCGGGGCTGAGTCACCAGGGGTGTCGCTCGGGACTAATTCTGTAACGATGACGGTCTGGACTAGCATGGTGCCGATATTGATCCGGACTAGCCCAATGTGGATATCTATCAGGGCTATCTGCGTATCGGCAGCAATCAGGGCTTGCTCTATGCCGAAAACGTTCAGGGCTGATATGGCATGGGTACTGGTCAGGGCTCACATAGTAGCAATACTGATCTGGGCTAACATACCATTGCCAATGGTCAGGACTGGCATAGTGTTGATGGCAATCAGGGCTGCTAGGCCGCTGACGATGGTCGGGGCTATTGCGATGCTGACGGCGGTCTGGGTTTCACCTCCGCACTGGACTCAAAGTTAAAGCTGGTGGCTTTGGTTGGGAGGAGGCAGCCCGGGCCTGGGCCTGGGACTTTGCCTGGATTGGGGAAGGTCTTGGGGGCATCTGTCATCCCGTTCACTGGAAAGTAACTGACGGGTGACCTGCTCCTTTCCTCCCACCTCCAGTCCTTCAAACTTCTCGGACTGGCTCTGGATTGCAGTCAGATATTTCCACTCACCCGACTCATCCCAAGTCACTTGGCACCTCTTCGATCAGGAGAATGTGATTTGTGAGAAGTAGTTAGCGGGAATTCGGCTTCAGCGGCCTTTACTGAACTCTTTTTTGTTTGGGATGACTCCAAACGCCAAGTGTCTCCGATTGATAGGACTCCTTCTGACAGCAATAAAGGCTCCAACTGGATCTCTTGTTCCTTTGGTCTCACGCCGGCTGCTGGAACCACCGAAGTCGTACTCTCTATTGGGGCAATGGCCTGCACCCCATCCGCTGATGTGGTAGCTGTAGCTTCAAGGCTAGTAACAGGCTCTTCCTTTTTCTCCATCATGGAATCTTCCCTGAGTCTTTGTCGTCCTCCCAAGGCTTTGGGTAGGCAACTGGAGCTCAGGACCCCATGGTATTAAAATAGTTTTGAGTCTTGGGTTAATGTCATGGTTCCGATAGATGAGACCAATTAAAAGAACTTCAAGGCAAGGAATTCTTCCTCAAAGAACATTTTTATTTGGCTACAAAATAACAGCACATACAAAGGTGAACCCAAAACTAAATTCCCCTCCCCTTGGTTACAAAGTTGCAAGTTGCAATTCCCACCCCAATTTGATATCATAAATCACATTCACCAATTGTTAGAAAATGCGGGCAGTCCTCCCAGGTCTCCAGCCCGCCAAAATGTTATCAGCAATGACCTTGGTTCCCATACATTTGAATTGTTTTGGCTAACTGAGAACTACACCCCCTTCCTTCTTCTAAACTAAATATGTGGCAATGAAGACAAAATGAAAATGGCTTCAGTTCGGTTTGTCGCAGCATTGACAGCAGTCTCATATTAAATTAGGAAGTGTCTCCTAGCAATAAACAAATTCTCTCTTTTGATAATTTTTAAAGCCCTAATACAATTGTTTTTCCTGTTTTTATGATAAGAAAAACAGTTGTTTCTTTTCCATCACTTTTGTTTTCATAGATTTTAAAACAAAAGACAACAAAGCACTTCTTAAAACAATCTGAGCATAATATAAGAATAATGTGTACTCTGTGTGTCTATGGTCTGTATATGTATACACCAATACATATATATACAAGTACATAAAGAATATATATTTCATAAATATTTCATATACATTTCATATAGAAATGTGACACAACATATACAAAGGAAGGACTATAATCAGTGGTGGGATTCAAATATGTGAACAATCGGTTCTCTGTGTGGATGCCGCTTCCGGAAGTCCATTCTGGGCCTGGGCAACAAAAAATTAGCTACCGGTTCTGTGAAGTGGTGTGAACCATCTGAATCCCACCACTGACTATAATATATACAATTCTGAATATTAGTTGCAAGAGAGTTGGGTAGGAAGGAAATATTGCCTTCATGTCCTCTTGGAGCCCCCTTTGGTATCAGACTAGATGCAGAGTAGATGGGCTTTTGGTTGATACAGTATGATGCATTTTTATGACTTTTTGCTTAGAAGCTGATTTCATTATTAGCAATTCAAGAGTATTTCATAATTAAACTGGCACCTGGGGATAGTTTTATATCTGTCAACTTCCAGCTCGGATATCCAAATAAAGTCCAGGATTACTTTCATTGCTGAAAAACTTACTGGTTTATTGAATACATGGCTTGATATAGGTGAAGGAAAACTAACTCTAAAATCCCAAGGCATCTAACCATAGCATATAACAATGACATTCCCAGTCCAAACCCCCAGATGTCCATGTAGCTCATGTGAACAAATTCCCTTTGTTATGAGAACTGTCTGTTATCTTCTCCACACCTACCAGAATGTCCTCGAAAGGTTTCCAGACAGCCTTCTCTCAGCAAATGTCTGAAAAACTGGAAAGGTTTCCTTTCTCTAACTAATCCAGTCGAAAGCATCATTCCCCCCCCCCTCTTACTCTAATGGCAAGATGAAAACAAAGAGGCACATAGCTATAAAACTGTCACTCTTGACATGGTGCCCCCTCAACAGAAAAATGGATCTGGAAAAATATTAAAATAAACATATACATACATTGTTTACATTCTCAGTTTCCCTTTTTTCACTGAGGTCGGTTAGGGTATTTTGAATGGAATTTCCTTATTAGCCTATCTGCTCTAACATTTGTAGCTGCCACCCACTGTGCCTCAGCTAAGGGGTATCCTTTCCATCTTACTCGATACTGCAGCTTCCCCCTGCAATATCTAGAATCTAAGATTTCTTCAATTTCATAATTCCTTTCTCCCTTCACTAAAATTGAAAGTGGAGGTAGGGTTCTCAATCTTGAACCTTGAAAAGGTTTTAACAAGCTACAATGAAACACTGGGTGTATCTGTTTACCCTTGATAACTGTAATTTCACTGTAAATGGGTTGATAAGTCCTATGATGGTAAAAGGATCTATATATTTTGGCCCTAGTTTACTCGGTATTCTTAAGTTCAAATATTTTGTGGATTAATATATTTTATCTCCTACTTTAAACACTTTTTGGGTGGCTCATGTCTTAAAAACAGGGTGGCCTTTTTTTTTTTTTTTACTTTTTTGTGCCTGTTCTGGACCTTTGCACACTCCCGGCCATGTGCTTTTTATATTATTCATCCATGTGTTTAAAGTAATAGAAGAGGGAATGTCTTGAGAAATCTCAGGCATAGTTACATATTCAATCCCAGAAGTTACCGTAAAAGGTGTAAAACCAGTACTGCTGTGTATTGCATTATTGTATGCCATTTCAGCAAACGGCAATAAGTATGCTCAATCATTCTGTTGATAATAGCACTTTATATATTGTTCTATCATTGCATTCATACGTTCAGCCTCACCATTGGTACTTGGATGAAACCCAGAACTCAGACCTTGTGATGACCCTATTGATTGGATGAACTCTCTCCAAAATCTTGTAGTGAATTGTACTCCTCGGTCTGATATAGTTTGGTTAGGTACTCCATGCAGTCTATAAATATGCTGCACAAACATCTTGGCTAACGTCCTAGCTCAGGGAAGCTTTGGACAAGCTACGAAGTGCGCTTGTTTTGAAAATAAATCAATGATTGTCCATATAACAGTATTTCCACCACTCTCCAGTAATTCCATTATGAAATCCATTGCTATTTTTTCCCAGGATCCTTTAGGGTCGACTACTGGTTGTAATAAATCTGGGGTTTTCCCAGGCAACCACTTCATGGAGGCACAAACTGTGCAACTAGGTACATAATTTTTAATATCCTTTTTCGTCTTTGGACACCAAAATTGTCTTTTCACAAGATGAAAAGTTTTTACAAACCCAAAATAACCACCTGATTTTGCATCATGGGCATGTCTAACACTTTTATGGTTTTTAAACCAACTATCTTGTTCCATAGTCTCCTTAAATTTCTGCTTCGTGGTATGAGAAAAATAAAACTCATAGATACTTTCAAAACCACTATGTAAGAAATTCACTAATTTTTGTGTGGGAAAAGATAAAAGATAAAATCTACTTGAAAATCCCAGAATGGCTTTCAACGATGCAAGCATTTGTTCACCCAAACTTGGTGCAATATGATTTTTTTTTTGACATATAAGGATATTTTGGATACTGAAGGGAAAATAAAATCTAAACAAGAGCTTTTAGACTAGGACCGTGGTGGTGAACCTATGGCACGCGTACCACAGGTGGCATGCAGACCCATCCCTGTGGGCACGCGTGCCATTGCCCTGGAGGGAGGCAGGGCCAGGCTGCTCCCCTCCACCTCTCCACATGTGCCTGCTCTCTCTCTCTCTCTCTCTCTCTCTCTCTCTCTCTCTGCACTCTGAGTCAGAGCAGCTGCAAGAGCTGGGTGGATCTGGGCTGGATAGTGGAGGCAGCTGCCAGTGTGAGTCCAGGTAAGCCTGCAAAGCGATTTTGCACCCCCCCATGACCAATCCGGCTGGCAGAGGCCTTTTCCAAGCCACTGGAGCTCAGATCGGGCCGCTGGGGCACCGCAAAATCGCCCCGTGGCCATGGATTCGAGCTCCAGATGGAAGGCAGGGCGATCCATGCAGGGGGGGAATGGCGGCAGTGGCACGGCAATCCATGCGGGGGAGGGAAACGGCGGCAGCAGCATGGCAATCCATGTGGGGGGGGGAAATGGCAGCAGCACGGCGATCTATGCAGCGGCTCAGCCAGGGCTCGGCGGACCATCCGTTCCACTCTTTCCATTCCTTGTGGCACCAATCTTCCCTCACCCTGCCATGGCAGGCTGCTACTCACCACGCTGTGGGCCGCCCTTGCAGCCCCCAGCAGCCACCTCACCCCTGATCAGAAGGTGTCGGGCACCTGGGCCACGGGGGCGGATGGGGGTTCTGCTCTCCCAAAAGGCCACCAACTTCTGGCTGGCAACCTGCTTGGAGGCTCCGCCCTCTCAGCGCCTGGTCGGGGCTGGAGGCAGAGAGGTCACGCAGGGGGTCTGGCCATGGCCACCCAGGCCTCACTCTGCACGGAGCATGGAGTCCCATTGAAGGCTTCCTGACCGAGGCTGCGGAGGGGTGCCCGGCAGGGCAGGGCAACCGCCCATGCCCAGAACCCTCGGACAACCACCGGGTGGTGGTGAGGAGACAGCCCGGCTTCCCCTCGTCGCCGCTGGCCATCCAGGCTCTGCAGTCCAGCACCTCCCTCCCCCCACAGCTCGTAAGGCCAGGGTCACGACTGGAGCGTGGGCGTGGCCAGAACCACTCGGCCCTCCGGCTGCCTTTTCCCGGCCATGCGGTGGACCCAGCAGTGCCACCTGTCACTTTAAGGGGAGTGGCCATGAGGGAGGCACCCACTGTAGGACTCCAGGTGAACAAAGGGTGGCCCACTGGGGAGGAACCGGAGCTGCGCCTGCCCGCCCACTCTTCCTCCCAACCGGATGTCCTGCTCGCTTCTTTCAGAGCCAGCCCGGCCGCAGCCGCCTATGCAGACCTGCCAAAGCACTGCCCGCCTTGCCTGGAGCCGTCCCTGGCCGCCGCCGGAGGCAAAAATCCGTGCCACGCCAAAACAGGCCATTTGCTGGGAAACGGCTGGTTTCAGCATGGCACGGATCTTTGCCTCCTCTCGGCCTCAGCCCTGGTGGTGCGCTTGGAGGGGCCTTAAAGTGGCAGGAGGCGGTGCTGGGTCCTCCCAACCGGGCATCCCGCTTGCTTCTTTCAGAGTCGGCCCGGCCGCAGCCACCGATGCGGAGCCGCTGAAGCGCTGCCCACCTTGCCCGGAGGCAAGCGTGCCACCAGGGCTCAGGCCAAGAGGAGGCAAAGATCTGCACCACGTTGAAACCAGCCGTTTCCCAGCAAATGGCTGGTTTCGGCATGACACGGATCTTTGCCTCTGGCGGCGGCCGGGGGTGGCTCTGGGCAAGGCGGGCGGCGCTTCGGCAGCTCTGCATCTGCGGCTGCAGCCAGGCTGGCTCTGAAAGAAGCAAGCGGGATGCCCGGTTGGGAGGATCCATCAGTGCTGCCTGCCACTTTAAGCCCCTCTGAGCACACCACCAGGGCTGAGGCCGAGAGGAGGCAAAGATCCGTGCCACGCCAAAACTGTCTGTTTCCCAGCAAATGGCCGGTTTCAGCGTGGTGCGGATCTTTGCCTCCAGCGGCGGCCAGGGGCAGCTCCGGGCAAGGTGGGCGGCACTTCGGTGGCTCTGCATCGGCGGCTGCCTTTTGGGAGAGCAGAACCCCCATCTACCCCCATGGCCCGTTTGCTGCCTCCTGCCCAGTGCTGCTGCCATGAGGCCACGGAACAAGCTGGGCGGAGTAAGGAACTAGGTCTGGGCGGTGGGAGAATGGCCAGGAGCCAGTCAGCCAGCCAGCCAGCGAGAGCAGGGTTGGGTGGGGGATTGGGATCTGGCCCCTTTTACCTTGTCCAGGGGCTGGAGAGAAGTTGCCTGCCAATCCTCGTGGGCAGCAGCGGTGGTGCAGGGGGTGGGGGGAGGAGGACGTGCATGTTTGCACTTCGGAGGAGGCAGGTGGGACGTAGCGCCTGTTTGCGCTTTGCAGAAGCTCGCTGTGGGCAGGGGGAGGAGGACGCACGTGTTTGCATTGGAGGAGCAGGTGGGATGCAGCACCCGTTTGCGTGCAGAAGCTGTGGGGGGTGGAGGCGTGTGTGTTGCACTTTTGGGACAGAGAGATAGAGGAAGGAGGGGAAGGGGAAGGAAGGAAGGAAGGAAGGAAGGAAGGACGGAAGGAAGGAAGGAGGAAGGAAGAGAAGGAAAGGAAGGAAGGAAGAAGAAGGAAGGAAGGAAGAAGATGGGAATGAGAAGGGAGGCAGGCAAGGAAGGAGGGGAGGGGAAGGAAGGAAGGAAGGAAGGAAGGAAGGAAGGAAGGAAGGAAGGAAGGAAGGAAGGAAGGAAGGAAGGAAGGAAGGAAGGAGATGGGAATGAGAAGGAGGGAGGCACATGACCCTGGGGATGCTGCAATGGTCATAAGTGAAAAATGGTCATAAGCCACTTTATTCAGTGCCTTTGTAACTTCGAACAGTCACTAAGTTAACTGTTGTAAGTCAAGAACTACTGTACTTTATCACTTTTTTCCTTTTTTGGAGGGGGGTTCATCAAGTTTTTGACACCTTGCTAGGCGACTGGAAAAGCCCTGAGTTAGAGTACTCGGATTGCAGCTGCTTTCTTGCAGGTATGTGAAATGGCGTGGGACCCACAGGTTTTGCAATGTTAAGTGAGGAAGTTGGTTACAACTTATTAGGAAAGATAAAATAGACAACCAAGAATGCTTTATTGACCATTCTTCGTCCAGATTTTATATCAGTTGCATCTGCTAGTACAGGCATTCTGCTTCAGATTTCTGTTATTTTCAGCATCTGGCAAAATGAATGGGTACTTTTCCAACAACCTATAAAATCCAAGACACTGTGCTTTCATTGTTTAATTCCCCCCTCATACAGTAGTGGCCAAAATTGTGGAAACCTTTTGGGGAAAGTGTACAGTAGAAATGCCACCTTTGGTTAAGTTTCCACCAATTTTTCTTCTAATTTCTTTATAACTTAACAATACTATTCACTTAAAAATAGTATTTTACATCGCTTTCTGGGCAATCAGTCAACTCTTTGCACCATTACTTTAATTTTATTACGTTTTTCAAGCTCACTAAATGAAAGAACACAAAAAACCCCAACCAACTTGATAGTGATCACATAACACACTGACAAATGTCCTCCTCTCAGCTTCAATACATGACATCAATAACTGAATCCTACTGTGATCTGATTGGCTCATTGCCAAAACTAAATT
Source organism: Azemiops feae (assembly GCA_023970755.1). Classification (NCBI taxonomy): domain Eukaryota; kingdom Metazoa; phylum Chordata; class Lepidosauria; order Squamata; family Viperidae; genus Azemiops; species Azemiops feae. Next base: position 413,161 of record JALGBA010001107.1, on the reverse strand, counting down.
TCATTATTTTATGTGTGCCATTGTGCCCATAATATAAAAAATGACAATAAAGGTTATTTATTTATTTATTATTATTTATGAGCCTCCTGCCCACTGCCCCACCCGCCAAAGACCCCCTGGATCTCCCCCAACCCTGCCTGGCCCCCTCCTCAGGCATCCCTCCTCAGGAGCAACATTGAGGTGGCCACGCCCACCCTGGCCACACCCACCCACGCTGCCATGACTACCATAGCCATGACCACTCGGTGGCCACACCCACTCAGTGCCACGCCCACCCAGCACTCAGCAATGCATAAGTGGATTTCGGGTTACAGTTTGGGCACTCAGTCTCTAAAAGGTTCGCCACCACTGGACTAGGGCATTGAATTATCATGATGGCCTCAATTGCAAATGCAATTGAGATATGATAAAGATGCAAAAATATATGGCTTTTATAAAGAACAGACAATATTTGATCAGATATTGTTGACCTCTGATGAAAAACTGATTAAGAAACTATATAACTTTCTATTAAATTTGAAAATGGAGGATGAAGAAGTGAAAGATACAATGATACAATGGGCAAAAAACTTTGGATATAATATAGAATTAGAGAAATGGCAAAATCTTTGGGAAATAAATTATAAATTGACAATGGCAACTTCTTATAAAGAAAACTTATATAAGATGTTTTATAGATGGCACTTACCACCTGCTAGATTAGCAAAAATGTTTAAAAATATGTCTAGTAAATATTGGAAATGTAACCAAAAATCTGGCACATATTATCATATGTGGTGGACCTGTGTTAAAGCAAAAAGAAATTGGACAAGAATACACATTTGGTTAGAAAAGATGTTAGGAAAACATGTAGATTTTAAACCTGAACTTTTCTTACTAGGTATAATACCAGAAAAATCTGATAAGCAAAGTGTATATTTAACATTGCATGTACTAACAGCAGCGAGGATTGTATATGCTCAGTACTGGAAGAATAAAGAAACACCACTAGACGAAGAGATAATCAAGAAGATATTAGACTGTGCTGAAATGGACAGACTTACATTGAGGATCAAAGAGAAAGAAGATACAGAATATTTTCAAACATGGACTTTATTTTATCAATGGTTGGAAAAAAGGAATAGAGACTAAGAATGTAACTTGTATTATTAAGCAAACAAATTAATCCAGAAAACACGATGTTTATTAAGCACTAATCAAATGTAATAATAGAAAATTAATTGAAAAAATTGAAAAAAAAATTCTGCTTTTCCTTGTTACCTTCTGGGAGGAGGCTTCGTGGGATCCGTAGCAGAACATCCAGATTCAGCCATAGTTTCATTCCATACAGCATTAACCTTGCGAACTCTCAAACTTCCTCCTTGCGTTATATATTCAAGATGGACAATATTTAATATTTATTAGCTATGTATATGTAGGGATGTGGATCTATATATATGTTGTACATAGTATGTTTTAGGTGTGTGTCATGTATGTGTTTCACTTTGAGAGCGGGCAACTAAATTTCATTTTTGATGAAAATGGTTAACCTGAGTGGTTTCCCCCTGTGTTGAACCTCTCATGCTAATGCAGCAAGCTGGCTGGAAGGGATTATAGAATTTATCACTTCCTCTTTGGTACTTTTGTATTGAGGCATTTGTGAAAGGGCCTCAGCTAAAAAGTTTTTTCCTCTGGTATATAACGGAAACTAAAATTAAACTGATTAAAATATTGAGCCCATCTGACTTGTTTAGAAGACAGTGTCCTTGGAGTCTTCAAAGCTTCTAAGTTTTTATGCTCTGTCCACACTTCAAAGGGAATTTTGTTACCCTCTAGGAATTGTCTCCATGTTAGGAGACCCCATCGAATTGCAAAAGCTTCCTTTCCCCACACAGCCCAACTGTTTTCAGTATCTAATAGCTTCCAAGAAGTATACGCACATGGTTGTAATTCCCCCTTCTCATTTTTTTATAGCAATACTGCCCCCACTGCAACATCACTAGCATCTACTTGTATTATGAAAAGCATTTCTGGATTTGGGTGCCTTGACAGGGGTTCCTCAGCAAACAATCTTTTTAGGTTTTGAAACGTTGCTTGACATTCAAGAGTCCAACTTAATGGCTGACTAAGTTTACGGTTATTCCCTTTTCCATTTTAATAAGTTGGCTATAGGCAAAGCAATCTGTGCAAAAGTCTATAGAAATTGGCAAATCCCAGGAAGCTTTGCAACTGCCTTTGCATCCGGGGAGCTTCCTATTCCATTATGGCTTTTCCTTTCCCTGGATTCATTACTATGCCTCCAGCAGAAACACAATATTCCTAGTAATCTAAACTGGTTTTGTGGAAATCGCATTTTGATAATTTGGCATACAGTTGATTTTGTAATAATTTTGTTAACACTGCCCTTACCAATTGTACATGTTCTTCCATAGTTTCAGTATAAATTAATATATCATCTAAATAAACCAGGACCCCTTTATATAGATGCTCATGTAGCACCTCATTTATTAACTGCATGATCACTTCAGGAGCTACTTGTAGTCCGAATGGCATCACTTTGAATTGATAACAGCCTAAAGGGCAATTAAAAGCCATTTTCCATTCATCTCCTTCTTTATCCGTACTCGGTAATACACTTCTCTTAGGTCTAATTTTGTAAAAATCTTCCCTTTAGACAAATATCCTAACATATCCTAACATATCTTTCATAAGGGGATACATATTTTCCACTGATATAGCATTGAGATTTTTATAATCAACATACATTCTAAGACTCCCATCTTTCTTCCCCCTGAATAAAATAGGGGCAGCCATTTTCAATTTTGCAGGTTGGATAAATCCTCAAGCCAGATTTTTATCTAAAAATTTTCTGAGCACTTCCATTTTGTTTGGGGTCATAGCATACATTGTGGGTTTATGAAATTTGGTCCCTGCAATTATCTCAGTAGCACTGTCAAGATCGAACTGCTATGAGACTGATAGCTTCTATTGCTAATCAACTTGCCATATAAAAGTGGGGAGGGGTAGAAAACACAGGGAAGAAACAGGATTCCAAGAAGCCATCTACAGACTGTGAGAGCCTGCAGGAATGCCAAGGTCACTAACGCAGGTGCCTGATGGAGAAGTGTATCATTCCCATAACAAGCCTGAGTTCTATCATTGGACAAAGGGAGCACCCGGTGGGTAGGAGCAGGGGAAGCTTTTTTTTAATTAAGCAGATTTTCACATGGGAAAACCAGAGCTGGTTTTGCTTCTTTGGTTCTGAGATTTGTATTCAATAAAATTTATATTTTATGGCACTTCAAAGCCTTAAAGATTCCTAGCTGAGATGGAAATAATGGCTCAACAGATTAAAAGGGCTAAACAGAACTTTTTTGAAAATGCCAATAAGCCGGGGAGATGGTTAGCATATAGCAGTGGTGGCGAACCTATGGCACGGGTGCCAGAGGCAGCACTCAGAGCCCTCTCTGTGGGCACGCACGCCATCGCCCCAGTCCTAGGCCTTCAGCTGGGTTTTATAAAACCTTTTCGCTTTAGGCCTCCGCCGCCGTGTGCAAAAAAAAAAAAAAAAGTTCAATCAGTCAATTTCAACTTCTTGCAGGAAAAAAAAAGATCTTGCAAAGTTAGAATTGATTGATTGAACTTTTTAGTCCCACCCAGTCTGCCGTTACCACCGCAGCCACGCCCACCCAATGGGCCACGCCCACCCGGCACTCGACGATGCATAAGTGGGTTTTGGGTTGCAGTTTGGGCACTTGGTCTCTAAAAGGTTCGCCATCACTGGCATATAGACTGAAAAAAGAAAAAGAGAAAAAACAAGTTGCAAGACTCAAAAGATGAATTACAGTTTCAAAATGATACAATTAAAAAAATTATCAAAGACTTTTATGAGATACTTTACAACGTAGAGGAAATTTCAAAAGAAAAAATACAGCAGTATTTTAAAAAAGCAGACATACCAAAAATTCCAGAGAATATTCAAAACATATTAAATGGAAAAATATCTATGATGGAGATTACAGAGGCCATAAAAAGACCAAAAAAATAATAAGGGTCCAGATGGATTACCGGGTCCAGATGGATTACCTGCAGAGCTCTATAAATCATTACAAGATATACTAAGCCCAATATTGAAAGAACTGTGCAATGAAATACTTTTGGAGGCTAAAATACCAAATACATGGACTGAAGCCAATATTGGCAGAGACAATGATACTGGGTTGTCATGGCTGAAGAAGTGGAACCTGTCAATTGACTGGAAGATTAACAAGTGGCACCTAAGGAGCAAAGCCAAGAAAATGCAGGGAAAGGAAAAGCCGCCAAAGGATAGGCGAATGCAATTGGCTGAGAAAGTGAAAGCGGAGCCAGTCAATACAATAGCAGAGAGCAGACCAACAGAGCCAAGCATTCCAAAAGAGTACCGAAACTTAGTGGAAGTGTTTACTTAGCGGGAATTGGATGCGCTCCCCCCTCACTGCCCCACAGACTGTGCGATCGAGTTGCTGTTGAGGGCAAAGCTTCCTAAGCTAAAGGTATATTCTCTGACTCCAAGGGAGATGGAGGAACTCCAAGACTTTGTGGATAAAAATTTGGCTAGGGGTTTCATTCAACCAGCAAAATCCAGGGTGGCAGCACTGGTACTTTTTAAGGAGAAAAAAGATGGATCACTGAGGTTGTATGTTGACTTCAGGGGAATCATCAGGGTCTGCATAAAAAATATGTACCCCCTCCCTTTCATGAAGGACATCCTGGGGCACCTGTCCAAGGGGAAGGTGTTTACCAAACTGGATTTGAGAGAGGCATATTACCATGTGAGAATTAAGGAGGGGGGTGAATGGAAAACAGCTTTTAATTGCCCCTTAGGATGCTACCAAAAGAGTGATGCCTTTTGGGTTACATGGAGTGTCTGCTGTGTTCATGCAACTAATTAATGAGGTGCTGCATGAGCACCTATACAAGGGGATGCTGGTGTACCTGGATGACTTTCTTATCTACTCTGAGACAATGGAGGATCACGTGAAGCTAGTGAGAGTAGTGCTGAAAAACTACTGAAAGCTAAACTGTATGCCAAGTTATCCAAGTGTGATTTCCACAAACCTAGCCTGGAGTATTTAGGATATTGTATGTTTATTGAATGGGTGGAAATGGATCCTGGAAAGGTGAAAGCTATATTAGAATGGGAAGCCCCATGAACCTGGAGGCAACTGCAGAGTGTTTTGGGCTTTGCCAACTTCTACCGGCAATTCATGCCTTCCTTCGCACAATTAGCCCTACCTATCACCGAACTGTTAAAAACTGGGGTGGGAGGGCTGAAGCCGAAGTCAAACCAGCCGCTCAATTGGACTATAGAATGTCAAGCAGTTTTCTAAAAGCTTAAGTGATTCTTCGCAGCTGAGCTGACCCTCAAGTACCCAGACCTAGCAGAACCTTTTGTGATACAGGCCGATGCCAGTGATCTAGCTATGAGGGCATGCCTACTCCAAAAGAAGAAGGGAGGCTTCAGTTGTGCACCTACACCTCCTGGAAACTAACCGACACCAAGAGGCATTGGGCAGTGTGGGAGAAGGAGGCTTATGCAGTCCGATGGACACTGCTGACCTGGAGACAATTCCTAGAGGGTAACAAAGTCCCTTTTGAGGTGTGGACAGACCACAAGAACTTAGAGGCCCTGAAGATCCCAAGAAAACTATCCCCTAAACAAGTTCGATGGACTCAGTACTTCAATCGATTTGACTTTACCTTTAGGTACCTACCAGGGGTAAAAACTTCCTAGCAGGTGCATTCTCCCACCTGCCCCAGTATAAGAATTCCAGGGAAGAGATAGTTAACACAATCATCCCCTCCGGGCAGCTGGCAATGCAAGGCTACATGAGGCCAAAATTGCCAGCTCCTCCTCAACCAGCCAAGAGCAAAATCACCCAGAAATTGAAGGAAGCCCTAGGGGAGGATAAATGGTTCAAAAAGCATAGAGAAGAGTTGACCATGAGATAGGGCTGGCCTGGAAGGGGGACAGGTTGTACATTCTGCCTAACCTAAGAGCTCAAATCCTACAACAATGCTATGATGTAAAACCCACGGGCCATTTCAGATTTGTGAAGACCCTCCATCTAGCCAGGAGGCACTTCTGGTGACCCAAGATGAACTAGGACATTGAGGGCTATGTTTCAGGATGCCCAATATGTGCATCCATGAAAAGACTGGACTGTTACAGCCAATTGCTAACCCTGGCAGCCTATGGGAAGAAATTGCCATGGATTTCATGGTGGAACTGCCTGAGAGTTCTGGGAATACAGTGATTTGGAGTGTGACTGACTTGTTTTTGAAACAAGCACACTTTGTGGCATGCCCGAAATCTTGTCAGCCTGAAGTTTGGCCAAATTGTTTGTGCAGCATGTTTATTGGCTGCATTGAGTCCTATGGCGCATCATCTCTGAGCGGGGTTGCAGCTCACTGCACAGTTTTGCAAGAGTTTATAAAGCTAATAGGTTCCTCACAGGGACTTAGTTCTGGGTTTCATCCAAGCACCAATGGATCGGCTGAGAGAGTCAACTCAATAATAGAGCAATATTTGCATTGCTATGTGAACTATCAGGAGACTAATTGGGCAGAACTTCTACATTTTGCAGAAGTGATGTATAATAATTTGGTACATAGCAGCACTGGACTCACCCCATTCAAAATAACTACAGGGTTAGATTTTTTACCGATGCCAGAACTGCCAAGGGAGACCCCCCACTCCTTATCTTTGGCTGAATGGATGGAAACCCTAAAAGCTACCAGGGAGGAGGTACAGAAGACATTGGATAAGGCTAGGGAATCACACAACAGGCAGGCAGACTGGAAGAGAGCTCCTCATAAAACATTTAGGATTGGAGATCAGGTATATTTATCTACCAAGTATCTCAGGTTGAGGCAACCTTGTAAGAAACTGAGTCCTAAATATATAGGACTCTTCCCAATTTTGAAGATCATTGACCCAATAACGGTCAAGCTACAGTTGCCAAAAGAATTAAGGCAAGCTCACCCGATATTTCATTGTAGCCTGTTGAAACCATTGAAGGGATTTAGCCTGAGGCCAGCTGGAGAGAAACCCCTTCTCCAGTTTTAGTAGAGGATGAGGAACATTTTGAAGTTAAGAAAATACTGGACTTGAGGATTTTTTAGGGGAAAGTTACAGTATTTAATACAGTGGAATGGCTATCCCTTAGCTGATGCTGAGTGGGTAGCAGCTCGTAACATTAATAAGATTTTATGCTAAATACCCTCAGCGTCCTAGGGGATAATTTGTGCATATTTGAGCTTAATTTTTCACATGATTACCCTTCTTTCAGGGGGACAGCATGTCAAGATTGAACCACTATGAGACCTGATAGCTTCTATTGCTAATCAACTTGCCATAGAAAATGGGGGAGGGGTAGAAAGTGCAGGGAGGAAACGGGATTCCAAGAAGCCTGCAGGAATGCCAAGATTACTAATGCAGGTGCCTGCTGGAGAAGTGGACATTCCCATAACAAACCTATCATTGGATAATAGGAGCACCCGGTGGGTGGAGGCAGGGGAAGCTTTTGTTTAACTAAGCAGATTTTCACGTGGGAAAACCAGAGCTGGTTTTGCTTCTTCAGTTCCGAGATGTGTATTCAATAAAGTTTATCTTTTATGGCACTTCAAAGTTTTGAAGATTCCTAAATTTGAGTTCACTACTCAGACAGTTGACAGGCACAGTTTGATGGCCGATGAGGGATTCCTTTTCACTAAATACTTCCATTAAGTCTTCTGTATTCAGCAGGAACTGTGTGTTTTAATTGCTGAGTTGCTTTTCGTGTATTCCTTTCTCCCACTTTTGATTTCTTAACCACCAGCAAGCAGCAACTAGCTGGCACCCCCTGTGGCTTTTGTTGATTGACTGCTCTACTCCTTAATTGCCATTTGTTGCTATTCCAATCTATAAGGGGATTCCTTTTCTTTAGCCAGACTAACCCTAAAAACATCCTTTCAGAGTCATCCCAGGACTACAATAAAATGAATGATTTCAGTATGCTTGCCCAACTTTACAGTCACTGGCTCGGTGATATAATTTCTCCTTCTGTGAGAGACCAATCTAGCTGCTTGAACTCCATGGAATGCCTCAATTTTCTAAGCTGAAGTCCAATTTTTTTTTACTGTGAGCAAGCTGATCACATACCTAGTGCAGCCTGAGTCCAATAGGGCAGTAAGGGTCTCCTTTACTCCTGAAGAAGGTACAAACTTTGATAGTTATCGGAGAAATAAGACCACTTACCGTATAGTCATCCTCCCCTTTACTATCACTCTCATAGAAAATTAGGTTTCTTAGAGGTCGGAGTTCTCTTCCTTTCTCCAGAGGTTGGAGAGACCTCAATGACCTATTGAGCCACTTTTGTTCTTTATCTGGGTTTCAGTTCCAGATTCTTTGGCCTCGGCTTGCTAGGAGAGTGATGGGCTGCCATTGGTTGTGGAGCAGGGCACTCCATGGCTCGGTGTCCCCCTTTACCACATCAGAAACATGGTCTCATCCCCTGAAGGGGTCTCTCTCTACTGGTCCCAGCAACATTACTCTTACTTTTCCTCAACCAGCTGGCCATCTCCCATCCGAAGGATGATGGCAAAGATCTTGACCAGTATGCTGACGGTAATCCATCAGATCTAACTCCATCTCTGTAGTTAACTGGTACCAGTCAAGGAGAAGATGGGGGACCCCTCTGGGTAGACAATTGGAATACAATTCCTTGTTTAATCCATCTCAAAATTGGTAGACTAACATGTGCTCTGGCCAACCTCTGACACGAGTGACCAAGCTACAAAAATCCCGAATATTTTCAGCCACCAGCCTCTTCACTTGCTTGATCATCCAGACTCTCTCATCGGCCTTTCTAGCTTCGGTGGGATCTTCAAACCGATTCCATAGCTCTTGCATAAAAGCATCCACATCATAGAGCTCTGTGGCTGCCTCATCATAGAGGGACACCAACCACTCTGCTGCTTCCCCCTCCAGATTCGCTGAAATGACATTCACCAATCTGTCGTGATTCCGTGCCAGCCTGTGTTCCCAACAGCTGAGTCCGGGGAATCAGAGGAGGAGGAAGAGGGGTTTGGAGAGCCATCAGAGTCAGGTGATAGACATTATTGATGCTCGTAGACACAGGCAATCATCTAGAGCAGGTCAGCAGCAGTCAATACGACAACTCCAGGGGAGGAGGAGAAGGCTTTGAGAAGCCACGCCTTGGGACTGCTTTATAAAAAGGGAAGGTGTGGGCGGTGCTGGTTGCTGAAGGCAACCATTTGTAAAGAACTTCCAGGGATCATGGTCTGTTTGTTTTACCGGTGAATTTCTTGTTTAACTCCTGCTCTGTTTTGCTTTTGTAACCACTTATCTGTTGGGAAAGTCTTTTGTGTTTTTGTTTTGGAGACAAACTTATCAGGACTGTTTTTGAAATAAAAAGAGTTTGGTTTTTCCAGCCTACTGTTAAAGAGGGGTTGTTCTTGTGATGCAACAAGGATGGATGTAGGCTGGAACAGAACAGTTTACCTTCAGCCTCCCACCCCCTACTATTATGGAGCAGCTACGTGCTGAGAATGCCCAGCTCACCCAGCAGCTGGCTTTGTTATCAGCCCAAGTGGCTCAGCTGCAAGCACATGTGCCTGCTGCTCCACCACCCAGGAGAAAATGCCAAGTTGCGATGCCGGACAAATTTGATGGCAATCCGGACATGTTTCCTGTTTTCCTGGGACAATGCCATCTGTTTATCAGCGTGAGAGCGGCTGATTTCCCCACTGACTGGGATAAAGTGGGGTTCATGATAAGCCTCCTCTCTGGTGCTGCAGCTCGTTGGGGCACACCCCTGCTAGCCCAACCTAGTCCATTGTTGGACAACTTTGTGGGGTTTTGCGATTACATGCAGATGATGTACGAGGACCCCATTAAGACACAGACTGCTACCCGATATTTGAAAGCTCTGAGGCAGGGCCGATGCCCCCTACAGGGCTATATCAGCAAATTTCGGCTGCTTAGCCAGGATTCAGCCTGGAATGAGGCTGCGCTCATGGACGCTTTCCAGGATGGATTGTCGGAGGAGATATTGGATGAGCTGGCCCGTGTTGATGTTCCCCCAGACATCTGTCTGCAGATTGACGCTTGGCTGCAGCAGCGAAGGAGTCACCGTGCCACCCCAGAGACCCATGCAGCCCCCATTGTGCGTCAGACCCTGGTCCAGAGGGAGGAGCCAATGGAGTTAGGTGCTGCCAGACCTCGCCTATCGGTGGCAGAGATGAACAGGTGATGGTCGGGGGGTTTGTGATTTTACTGTGGGGACCCTGGGCATTTGGCCGCTTTCTGCCCCAAGAAGCGACGAAGGGCATCTGTGACCAAGACTGCCCTGAGACTGCCACCTGCTCCTCTGTTGGGAAACGGCCCAAGCCCGACCTGAAGGGCATTTTGGGTTGGGCATCCCGCAACACCAAGCGATGCCTTTCAGATGCTGCCCATGGACCTCCACAGCATCTGATTTTGGAGGCGCGCCTGATTCTCCCCAGGTTGCCCAAAGGGATTCCCGTCCATGTGTTGATTGACCCTGGGGCCACCACGAACTTCATGGATGCAGCATTTGTGGCCAAATGGGCGGTTCCCCAATGCCCGGTGGAATCGCCAATGTTAGTGGAGACCATTGATGGTCGAGTGCTCCTGTCTGGGCCAATTAAGGCCGCCACACAACCATTATGTATGGCCATCAGTTCACATGAGGAGGCCATCCAGTTCTATATCACATCAGACCTGCATTTCCCTGTGGTCTTGGGATTGGCGTGGCTCCGGACGCATGACCCACAGATTTATTGGTCACAGAACCTGGTCACCTTCCCAAGCTTGCAGTGCGTGGACCACACCCGCCAAATCTGTGCCGGCCAGGTAGAGGGTCCCACTGAGGTCTCCTTACCCTCCGAACTGGCGGATTACGCTGATTGTTCAACGAGACTGAGGCGGATCAATTGCCCCTGCACAGACCCTATGACTGCCCCATTGATTTAGTCCCTGACACGCCTCTCCCAGAGGGGCGTTTGTATTCCATGTCAGACCCCAAGTTGGCCACGTTGCGGGACTTTCTGGACAAGAATTTGGCTCGGGGTTTTATTCGGCCCTTGTCCTTGCCAGTGTCTGCACCCGTGCTCTTCGTCAAGAAGAAGTCCGGCGAATTGAGGCTTTGTTGTGACTACCGGAAACTAAATGCCATCACAGTGCGCAATCAATACCCGCTGCCCCTCATCCCCGAACTCCTGGATCGGCTCCGTGAGGCAAAGATCTTCACAAAACTGGACTTGCGTGGAGCTTACAACCTTGTCAGAGTTCGGTCGGGTGATGAGTGGAAGACGGCATTTGATACTCGGTACGGGCACTTCAAGTACATGGTGATACCGTTTGGCCTGACCAATGCCCCCGCAGTGTTTCAGCATTTTATGAATGACATTTTCTGGGACTTGTTAGATCAGTTTGTTGTGATCTACTTGGACGACATCCTGATCTACTCCCTGTCACGAGAGGCACACCATCAGCATCTCCGTCTGGTCCTACAGCGGCTCCGAGAACATCAGTTATATGCCAAACTGGAGAAGTGCCAGTTCTACCAGAGGACCATTGACTTCCTGGGTCACTGCATTTCTCCTAAGGGCATCGCCATGGAGCCAAGTAAAGTCGAGTCTTTGCGGAGTTGGCAACCCCCATGTCATGTTAAAGATGTCCAGCGACTTCTGGGGTTTGCCAACTACTATCAGACTTTCACCCCTGGTTTTGCTGCCTCACTCGGCTCCTGCAGAAAAAGACCTGGTTTCAGTGGGACGCTCCAGAACAATGGGCTTTCCAGGCTTTGAAGGAAGCCTTCATGAAGAGCCCATCCTGAAGCATCCTGACCCGCAATGGCCGTTTGTCGTGGAGGCGGATGCCTCCGACATTGCCATTGGGGCAGTGTTACTCCAGACGATGATGCCTGGCGGTGCCCTCTTCCCTTGCGCGTACTACTTGCGGAAACTGAATCCGGCGGAGCGCAATTATACCATCTGGGAGAAGGAGCTACTGGCCATTAAAGTGGCGTTCGAGGCCTGGAGACATCATCTGGAAGGGGCATGGCATCAAATTGAGGTCCGGACAGACCATAAGAATTTGGAACACTTGCAGACCACTCGGAAATTGAACCAACGCCAGATTCGGTGGTCTCTTTTCTTTGCAAGGTTCAATTTCCGTGTAACGTACATACCCAGCGGTCACAACCAAAGAGTGGATGCTCTGTCCAGGAAGCCCGAATATTCCCGAGCAGAAGATAAGCTTCTGCCCGGGACAGTGCTCCCCACTGAGTCTTTTGCTGCGGTGCGGGAGCCGATAGATGTACAGGCTCGGATTCGGGAGGCCCAGCAACAGAATGCATGGGTGGCTCAGCGAAAGGAGGAGGTGGGGCCAGATTCCCCCTGGACAGTCACGGATGGACTCCTCCACTATTGTGACTGGCTCTATGTTCCAGGAGGGCCGCTCAGGGGACTCATCCTCAGCCAGTGTCACGATAATCCGGCAGCGGGACATTTTGGCCTGTTCAAGACCCCAAATTTGGTCTCCCGTACCTTCTGATGGCCCCGAGTCAGACACGACATCCAGGCTTACGTCATGTCCTGTACCCCGTGTAGGCAGGCCAAGTCAGCGACGGGGCCCCCGCCTGGACTGCTACAGCCCTTGCCGATGCCCAAAAGACCCTGAGGGGCTGTGTCCATGGACATCCTGACGGATTTACCCCCATCTTCTGGATTTACGACAGTGTTTGTGGTGGTGGACATGCTGACCAAGATGGCGTATTTCATCCGGTGCCGTGGCTTGCCGTCCGCCCACGCCACCAGTCGTATGTTCATCCAGCAGGTGTTCCGACTGCACGGTCTCCCTGATAGGGTCGTGTCCAATAGAGGGTCCCAATTTACAGCCCGTTTCTGGCAGGGGTTGATGCAGGCATTGGAAGTCAAGATCTGCCTCTCATGTGTGCATCATCCCCAAACTGACGGCGGGACCGAAAAGGTCATCAGGATCCTCGAGCAATATCTGCGCTGCTATATAAATCAGCAGCAGAACAATTGGGCAGACTATCTTGCGGTGGCTGAGTTCGCATTCAACAACTCGCAGCACACCTCCACGCAGCTGACCCCATTCTTGGCCAATGTGGGATATCTCCCCCGGTTTTTCCCTCTTTCGCCACTAGACTCACCGGTACCAGCAGCGAACGAGTTCATGGCAGAGTTACAGGTGATTCATCGATTGGTGCGGCAACAGTTGGAGAAGGCCAAGGCCGACTACAAAAGGTTTGCTGATCGATCGAGGTGGGATACTCCTCCACTAACGGTGGGAGATCGGGTATGGCTGTCCACCAGGAACCTACCGTCAACCCGGCCAGCCAAGAAGTTAGATCACCGATATTTAGGACCGTTCCCAATCAAAGCTGTCATCAATCCAGTCGCCTATCACTTAACTCTGCCACGTTCGCTGCAGGTGCATCCAGTCTTTCACCGATCGCTGTTGGTCCCCGAGCAACCACCGTGTCCACTCCACCGAGCAGAACCTCCCCCACCAGAACAACGTGACGGAGACAGCGCTCCCAAGTATGAGGTCGCCAGCATTCGGGACTCTCGTTGGCTGAAAGGGCGCTTTCAATACCTGATCGAATGGAAAGGCTACGGACCAGAGGAGTTCACCTGGGAGGATGCGACCACCATTCATGCTCCTGCCTTGGTGACCGCCTTCCATGACCAGTTCCCATCCCGACCGCATCCGGATCGCCAGACCCGGGGGAAGGGCCCTGCGGTGCGGGATAGTGTCGTGATTCCGTGCCAGCCTGTGTTCCCAACAGCTGAGTCCGGGGAATCAGAGGAGGAGGGGTTTGGGGAGCCATCAGAGTCAGAGAGAAACTCTGATGAGTTACAAGACTCACAATCTGCTGAAGAGCCTGGCCCCTCCAATCGTGTTCTGGATGAAACTCAGCTATATGGGGAGGATGAGTCAGACTTGGAGGATTTACACCTGATAGACATTATCGATGCCCGTAGACACAGGCAATTATCTAGAGCAGGTCAGCAGCAGTCAATATGACAACTCCAGGGGTGGAGGAGAAGGCTTTGAGAAGCCACACCTTGGGACTGCTTTATAAAAAGGGAAGGTGTGGGCGGTGCTGGTTGCTGAAGGCAACCGTTTGTAAAGAACTTCCAGGGATCATGGTCTGTTTGTTTTACCGGTGAATTTCTTGTTTAACTCCTGCTCTGTTTTGCTTTTGTAACCACTTATCTGTTGGGAAAGTCTTTTGTGTTTTTGTTTTGGAGACAAACTTATCAGGACTGTTTTTGAAATAAAAAGAGTTTGGTTTTTCCAGCCTACTGTTAAAGACGGGTTGTTCTTGTGACACAACAAGGACGGACGTAGGCTGGAACAGAACACAATCTTTCATCAGGATATCATCTGACTCCATACCTTTACATATAATTCCACACCTGGGTCAGGAAATAAGCCAGATTTTCAGGTTGTCCGTCAAATTTGTCTTTAAAAGGAGGAGGCTGGGGATCTTCCCTCACTAGTACATAACCAGGTGGCAAAGTTGCTGCCGGTAACACTGCTTGAGCCTCTCTCTGATCAGTTGACTGATGGTCTGGTGGTGTCCATCCATTAAGGGACCCAGCAGCAGCTGGAATACAGTCTCTCTGGTCCCCCTGCTGAGTAATTCCTGCCATCCCTGCAAAGCTACTAGCTGTCTCAAACAGGGAGATAGGACAATAGGGTAGCGAGCCGAACCTAAGGTTGACTATTTTGGAGAGACAACTCCTTAAATCCCCTGAACTTCTCTCTCAATTGCTTCACAGAAGGGCTGCAAGTTGGCATAGGGAGTTTCCAATCCATTCTGCTGCCCTCTTGGATGCCTTCATTGGCCAATGCTCTGACAGAGTCAGAAGAAACTCAGTCTCGGCTGCCTTCCTGAGGCTACTCACACATGTAGTTTGTGGTGCTGCCAAAGGAACCTCTGTATCTCTTCCTCCTCCACCAGTTCAAGTTGGCTCCACTACTCCAGCATTCTGCTTCGGGCAAGCCCACCTTGACAAGTCGACCTTTCCCTTCTGGATTATAGTTGCCATCCTGTGGAGAGAAGCTTTTCTGTGAGGTGACCCTCCATCAGTCTTCTTCTCCATTTCAGCATTCAAAAATTACCAGCACTCCTGGAAGATAAAATCAGGCAGGCTGCAAAACATATGAAAGTTAGTTTAATATCAACCTCCAGCTCAAATATCCAAAGTCCAGGATTACTTTCATTGCTGAAAAACTTACTGGTTTATTGAATACATGGCTTGATGTAGGTGAAGGAAAACTAACTCTAAAATCCCGAGGCATATAACCATTCCCAGCCCAAACCCCCAGATGTCCATGTAGCTTATGTGAACAAATTCCCTTTGTTATGAGAACTGTCTGTTATCTTCTCCACACCTGCTAGAATGTCCTTGATAAGTTTCCAGACAGCCTTCTCTCAGCAAATGTCCGAAGAATTAGAAAGGTTTCCTTTCTCTAACTAATCCAGTCAAAAGCATCATTCCCCCCCCTCCCCTTACTCTAATGGCAAGATGAAAACAAAGAGGCATGTAACTGCAAAACTTTCACTCTTTTTAAAAAAATAATATTTTATTCATTTTCTCATTTTACAATTGAGTATTTAAAAAGCAACGTGATGACTGGGTTAATCAATAGTTCAATAGCATACATAAATCTTTAGTATAAACCTCATGTTACAACATCAAATATTTCCTCTCTTTTTCCATTAATATCTGCTATCTCATATTAAGCTAATACAATTCTTATTATCAACTAAATAAAAACATCTTTGTTACAATTATCAATAGTATTTAGCTTATACATATCTTAATTGCATTTGCATTCGATCCTTATATACAATCAATGTCGTGTTATTGCTTCCCCCCCCAAGCTTTAATTTCCCATCAATATTCAAATTAACATTTGTTATTTATGATTTCCAAGTGTTTTATATTTAGGTGACCAAAGTTTCCCTTATCTCAACTTCTTCCTTTTTCCCTTTTCATAACAAAGTCTAATATTCTAAAATACATCTTATCTATTTGATTATAGTCTTGTTCTGTTTTCTAAAAGTTATCTATTTCCCCCCATGTTAAACCATCTAATTAATAATACCGTATCCCCTCTAATAAGTCAAAACCATTATATGTGTTATCTGGGTTAACCAATAATTCAGTAATATACATAAATATCTCATATTGGGCAAACAAAATTCTTATTTTCAACTAAATAAAAACATTAATGTGTACATTAATCAAGACATCAATCTGTTATATGTAAAATTCTTTTTTCAATTGCCTCTGGGCTATATAGTTTGGCTATTTATCTAGATGTGATACTGTAACAAGTGTTTTAATTATGTTGCTGTTTTTCATCTTCCAAATACACACTTGCTAAGTAAATTGAACTCTCCTCCTTCTTTCTCTTCCAGTCTGTTCCTTGTCAATTCACATCAGTTTAAGGTCAAGGCAACTAATAGGGAACAAGGCGCTACAAGATTGGAACTCAACCTTGCTTCCCAGAGGAACACAACTGACAATTAGCACAAGGATCAGCATCAAAAAAGAGCAACCCAGCATGAAGTCTGTCTAATTAGTCATATGAACGGAAAGCTTCCCCTCCACTTCCTCAACGAGCACATGCCTGTCAGATCTTATATGGTAGAGATTGCTTTCTCCCATAAGGCCAAGGGAGGCTGAGAACAGTAATGTTTGTTAAAGAATTTCATTACAGTTTTGTTTAGCATAAAATTTGTCTTATTCACTTCTGGTGTACTTCCTCATCCTTGCTTTATAAATAAAGGATATAAAGGCAGAGAATAAGCATTCTTCTACATTATATCTTCTCTAGGTAGCCCTGTGTGTATTAATGGACAAAAGCGAAAGTTGCACCAGATCACATAACTTCCATCTCAGTTCAAGAATTTATTAAATTTCTTTTTTGAGAGAGAAAAAGAGATCAAGATTCACATGACAGTAGAAATAAATAATACATTTCTCTATACTTCAAAAAATTCCATTTTCATCTTTGGAGATCACATTTTACAAATCATGGCTAAATTATTCAGACTAAAGGCTTGGCTACAAATAATAGCATAGTGGGAGAGGTACAGATATTGTGTGGATTATTTAAGAAGCCATTGCTTTCGGCAACAAATGCAAGCAACACAGCATTCCTAGAGATGCTTGACATCTTTAAATGCATTATTTGCATGCACATTCCATGCATTTGCCCAAAAATGAGACATAGATTTATAAATTATTGGAATTGGACAGCCAATCACCTTGGCAATTTTACTCATTGGACAATCCTACTCATTGAACGCACATGCCCAAAATCACATCTGCCCAAAACTGAGATATAATTTGTGAAGTTATTGAAGTTGGGCAGGTAATACACTCAAATAAAATTATCATCACTTGGCAGAGTATAAAGGAGAAAATCTGTGACCCAAATTATAAATTTCTGAAGATTTTTTCAGAGCATCCAGTTTAAAGCAAAGCATGATTTTATCACATGGAATGAAATTATCCCTGATGTCCTGCTGAATTCCAGCATCATGTTTAGCCTCATTACTGTTGTTTTTGATACTGTCTACTGTGTATTGATTATGTATTGTGTGATTTTTAACAGGGAAAAAAATATCTGTTGACAGCCTATGGTAAACATTACAAAAGCATGATATTCCCTTCAGTCAAGAAGTAGTTGATAATTACTTCCCTGCTAAGCAACAGCTATTTGTGGTGAGTCTTATGGCAGAAGTAAATTCTGAAGTAACATTAAATCAGTCCTCTGAGAACTGTGGGATTTGTGCTCCAGTCCATTAAAAAAAATGAAATATATTAAAAGTGTCTTACTGCTCTAAATTGCAATGATATTAGAACAATGGTAGGTTTTTTTTGTACATAGCTATAAAATAAGTAATTTAAAAGTTTGCACTGATAAAGAAAAAATAATCCAGGCCAATTAAAATTGCTACACATGAACAGTTTACTATATGTGAGTATCATACTCATCTGTAATTTCAACATGTATGCCAGCTGAAAATATTCCAGTGGATAATATATCAAAGAGAAATATAAATAATGAAGAAATATAAGCACAATCAGAGTTTATGCTTTATAATGAAATTGGGAATATGCATCCTAATAATACGTTTTCAATGGAAAAAGTAAATCATCAGTTCCATTATCCATTCACATTGCTTGATTAATTAGAAAAAGAACCGTCTATATAAAACTTCAGCAAGGAATGACATTCCTAGCAAATTTGCTGCTGAAAAGGAAACTGTCTAAATTATCACTGGCTTTGTAGCTGTCCAGGATCCAGGCTTACAAGTGATGATAAGAATGCCTTATCTCAATGCTTATGTGGTTTTGAAGATACTGGTGTTTTCTGGCAGCATCAGCAGTTCAAAGCAAAGCAGAGTGACTTGCAGATATTAATAGCTTTATATGGAGTGAATTAAAATGGAATGAAAAACCAAGAGTGGTTGAGCGATGTAAAGATTTATGGAGATTTATGGAGATGCTTTGGATATAATGTAACCTATTGATTATTGTGGAAGAACTTTAATAAGGAACTTATTGGTGTCTATTGTTCTGATCAGTACCAGTGTCACTTTCTGTTAATGGCAGATTATGTATGTATGTATGTATGTATGTATGTATGTATGTATGTATGTATGTATGTATGTATATATGTATGTATATTACTTAGCAGTCTGAATTATAGTTTTCCAATAAAAGCCGCAGTGATATCATGTGTCATATTGTCATTGTGCAAATTACATAATTTATATTAGTTGCATTATTTTGCCAGAATTGTCACTTCCCCCATCTGTCATAGATACCCAAGATCCCAACAAGAATCAAGGCAAATGGTCACTTTGGTAAAAATGAAACAATGTGTAGCATCAATCCCACTGTGAAGAGAGACTGCATGCCATATAAGCCATAGTAGATGTATGGATCTTATATATATCTTGTATATATGTATACTTATGTATAAATCTTATACATATGTATAATATGTATGAATCTTATACGTATATATGTTACACATGTATATTCAATTACAAAACAATCCACATGATTAAGTTGTGATGGGGTGGGCTCAACATTACAATTATAGCAGGTCTGATATACATGTTCCTAGACAAAAAGAATGCTCATTAATATATATGTAAGGAAATAATTTTTGGCTCAGTTTTCTAAAGCTTAGGTTCCAAATTATCAAGCTCAATATCCTAAGATCCTGTAGTAGCTTATGAAAAAATTAGCCATGATGGCAAAGCAACAGTTCCTAGAAGACTAGCACTGATTTCTTAAAAATAACTTGAACTTTATTTTTTTCATTTCTATCCTGCAACTCTTTTTCCTATCTACAATATCCTTCTTTTAGCTTTTCTGCTTTCAAGCATGAATTTTTCAAGCAGCAACAGCAAAGCCAGGGTGTGACACATATGCAACAGAGCTTTAAATGCATTGTAGTGATCACCACCTTGACTTGTTTTGACCATATCCAAATGGAAACCAAGAGCAACTAGATACTTGACCCAAATGTCAGAGTATAGATTGCAGGATTAAAGTAAAATGTAGAGCTCTACTCTTTTGGATGTAAACAGAAAAATCAATATCTAAGCATATTCTATAAGGTTTGAATAATCAAAACCCACAAAAAGACAGTGCCTTTATTAGAATCAATGCAACTGTCACAAAATAGTTGGAAAGTGGTTACATTTCAGCAACAATGTTCCAGAAGAGATTCTAGTACATATAAATTTGACACCTGGATTCAACAAGAACAGTGTCTAATTCACTATATATCTTGCGAAAAAAACATACTGTACATCCTGCTTTGCCAATTTGTCATCAGTGTAGAAAACAACCATATGTTCTTTTGACTGGACTTTGGATTCATTCATTTTCTGCATAGCAATGTCACAAATTGTTTGACTTTTTGGACTCAATGTGCATATAATCTCTTTCTTTTGTCTGTATTCAATGTATACAGATATGTATAAATTCTAAAGGTTTCTGGGGGCTATGCCCCAAAGAGCTGGAGGTGTCAGCTTTTTGAAACAGACCAGACTTGAACGTCAAGTTTATGAAGCTACTTTTATTATAGGGGTACAGTAACAGAATCTTGTGACTCTGAATGTGCTCACACACACCCTTTCTTTATTCTAAAGAGGATGAGGGAGAATCATCTCTGAAGTTCTCGCTATCTTTGATAGAATTATCATATCTGGATTGCAAGGATAAACCTACCTGTGGTATAAAAGATATACCTATTCACCAAATTTACCACTTCATGAACGTAAAACAATCTTCCCCAGCTTGATATCTTCCTGATGTTTTGAGATTGTTACACTAGAATTCTTTGGCATAGACTCTGGTCCATGAAAGATTACTCTGGTGAATAATCTACAGAAGTGAAGAAAAAAATGGTTTTGCTTTTAAAGTGTCACAAAAACTTTGTTTTCCTATAATAAATAACAGTCTTCCACATTTGTAGAATTCAGTTCCCAGAACTCTCAATATTGGCATGTTTACTTATTGACTGGGAGGGGGGTCTATGGGAAAAAGTTGGTCTAGACATTGTCATTTCTGTTAAATTTTATTTCAGAGCCATAATAATATAACTTACATAAAACTGTAATATCAATATTGTGTCAGGAGGAGGTATGGTATATACAGTAAGTAAAATATGGATCATAACATTGATAGAAAGGGCAGCTGTATAATATATTAAATAAATTAATAAAAGAGAAAGAAAAATATGAGAAAAACAAGTATACATGAAATTGTCATCTACCAAAACTAAGTTGACAGAGTAAATTTAGGTGGGAAGCCTGCATTCTGAATAAAATATTGCTAAATGCAATAGTAAACCCAAAGAAATGGCTATGATTACATTTGTCACTTGTCTTATTTAGTTTGGATTTTTGAGTGAAATAAATTAAGTAGAAATGGAGTTTGTGCAAGAAACATTGGCTTATTACTGAAATTTACTATCAAATCCTGTTTGCCTAGCACTGCATTTCCCCCTTTCTTTACCTTACAACTTCTAGTGTAAAATTATTCACAACTGATATTCTGCCTATTCTGGGGACTCTTGGGATAAAAATATTGTTATCTAGCTTTTAAAATGCTTGTTTCACTTTTACCATGGATTTTGCAAATCCACATAATTTATTTGAGCAGAGCTAAAGACATTTTCCTTTTCTTGTTCAGTATGGGAAGTTTTTAAGCTAGAAACATTAACTATAGCAATGAGGAAAATCCTTTAATACTTTGGGTTTTTTAAAAAAGTATTCTCCTAATTCTGGAAAGGTTTTAGGCCAACCCTTATGTTGCCAATATTACCTGTGAGCAATTAGTTCCCATTGCAGGTAATAATAGTAACTCAAGTGAAATGCTGTCAAAGGATGCAACTATGAAACTAAAAACCTGAATATTAACTCATTCCTATTAGTCTATTTTAATTAAGAGCAGTTACTGTACTAATTAGCACAAATCTTACATAAATGTAAGGTTGCCCTTACCTAAGATTCCTATTAAGCTTGATAAATTTTACTTTGGTGGGATGGATGTGGATACCTACTTTAAAAACACACAAACAGATCTTTCTTGGTACTTGTGGCGCTTGGACTTAATTTCAAAATAAATTTACTCCCATACTGGAAGGAATAATGAAAAATTATTCATGTGCCTAAATCTGGGGTAAAGATATTGGTTTCATTCCACTTCAGGCATTAAAGCTGTTTCACCAAATTTTTAAATGAACTCTCACAGAACAGAAATTGTCTTATCGGAGCTTTGCCTTTACTCAAAATTTGGCCATGTGTAACTCACTCAGTGAATTATTCTTTGAAAAGCCAGATTGTCAATTTTCATCAATTGATTGTCTTAATTGCAAGATACATTAATTAAAGAACTTATAACCTTTAAGATTATGGGAGTGGAGGGTATAAGATCTGAAATGTATCCTATCCTGCTCATCTATGTTTCTACAATTTTAAAACCTGTTCATTAGTTTACTAAACAATAAAAGCATTCTATATTGTATGCTAAAATAATAAAAGTGCATTTCCTATGGATTTTTTTTTGCCACATTATACTTTTAGTCCACCTCAGTGAAATTAACTGCCAATATCTTATTCAATGTAGTAGTCCTGCATACTTAAATTATCTAAAATTACTGCAAAAGCAGGGATATATATAACCATGGTGATGACCGTAACTCAGTATCAGAGGGCACACTCAGAAAACAAATGCTCTAGATTTAATCCTTCCTATCTTCAAGCAGAGAATATCCTGGTTAAAATCATGTATGAACTACCCTTCTCCATTGGACTCTAATTTCAATCACAGCCATCAGTATGGCCACTAGCTGGAGAAAATGGGAATATAATCCAATTCTGCATATGCAGAGACTGATCATGACTAAGTTTGATGCACTCAGCTAGATGATCTGAGTAAACATTAGAAGTTTAAACAAGATAAAACCAGGTAACTAGTCAGCAGCTAGCCAATATTGACTGCTCTTGTAAACTTAAGCATGGTCAATTGTGATTAGTACTAAAGTGGGAAATATTAATGATTGCAGACTGGGCTGAGAATTAAAAAAAAACCAATGGTAGATCATGTTCTCTATCTGCTAGGAACCTCCTTAAACATATTCATGAATTCACCAGATTTTAAGTTCAATTAGTATTTTCCTCCACATAGAAGTTTCTAGAATTGAGTCTCTGGAAAATTTAAGGGTATCTAGCTATGGGTTGAGCTGGGCTGGGCAGGGCTCACATAAAACCCTGCCTTATAGTGGCTGGTTGCAAAAACATTCAGACAATCACTGGATGGCAGGAAAGTGACACAGAAAAGTTCCTTTGCTGTTATCTACTTGCCATTCAGTACTTTATGCAGCCCAGAAATAGTAGCCTTTATGGCAATCCATTTGGCTGAGCAGCGGTTACTTGCGGAAGCTACAAGAGAGCACTCTGAGAAAACTGTCTGTTTTGGGCCCTGGGTTTGGACTTCCTAATGGGGGTAAAGCTCCTCTGGCGCCATCGTCCAAGCCCTCCTGATAATAAGACTGATTAAATAACGCAGTCAATGGAAAGGAAGAAGGTGGGAGGAAGGAGGAAACAGGCGCCCCCCAAACCCACATCGCGGCTGCCCAATCGCCCCTGTCAACAAGCCAGACAAGCACTCTGAACGCTCTTGCGGCTG
The DNA here is from genome assembly GCA_023970755.1 of Azemiops feae. Lineage (NCBI taxonomy): Eukaryota > Metazoa > Chordata > Lepidosauria > Squamata > Viperidae > Azemiops > Azemiops feae. Next base: position 389,845 of record JALGBA010001107.1, on the reverse strand, counting down.
CGCGCCCAATGAAAGGCGGCAGGCTTCTCCCCTCTCCCTTGTCAATGCGGTGAAAGTCAAAGGGCTTCCGGGTGGAACCGAGCTTACAACCGTGTGGACATGAATTAGAATTTGGGGGGGCATTCGGGGGCGATGCCCAAAGGATTATTTTTGAAGAAGGAGAAGAAGAGAGAAGCCGATATCCTCCCAGTAATTTCCCCCTACGAATAAAGAAGCTGTTTCAGATTTAAACAGAAATCAAAGGGCACAAAGGTCCATTTTCCACCCCGAAATCACTGGAACTGCAAGCTTGTTAAAAAAAAAGTTTGTCGCTTGACTTCCGATGGAGCGCAACCAAAAATTGCGACAGCTGCTTTGCATGAGAATAAACGTTTCTGTGGTCTCGTCTTTGCTAGACGCAGGACCTGTTGCTTTAAAAAATGTACTGTCACCTTGGGATACATTTAGGGAATGGGCGCCCTTTGAAATAGTATTGTTGGTCCGTGTGCCTTAAAAATTCTATCTGAGCCTTTTGCTCCTTTCTTTTAGACCTACAGATGTTAAATCTGGGAGGAACAGGCAGCTTACTCATGTTAGTGAACTATCTGCCTTTTAAAAGAAAACTTCCAGTATAGTAAGAAGTTGCTACAAATTATAATTCTCCCTTTGTGTAATTTTGTTTTTCCCAACCTGATGGCTTTCAGAAACATTGGGTTGTAAGTTTCATCAATCCCCAACTGAGATAGGCTAGATGGGTTGAGAGTTCAATTTAACAAAAGCAAATGCCAATGTATTTTGCTTCCAAATAACTGTGGCATTGATTGCACCTTCCTTAAAAACACACAGGTCATCTAAATGGAAAATTTGGTCTCCAAATTAGATTGCTGAAAAATAATCAGTTTGATGGGAAAGGATTTGGGAATGTGTAGAGAAGCAGGCTCAACTTACATTAGCACTAAACTAGTAGCATAACACATAGTAAAAAATAAATGACAAAATTTTCTCCAAATGCACATGCAATGATAGTTGCTCTCTTCCTGAGATGGTGTCCATTACATCAGCAAGGATGGAGAAGCCAATCATGTTATTGGCTGCTCAACTATCAGATCCTGGACCACCTGTTTGAAGATACCAAAGCTCCATGTGGATGAATGTATATGAAGTATTGGCCAATGCCAGCATTCTGAACTCAAAAAAGACCTAATCATTTCCAGAGGGATCCATGCCACAATCTTCACCTGAAATGATGGTGACCAAGATGAACCACAGCTTTTATAGTTCTTGGCAACCTGTAATTATATATTGCTGTCAAGATGCATAATGTTCTGTTCTGGATTTCTCATATAGAAGATAGTTCCCCTAATAAAACTTGGAGGACAGTGTCTTCCTCATAGGCTGCAGTAAGTAAATTTGAAAAAAGCCATCCAGGAGCCAAGCAGTGCATAGCCATCTAAAAATCAACACAGAACTCAGCCATTAACTCCTACAAAACCAGATATAAATTAGTGGTGCAAAATGCACATATATAGATCCACACACAACACACACAAATACAGCCATTGGAAAATGAAGTCCGCCCCCCTCATCTTTTCTCTCACTGCTCCTCTCCTATCCCAAATGAACAAGAGAGAGAAATCCATTAGGTGATTTGAATTTAATTCCATGTCAGCAAACCCTGAAGAAAGAATTATCCAGGAGAAATCCTTAAAAAAGTAACTTGGGAAATTGAAAGTGGAGGAAGCAAGATATTCAGGAAGGAATCTTTCTGAACCCTTTTCTATGAGTAGGGAATTTAAAAAAAAATGGTCCTATGCAAGCATACCCTACACATTCCTCATCCCAACAGAACAGGTTCCAAGTCTGGGAGAAAACCAAATATAAACAATATAGGAATTCAAACCAGAGGAAGCAAAACACACAAAAAGCAATCTCCACTTTTTTTCCCTTCAAAAACAAGCTAGGCAAGCGAATTTGAAAAAAACCCACAAACTGCTCAGGGTTCCCACCTTCATCTTCTTTGGCTGGCCTTTCTGGCTGATAACAGCCTGCAGGAATTAGCAAAATATATTCAGCATTACTCTGTGCAGAAGCTTTTAGCGGCTAATTGTGCCACAATCTAATTGTCAGCCTTCAAATCTTAATCAAGCCTTTCCTTTTCCTTTTCCTAGGATTTACATCTGAAACATGCTTAATGAGTTTAGCAATGCTTCTCTTTTCTCTGCAAAGGGAAGTGAAATTTGAAATAGGTTGAAGGTGAAGCTGGATAGGCTCCTCAATCCATGGCAATCTTTCAGAACCAGGGTGAAGTCCGAATCTCTTGGAGATTCCAAGAATATATCAGACAAGAGAGACGCTTCCCATTGAAACGTCCCATTGAAAGCAATGAAGGCTTTGCTGGAAAATTACTGCTGCATTGCAATTGGAGAGATTATAGGTCTCGCCCCAGGGAATGAACAAATGTTCAACATGCATAACTTTGACATCCAGATCTTTGCTCTAAATTAGGGGTCTACAGGCAGTATAATAAGTGGACCTGCAAAAAATATTGGCATATACTTCCACCTACTTGTAGAAGTCCCCCTTTACTGGGTGTCAGACAACTGGCCATGCCTTCCTCCAGCAAGACACTTTACCCTCTTCCTTAGTGATTATCACCTTCCAACTCAAGATTCTTTGGCTACTAAGCATGGCAATCCTTCCTTTCTTTTTTGCATTACTAATTTAATTGTTAAGCAACAAGTTCATTAACATTTATTAGCCTTTTAACTGTTAGCCAAATTTTAAAAAAACCAAAGAAAACGCCCAAAATGAAAGTCCTGCATCTACACTGTAAATTTGTTGTCTTCGTTTGTTTGCAACTGATAGTGTATGCAGATATAAGGGCTGTTTCTCTTCTTTCTCTTTTAAAGTACAAGCTCAGGGCAGGAGCAAGGTGAAAAGAAGGGAGGGAATCTAGAAGGCAGGCGCCCTTGTTTCCCCAGGGTGTTGAGACTTGGGACAGATAACAGAATTGGAGGATAGAATGCTAGGAAACCCTAAAAGATGCAATTTGTTTCCAAATGGTGGAAAGAAAAATATTTCAAGGAAGAGCCTTGTTTTCTTCTGCTAATGCAGTCAGCTGTATCAGGCAACAATATCCACCATCCCTAGCTGAGCACACTTAAGGATGATGGGAATTGCTGCCTAGTGAAACTAATGCTGACCAGATGCCAATGCTCTTCCTTGTGGGGCAGATTTTCCTTTGTGACTGGCCAGTTAGATTTGCAGCCACGGGACTGTGGAGGTTAGTCTTCACACCAGTTGGCCTTCTTAGTTGTCTCTCTTTGCACCCTGCTTGAAAAGGTGCTGCTTTTTGTCCAGGAAGGATACTCTGGTAGGAGGAAATTTCAGCCAGATCTTACACTCATTTTTTTTCTCCCTGAAAGGTGTCAGCATAATACATCTACTTTGAATGTCATTTGGGGAAAAAAATTCTCACTTAAAGGATACAGAGATCTCAATTGTCATGATCCCTGACCAGTACTGCCAACTTTTGGGGTTGATATAACTTGCCCAGCTACATCTAGTAGAGCTTGGATGAGGTGGACTTCAGCTCCCAAACTTCCTGTGTAGTATGCAAGGAGAGGAAAGTGGAAGATATTTTTCATGTATTTGTTTTGCTGGTCTATGACCATAATAAAGATTGATTCATTCATGTATTTGCTTAAATCCCAAAAAAGGAGGACGTGGTTATGATTTGAAGCAGTTCACAAAAATATGTCTCTGTAACCTTTTTTTTTTTAGTTTTTCAAATCCCAAAATTTAACATCTTGACAAGAAAATAGAATTTCAGACACATTCAGCAGATTCTCCTTAGTCCTGTTTCTTTGCTTTCATTCTGTGATTAAGTAACACAAAACAGTCATGTTGACTAAGAGGAGGCAAACTGGATGGTTAACAATAACGAAAAAGTGGGACAGGCATCCAGTTAATACACCAAATAAAGAATCGGATTCTGTGAAGTTGAGAATAGTAAAACAGGAAAAACATTTAAAAGGAGGATCATTATTACCCCAATTTCTGCTTCACTTTGGTATGCTCATGTATCTCTTCCTTGCTATCCATGTTTTAAAAAATGAGTATCTGGCACTTTTATCTGGTTTATTCAGTCTGATCTTTTGTGTTCCCACTGAACCAGAAGCTAATTATGGGACTGTTCTAGGTTCTCATAATATCCTATGTTAACATAACAATTTGTTGTGCAGTATGTTATAAGAAATCGCACAATGCCTTGAAGATTGCAGGCATATAAAAATATTAATGAAAATGTATAAGGTCAAAACAATTAAGAGTTCTGCATAATGTGTAGAGCCAGATGCAAGGACAATGGATGGGAAGGTGGAAAGCTCAGCAGAGGTAAAATGTACCCCAAATGTTGGATGTTTAGATGATAGTTGCAATATGACCAGTTGCTGCCTAGGTATCCTGGGAACTGTAGTCCAAATACATGGGGAAGATTTCAGGCTTGGGAAAGAAAGATATTTGTTGCATACCTGTTAAAAGACTGAAGCCCATTACTCAGTGGCATTGGAGGATCCTGCCCAAACTGTAATGTTTTAGAATAGCAAAGGTGGCATGTCCCACTATTTCTGTCTATGTAACTAGATTAAATGCAAGTCCAGAAACATCTCCATTTGGGTCACAATATTGATCAGAACTAAAGTGCACTGCATAATGTGATTGTCACCCACAAAACAGGGAATACCAAGTAACCCTGAAGAACTCTTGCCACCCAGATGAACTGACACCTCCAACTAGCTGAGTTGAAGGCATGGATAAGTGCAATTTGCTAGACATGTTCAGTTTCTACCATCAAGCTCTTCAACAGATTCCAGATGAAGTGCAAGGGAGTAGCTGCCTGCAGTTCTTCCTTAGGGGGCAAGGGTGGCTTTATCCTTGTTTTCCTTTTCCAGAGGCCTCCCTGCCTATATAAGGAAAGTCAGCAATGTCTGAACAGGGGAGTTCTGGAGATCCTACTTCATACAAGAATACAATTTTTGGTGATCTATTTACTAAAGCCAATAAGGCTGGCATTGTTTTGACAAGTGAGATCTGCCTCTTGCTAAGGCAGCTGCATTGTACTATAAAAAAATATGACCCACTCATTTCAGTGGGGGAGATTTGCAGGATTTTAACCCTAACACTGGCCAATAATAATAATAATAATAATAAAATAAATTCCATCATTGGTGGGGTCGCATCACTATAATGTGGTTCAGCAGGTTTTGATTTAGTGTGCTGGTTGAATTCAGCCATTGTATTTTACTCAGCTATAGTTTTAGGGCTAATGTAATCTCAACGTAGACAAATGTTTAGTAAACAAATCAGGGTTGAAAGAAATAATTGGATACATTGATATGTGAACACAGTCAATGGCTTTGTCATCAAACACACCCTTCCTATTTAAATGAATATTACTTTTAAAAACTGCTTTAACTGAAATGGGTCCACTCAGGCTATTGGTGGAAGCCAGTGTCCCTAGGAATACTCAGGTAGAAGTGCATCACCAAAACATTTATAGTTTGCAAGGACAGGTTTTTCTTACTGAGGAGGGAATGTGGTTTCCAAAGTCTCTTAAGTTTTCTTGCTAGGTCTTTCAACCCGACTACTTGAGATTGAGCACACTGGAAATACCAGTTTGAAGAAGTGATTCCTGTGGAAGACAAAACAACAAATATTTGAGACCAACTATTTATTGCTGGAAACCGCAAATTCCGCCAGAGAGAAAGGAAGAACTGGCCCATTTCAGTCCGCTTCTCCTTTTCTGTCTTCCAAGGGCTAAAGACCCTTTACGGAAGACGGAGAGATTTAGAGCATTCAGCTTGTGGCTGAAGTCCCATAAAAAGCGCTGTTTTAGGAAGCAGCCTTCATAATCCTTTAATGCTGAAGTACTTGGTAATAATTTACCGCCCCAAGACTAACTAGCTAATTCATGCCTTGAAAAGTCAAACTGGAAAATGTCTATGGAGATTCTCAATCATCCATGTCATGGTTGTCCCAAAGGTGGATTTCAAAAGACAACTGGACTTTCTTGGGTTTTTCCTTGAAAAGGTTTCGCTTTTCATCCAAAGTAAGCGAACTGAAGAAGCTTCTTGGATGAAAAGCAAAATGTTTTTAAGGAAAAAAAAACACCAAGAAAGTCCAGTTGCTTTTTGAAATCCACCTTTGGGTCAGAATGGAATACGAAGGGGAGGAGGACAGATGCGTATCAGTTGCAAGCACAGTTTTAAATCCTTTGGAACCCAAAGCGTGAAGCTTCATTGCTGCGTGGGCCGCTTTAGCAAAGAGAGACTCGGAGAGCTGCAGCTCATCGGTTTTCGGGGCAAAAGAAAGTTGTCTACATTCCGAGACGCGCAGTTCAGGAAAGGCAGGAGCGCTGCTATTCGTTAAAGGCGGCGCAGGGAAAGGGTGGTTGAAAGAAAAGAGAGGGCACCTTCACTTCTTGCTCTGCAAGGCGCCGGGCTCACTAAGCATTTGAGTCAGCTGGCAATAGACTCATAGTTAGCATAGGGACAACCCAGGCAGAGAAATTATCCCGGTAACCGTTCTACTTTCAAGCAATGCCGTAATTCTAAAACAGGCAGAGGACCGATCCCAGCAAAATTTATGGAAAGAGAATCCATTGACTGGGCTCAATAACTCACGATTAATTCAACTGTCGTTTACTCGACTAAGTTTTCTGCGTTTGTAAGATATACCGAGCCTTTGTAACACGTCCTGGGCGAAAATAGTGGCATGTTCTTTTTGAGATTCAGGGTATCCTGAATTCTTTCCAAACCACATACACATGGTTCCCCTACAATTTAAACAGCGCGTTTTTCTGGTCTCTCCTTGAAAGCAAGTCTGCTGAGTTCATTAGGTTGCTAATTCAAATAAATGTGCAAAGGGTTGCAATTTAAACAATTTGGAATCTAGGACTGGAATTATCTACAACTTTGAAAGTTAGAATGATACCAAAATGGATTAATTTTTTTTTCTTATTTTACTAGATATAAAACGTTTAGCTGTCTTAGAAGTCGCACAAATATCTTCAAGAAATTGATTTAGGAATAAGAACTTTCTATGAAATGAAGATCTATAAACTGTCTGGTAGTGCAGCAGAAAAATCACATTTTATTTATTATAGTTCCTTTACAGAACATGAGTGTTAATCATCCAAGAAGCCTTATTTTGTTTTGTGAGATCATTAAAAATAATTAAAAAGGTGAGGAACAACAGTCTTCCAACAGTCACTCGTTGCATTTCTTTTTCTAATAAGTGAAAGCTATAGTTCAATTGTACCTTAAATGTTACTTCTAAGTATGCGGGATATGATGGCCAAGCAGTTGGTGGTGGGGATCCATCAAAAAGCCCCGAGTATTTACTGACTCATGCAGATTCATGAAATCATATAATGCTCCGTCCCCCCCCCCCAAAAAAAAAGAACTTTCTGCAGGAGACAATTGAATCCGTTTTTTCCTCATTTGAAGCAAAGCTCTGAATATACTTCAGGAAAAGCTTTCATTCCGATTTGAATAAGAGTCGGGACAAGTTATATTTATACAAGCTGCAACTAACTTAACCGTGGCTAACTAAGGAACACTAACATAACCAGGACTTCGGTAAAGACTAGCTCCATTCCCCTCCATAGCTGGCTTCTTACAACCTATCCATAGTTGTTCAGTTGGCCTAATATGTGCATTAGTTAGTTCCATAAACCATGACTAGCATGTGTGTTTAATGCAAAGGGTAGGGCGAGGTAGGAAGAAACTCTCCAAAAATTAGGTCCTCAGACTGAAACTTTAGACGTGATTGGGGCACCGTTGATTTCCATGGGAGGAAGATGTATTTTAAATCTTGCCTACAAAATCCCTGCTTTATAATATCGCGGCATAGCAAGACCTACTGAGAAGCTCACGCTGACTGCAAACCCCAGTCTAAATGCGCTTGGTCTGAGCGAGCCGGCGGGGCTGCTTTGCTTGAAGAACTTGGTCACTGATGCCTCAGTCAGTTTGACCGATCCAAAGGGGGCTTACTTCGAAGCACTTCACAAGAGAGAGATGGTAGTGAGAAATAGATTGCAGTCTCACTGAGCGGGGGGGGGGGGCACTTAAATGCACTTGATTTCCTGCAAAGCTGCTCCGAAAAAGCAGATTCACCTCCTGTCTTCAATTGCCGGACTTGGCTGAGTCGGGTCCAAAACATCTTGCTCCGCGATCTAGTTTCGTTGCAACCAGAGCCGAGCTGAGGGCGCTCCTGTCCCCGCTCCTTCCCCTCCCCCTCTCTTCCCCTTTCGCTTCCCTCTGGTGGGATCAGGGAGTCCTGACGTGGCCAGGCGCTGATTGGCTGGCAGCCGATAGGATCTAGGCGGCCGACAAATTAAGCCGGAGGAGCTAGGGGGGCTGCTTGCATTGGCTGCTCCGCTGAGTTGTCTCTGGCGCTCATTGCCGCCAACTCAAACCCACGCTCCGGGTTCAGGGAAAAGATGAGCACCGCATAACCTGCCCACCCATCTCCTGCCCGGCTCTCGAGGTTTGCCCCTTCCAGTGCCGCCTTTTCTGCGGGCCGGCTTGGCTCTCCTCCCTTTTGCCTGGGCTGACGACGCACCGTCGCAGGAAAAAGGAGGAGCACTCAGGGTGGGTTTGGCTAGATTTTGCGATTCTGGGCATCGCGGCCTCGGAGACATGGAGTACACCGTGTCACCCAAACCTCAGCTCTCCTCCCGTGCGAACGCCTTCTCCATCGCGGCGCTCATGTCAAGCGGAAGCCCCAAAGAGAAAGAAAACCCCGAGAACACCCTTAAGCCTCTGGGTAAGTCCAGCTTCGGGATAGCCCGGTGTTCGAGGAGGAAGTAATGTGCGGGGGATTTCTGTGGGATCTAGAGGGGTTTGCAGCTGCAGAGCTCGCGGCTTTGACTGAGCAGACGGACGTCATTTGGTTGGTAGCTTAACTTTTAAAGAGGGGTGGTCAGAACTTATTCTTATCCTTAGGGGTGTTTGCAGAACTAGCGAACCTGTGACCCTCAAAGACGATATTGGATTAGACCTAATGACTGGGAATGATGGGTGGACTGCTTCGGTTTCATCCCATAATTTAAAATTTCAGATCCCCACCAACAAGCAGAATTTTAACGAGTATCGGTCATAGCACAAGCTTTCCTTAGTAACATCCAAGAGATACGGAAAATCTGTACCTGATGAAAATTGCCCCATTGAGTGAATTTGTTAAGGAATTCATCTGCCCTTGGTTTTAAATTGTGCTAGGTACACGTAAGAACATTTCATGTTTAAAGGAAGCATTCAAATCTGTTGTTCGTTTGATCTTATTAAATCGAAACAACGTTTTTATCTTTCAAAACCCAACCGAATTCCAAAACGGAGAAGAGAAGCCCTTGCGGGTTCTCTTCCTAAGAATCGAATTGATGGGGAAATAAGCTTTAATTACCCTATATGTGAAGGACTCCAAGATCGCAAAATCACCACGGTTCAGCCGCCAAAGAAAATAGGATGAAAATCTATTTTCTTTGTCCATTTTCTTTGAAGTTCCTGCCTTATAAAATTAATTAAAGTTCTGCCCCATTGAGACTTGACTGCTTTTTCAATGGAAAGAGAGACCTACTGATCCACACAACCTCCTAGATATAATTGTTAGGCATTCCATAGAAATGTACATGGCTGCAGTAAGGGAGATCATTGACACATCACAACCCCCCACCCCATCCCCGTAAACATGATATAATGGCACCCATACTTACCTGGAATACATTTTGATGTTCCCACAACTGGTGATGTGGGGACATAGAATAACACTGAAAGTCCCATTTAAATTGGTCTTGTTTCCAAATATGAAGGCACAGGATCAGACCATAATTTGAATAAACAAGTTCTGCCCCCAATCAGTGGCAACAACCATCCTTGGTTTCAGTAGGACCGATTTTCAGATAATTGCTGGAACTCCGTTTGCGCTCTATATTGGTGGTGGAGGAACGCAGCCACATAGAACGAATCGGTGCATTTACTAATGTTCAGGCAGTGATGCTAAAATAATCGGATTGACTCCGAACTGCAATCAGTCCTGGCTGAATTCAAGGGGATTTCTTACCTAATAAACAATTCTCGATTGGAATTTTAAATTCGCCAGTTAATTGCCAGGTCCTTAAGGTTTTCATCTGGAAATGTCCCCATGACTTTTAAAAGAAATTGCTGTCAGTCTTGAAACGGTGTACAAAATTCAGGGTACGAACGTTTAAAGAATGGCTGAAGCTGAATCAGTTGGCGATACTTTTCATAACACAGTCACAAAGTTTAATAGATCCCTGCCCCGATGGATTTCCTAAAGAAAAGCAAAATTTCCTCCAGTTATTTCCTTTAAACATTATTTTCATAATTTTCTGTTTTGAAAGCTTGCAAAAAAAATAAAGCCAATTTTCTGACATAGCAGCCTCAACACTTTCTTTAAAGTTGTTCACAAACATTGCTGAGCAAAAAAAGAAACGCTTCTCTCTTCTGCTTTGTTAGTAACCTTCCTAACCATTAGAGAAAATAGTGCATTTTAGAAAAAATTAAAAACATTTTTCAAAGAGAAATAGAAAAAACACTTTCTCTCAGTCTTATGTTAAAAAGTAATCAAATAAACTAAACTTATGGGTGAAAAAACATTCCTTTTAATGAACTTTAGAGAATAAAAAAAAATGCCCTACACTGCCTTTAAAAAAATCTTCTTGGAGATGAAGTTTTGGGAAAGTTTTTTTTTAATGAAGTTTGAGCTCTGATAAGTGCAGGGTAGACAGAAAATAGATTTTTTTAGCTATAAAAGAATGCGATCGCGCATCTGTTTTTCTCCCGGCTCTCGGCTCCTAGAAATGTGAGTTTCTTCCTTTCATCCCAGTTTTCAAACGAAAAATTAAAGAAATCCTCATTAGAGCCTTACACAGAGCTGCTTTAATATCCGCTACTAGACTTCACACAGGACGACTGGGAAATGAGCTGGAAAATGAGAGATGGGGGATATTCTGCTTTATTTGGAAAGAAGCCCAAGTATTGAAGTCGATGGGACGGACTTTTGTCTGTATCCCGTCCCTGTTGATCTCTGTACGAAGTCCTTTTTTTAGCTACGAGCTACCGCTCGCTGGAAGAATGAGGTTCCACACTGTTGTGTTTGGCCTATTTCCAAATCTCGCTTGGATCCATCCAAGCTTCTCTTATCCTGTTAAGCCAAATAGACATTCCAGGCTTTGCCATATTTATTTGATGAGCATAGAGGAAGCTATTTGCCCCATTTCTCTAAGGGGCACCAATGTTTTCTGTCCTTCAGATCTGGGTTAAGTGGTTTAGTGGCCCGATCCAGTTCCTTCCCTTACTATAAGGAGTTCTGACTGCTGAATATCTTCTGGGCAGCACACCCGTGCAGATGCCAACCCAATACTAGATTTTATTTAAACTTAACAATTGCTTGGATTGCGTGAAGAAGTTTTCTAGTGTAACTTCTGGGTTAGAAATGGATTTCTGCTTTTCAGACTCCACCTGCAGTCTCAATTGAGAAAAATCAACAATTAAGGCTGAGGTCCACTAGATTGGTTTGGTAGAGTTCCAGAAAAATGACCTCAGTTCCTTTATTACCATTAATTTACTTCTGGGACATGAGAAATATTTTTTGTTCCTGGTAAATAGATATAAAAGAAATATATAAAAGAAATATAATTTCATGCTGGACTGATTAAGACACGCTGATTTCAGGCTGTCAAAAGTGGATTCTTCGTATGGAGGAATTCCATCGAAAGTAAAACCCTGCACAAATCGATCTGCTCAATAGCACAGAAGTTCTGTTGACCAGGGAAAATTTCTCTCGTTCCTTTCAAAGCCATCCTGCCAATAACTGTCCTGCTTTTGGCGAATCCAGTGATTAGGCGAATTTAGCTTTTACGTGGACTTGGCCAATAAGGCGAATTTCAAACATCTGGAATTGTTGTGGGCTGTTTATTCCCCAGGAGCTCCGCCCTGTGAAAATCCAGGATCCTGGGGAATAAACATCGAAACAAATCCGAATAAGCGTTTGGGATTCCAGGAAAATCAGCCCGTCTTCGTTAGTCATTGGTCTGTTTAAGTGATGTCACAGCTTTCTAGAAGCCCTTTATAGTGGGCCTAATATTTTGCAGGCACTGGACATTTCCAAATTGCTGTCTGGTGTGCATCTACTCAGGAAAAAGTCACCTCAGCTAAATTTGTAGAGTGCTGAAAGCTGATTGTGATTTATAGTATCTCACAACCATTGCGACCAGTTAAAGTTGTAAATCACACATGAGAAAATGCCGACGATTGTCTTGCACATTTCACTCATTAGTTTCTCTGATTCCCATGACTTGAAAACCAAAGCATCTCATCTAATGTGTTTACAAGGCATGGGTCCCATTAGTTCAGGAGCCACTCCTCCCCCCCCCTTTCTCCTGCAGCATCCCCTTTTCAGATCCTTGCTGTTCTTGGGGGAGACTGGGAGAGATTTCTAGTTTTAAATTGACATTCACCTGACAACTAGATGCTTTCTGGCAGCTTTGAGCTAGGTGGACTGCCTTCTGGGCATCTTGATAATTGTTGGAGTGACCGTGTTTTTGGCTCTCTCCACTCCACCAACATACTTAGTAAACAATCTCCCCAATTCTTTTTCTATTTTTTTTCCTTTTAATTGAATGTGTAGCCTGCCCTTCCTCCAGGGAGTTCAAGGTTGTCTCTGTTTTCTTTTTATCTGGACAGCATTTTCCATTCCGCTTTTCTTCTAACAATCTTGCAAGTAGATTCGTGCAAAATCAGCAGCTAGTGGGTTGTATGAACCTGATCACCTTGATTTGTTTATGATTGAGCAGAGTTTCCAGAAAACTGGAATCAAGTGAGTCAAGAATAGTTAAGTTGTCGGTGAGTAAGCTTCTTCTACAAGCAGCCACTTTTGCAGGGAAGTGGCCACACATTTAACACTGCAATCTGCACCACACATTGGAATTAAATGTCATTGTGTTCACTGACCTCTAGAAAATGTGTTTAAAATGACACCATAAATATACCTCTGAAATCTGAAGTTAAGGTTGGGCTGGTGACAGGGATGTCTCTGCCCGTAAAACCACCAGTGGAATAAGCCAGACTTGTAACATATTTCCCAAAGGTTTCCCAAAGACAAATCCCAATGAAATCAATGGGATTTCTGACCAAGATTCTGGGAATTCCCAAAATATTATTTAACAGCAGCAGCACTCCCATTCTCCATCAATAATGGATCAGTGATGGCTTATTTTCACTTTTCAGTTGTTTCCCACAAGAGAAGTGGCTGCACACTGCAACTGGCTATGTGTGATCTAAAATTCTTCTGAGCAATTCATGTAAAAAAAATTTTTTTTTCCTCCTTCAAAAGAATTGAAATTAAGGACACGTACAACAGCCACTTTCCCTGTTGGAATGATTCTGACCTCGCAACATTTTGTGAGGTGCTCAGATTGCTCTAGAATTTTGTTACCGAATGCTGACCCAAGTAAATGCTCCTCTGTTTAATTAACAAGTACCTCTGTAAGTAGAAAACTGGATATAGTAGCTGCTCTGACAGTCTAGTTTTCTCTATGCAAGGGTAAAAATCAACCAGGAATTGCATATACCTGTGAATGCTTCTACCTAAACAGTTAGTTCCTGGATTTTCTGCCAGATTTTGCCTTTTGAACTTTTCAGCTGGAGGCTGGGAATGGAGATAATCACAAATCCTTCTATTCACTGGTATTGGCACTTTGCCACTCAGGGGAATACTGTAAATTGGCCTGTTCTGAAGAAACGGGCAGAATTTTTTATAATTTATAACTGATTATAAATGCAAATATATTTGGAGAATAGGCTCATTTTCTTCTGAATTAAAACCTTGCAAAATCAACAAGATTGAAAATGAGAAGCAGAACCTCCTCCCACCCCCATGACATCTTTCTTTTTTCTTTTTCTCCCTTTCCCACCCCTTTCCAGTACTGTTGATTCTCATTGTAAGAAAGGTGTGTTAGGGAAAAAAATATCAGTAGTCTGGAAGTACCTTTTCCGACTAACAAATTTTATTACAAGCCAAGTTCACAAAGGCTACTGTGATTATCAGACATTAGAGTGGATTTATTGCCTAAAAATGATTGGTCTGGGTCCTTTTGTTTCATTTTCTGCAGAAGGTTACCACAAATCTATTTCTTTTAGTTGTGGAGATTCTAACCTAAAATTCGGGAGCACTGAATTTCTTCTGGAGTTCCAGCACTCAGCTTTTCGAAAGGATTGTTAATGGTTTCTCTTAAGGGAGAAAAGGGGAGGGGATGATGAACTATATCCAAAGTTGAAGCATCATTTCTCCATCAAAAGGAATTCATTTTAGAATTTGTCAATTTCATTTCTGGGCTTTGAAAGTCTTTCCCCAAAGCTTGTGAGTTTCACGTCTAGTTTTGGGCTTGCTATTGGAATCAGTCAGCTTCATTTCTGATTAATCCAGCCACATTTGGGACTATTTGCTTTGGCTTTATTTAATTAAGAAGGTGAACTTCCCTTCCGTGGAGCTTTACTCAAAGGGACTCCATGGGTGGGCAGGTTCCATGGGAGCATATTGCCATTGGTTTCTTATAGTAGTTTTGGTCAATTTCACAGTCTAGCCTACAGCTCTGGGATTGCAGCTTTACGTGCACCCAGCCAGATCTGCTACTTGCAACCATTCCACACACAAAACCATGGCTGATCTTCTCACCAGCATCTTGCTTTTCTTTTCGTCCTCTTTTCAGAGCAATTTGTGGAGAAATCATCTTGTTCTCAGCCTCTGAGTGATTTGCCAAACTTGGACACCCATGGGGATTTCAGCAGCAGTAGCAGCCCTTCCTCTCTCTGCACAGAGCCACTAATCCCCACCACGCCAGTTGTCCCTAGTGAAGAGATGGCTAAGATTTCCTGCAGTTTGGAAACCAAAGAGCTTTGGGACAAATTTCATGAACTAGGGACTGAGATGATAATCACAAAATCAGGAAGGTAAGACTGGAATATTGCTTGGCAGGGTTTGGGGCATCTTACCCACAGCTGATACCATTCAGATGTGTGAATAATTTTCTAGAATTATTTAGCAAAAGTGACAATTGCTAGGATTTCTGGAATTTGTAGTTTTAGCACAGCTTCAACTAGGTCAGGCTAATATACAATAAGCAGTGTGTTCTGTTTATTTCTCTGTTTGCCCTGAGACCATGGAATATACTACCGCAGAGCTATGTTTAAGCCTCTCACTCCAAGCATTCAGAAGAGCACTACTTTTTTTGTTTTTCGTTTTGGTAATTGGGCCTCTGATAGTATCGAGCAGCTCAGTTGTTTTTATAATGACCTTGATCTGTACTCTGCATGAAATCATGTATTTGAAGCAGTAAAAATATAGGAATAAATACATTTTTAAAAAAGCATTGTTATCTAGTTCTCAGGAGCAGCACACTCAGATATGTATCAGGCACATGGCTAGAGGAAGTCAGCTTTGAGTTGAATTTTAATGAAAATTGGATTGACTTGACTTTATGGAAGAAAACATTTGCTGAGTTAGTTTAAAATGGGTAAATTGTCTATGAACAAGCCTGGAAGGGAAGCCAGATATGTATCCTTCCCATTATTTAAACATCCAGTCTGTGCTAGAAATCTTGTCAGACAATAAAGTGGTGCTGATTTGTTCACTGTATCATTGCTTTATTACACCACAGCACTGAGTGACACACAGCTGAATGGATGAATTGCCACCCACAGAAAAGTGTTGCATTTGAAGTGTTGTCAGATAACATGATTTTTTTGGTCTGTTTTTGATCTATGATGGCTGTTTCACACAAGCACTAATAGTCAGTTGATGTCAAAGTCTCACAGTGATAAATATACATTGGACATTTGCCCTTATAACCCATAGCAGTCTCTGAAAAGTTACTGTCTCTCATTAATGTATAATGCAAGCCATCAAAAAGTGTCTCACACTACTTTATGTTTCAATTTGAGGAGATATACTACATTGGTATATTAATATGTACTGCAAATCTTCACTTGAATTTTTATTTGGGGTAAAATAAAAATTAATAAGAGACTGGAAGTAGAAAAGCACATTTCAATAAAAGCATTAGAGTGACTAAAATAAAAATCTTTGTAAAACAAGCCATAATTTTAATGGAACAAATCTAATTTATTAATTAGATTGAACCCTTGTAAAATGAGGAAGGTGATATATATAGAGAATTTTATCAGAAACTATTTCCAGAGAAGAAGCTACTTTTAATGTCTTGCAATCATAGAGAATTGAGACATTTTTGAAGACCAAAACAACCACCCCAGACCTTAGACAGGTTGACCTATTAATCCTCTCAGCCCCAACTGGTGAGTTGATAATAACAACCTGTTGCTTTTAGATTAAATAAATATGTTATCTGTAGATGATAGGAATTATGGTTCAATACATACTGTATTTACAACTAGGAAAATAAAGCCAATATTTCACTTTGGAAAAATTAATTCATCAGAGTCTAGAAGCCTCTCTACTCTGCATAGAATCATATCCAAAATGTTAATTAAATATTGGTGCATACCAGAGACTCTGCCACACTGCTACTGTACCAATATTTTTATCATTCCCCCCCTCCAATCTGCAAATAAATTGAACAGTTTTGACATTGTTTAGGCCAAATGTATAACATTATAAAAGGAATAATCATTAGTTTTGTTAGATTGTTTTCTTGTTTCTGTTGTTAGCATCTGCTTCATATAGGAGTCCCATTCAGAGCTAATAGAAATTTGCAGGACAACTTAATATAATTGTTTATTTCTCACTAGATTGTCTGCATCAGCTTAATCTAACCCTGCTGAGTAGCTAAATATTACCCTAGGTCTTAAATATGATGGTAAAACTATAAAGATTACTTTCATTATTGTGGCCTTCGAGAAAAAACAACCAAAATGGATTTCTATCAAAGAGACAAATAAAAAATAATTTAAGAATTATAATGGACATATTGGAATATTATGAAATGCATCCAGGGAAACAATTGGCATTAGTATTTCTAGATCAGTGGTGGCGAACCTATGGCACGCGTGCCAGAGGCAGCACTCAGAGCCCTCTCTGTGGGCACGCATGCCGTGCCCCGGAGATGGCGAGGGACTGGCCCCTGCCCCCCTGCCCCCCCCCAGTCTGCCATGACCACCGCGGCCATGCCCACCCAGTACCCGGTGATAAATAAGTGGGTTTTGGGTTGCAATTTGGGCACTGGGTCTCTAAAAGGTTCGCCATCACTGTTCTAGATGCTCAAAAGGCATTTGATAATGTTTCCTGGCAATTTATGACTCAACAACTAAAAATAATGGACTTTGGACAAAATTTTATAAATATGATTACAACAATATATCACAAACAGCAAAAGTGATTGTAAATGGAGATTATACATAGAATTTCAACAGAAGAAAAGGCACAAGACAAGGATGTCCTCTATCTCCATTGTTATTTATTTTAACTTTGGAAGTTCTAAATAGTAATATTAGACAAGACCCAGAAATTAAAGAACTAGAAATAAAAGGTAAAACTTATAAATTGCAAGCATTTGCAGATGACTTGATATTCATCCTAGAGGAGCCTTTAGAGATGTTTCCTAAATTATTGGAAAAGAGAGAAAAGTTTGGAGAGATAGCAGGACTGAAGAGAAACAGAGAAAAAACTAAAGTGATACTTAAAAATCTTACAGATAAACAAAACAAAAAAACAAGTGTCAGAAAAAATAGAATTATAAATAGTCAAAAAAGTTAAATATTTGGGAATATACCTGACAGCAAGATGTTCAATGATAAAGGAAGATAACTATATAAAACTACTGAATCAAATAAAACTTGACTTGGAAAAATGGAAAAATTTGCAACTATTGATGTTAGAAAGAATTGCTACGATGAAAAAAAATATATTACCAAAAATATTGTTTCTATTTCAAACAATACCTATAAAACTGGAGAAAAAAAATTCTTTGAAGACTTAAATTCTCTAATTTTAAAATTTATTTGGTAAGGAAAGAAAGCTAGAATTAAATTGAAAATGTTACAGGAAGCTAAGGAAAATGGAAGTTTTGGCTTGCCAGAGTGGGTTTTATATTATCAAGCATCAGTACTAACATGGATAAAAGAATAGATAACTCTTAGAAATAAAAGGTTGTTGTATTTGGAGGGACATGATTTACAACTCATACTTTCTTATGGTATGAGAAAAATAAAATTCATAGATATTTTCAAAACCACTATATTAGAAATGCATTATTTTTTACATGGGAAAAAATAAAATGTAAAATATACTTGAAAATTCCAGGATGGCTATCAAAAATGGAAGCATTTGTACATCCAAATTTAGTCAGTCTTGAGAAAATATGGATATATTCTAAACTAAACTAAATATGGATATATTCTAAACTCTGAAGGGAACTTAAAATCTAAACAAGAGATGGAAAAGCAGGGTATTGATTTATCATGGTGGGCATATTTACAAATGCAAGTGAGATATGACAAAGATGTTAAACTATACGGATTTTATAAGGAGCAGACCTTGTTTGATCAGATATTATTAATCTCTGATGAGAAATTAATTAAGAAAATGTATAACTTTTTATTGAATTTGAAAATGGAAAATGAACAAGTAAAAGAAACAATGATAATGTGGGCAAAGAATTTTGGATACAATATAGATTTAGAGAAATGGCAAAACTTATGGGAAAGAAATGTCAACCTCTTACAAAGAAAACTTATATAAAATGTTTTATAGATGGCACTTGCCACCAGCAAGACTAGCAAAAATATTAAAAAATTTCAGATAGATGTTGGAAATGTAATCACAAGTCAGGTACATGTTATCATGTATGGTGGACATGTGTTAAAGCAAAGAGATATTGGACAAAAATACATACTTGGCTAGAAAAGATGTTGGGAAAACATGTAGATTTTAAACCTGAACTTTTTAAATTAGGTATATTGCCAGAAAAGCTTGACAAACAAAGTATATACTTGATTTTACATACGATAACAGCGGCACGAATCATATTCGCACAATATTGGAAAAATGAAGAAATACCACCAGAGGAAGAAATAATTAAAAAATACTAGATTGTGCAGAAATGGACAGACTTATTTTAAGGTTGAAAGAAAAAGAAACAGAATATTTTCAAACTTGGGGACTTATTTTATCAATGGCTGGAGAAAAGAATAAGGGATTAGGAATTCAGTTTGTACTAGTGAATGATATACTCAGACAACATGTTTGTTGAATAAGTACTTTTGAATTATATTAAAAAATCAATAAAAACTTTTTTTTTTTAAAAAAAAGAAATTTGCAGGACAACTTAATATACTTGTTTATTTCTCACTAGATTGTCTGCATCAGCTTAATCTGTAACCCTGCTGAGTAGCTAAATATTACCCTAGGAGGTCTTAAATATGATGGTAAAACTATAAGGATTACTTTCATTATCGTGGCCTTCAAGAAAAAACAACCAAACAATCTAGTCTAAATTATGGGAGAACAGAGTCATTCTGGTTCTTGGCTCTGTTATTTTCATGCTGCTTTATGGTACAGTCATTCTTGCAAATCAGTGGGACTGACTAAAGAAAGGCAATCTAAGTACTTTACATGATCTTATTAATACCCCATTATTTTTCTCCATGGGCTCAGAATAATGATTATTTCCTTGTCATTTTATTCTCACAATGAGTCTCTTGTAGTCAGTTTCCTGATGTTTAATACTGGTAGGGGAAAACTGTTTTTTTTTTTAAAAAATTTTTTTTTATAGTAGTCATTAAGCCACACTAAATTAAAGGTATAAATTAGATGCAGATGGAAAAGATTTACTTGTTTTTTTAAAAAAAAACATTGGGAAGACATTGCTTGAAAGATTCTTGTAAAATATACTGGCATCACATCCAAACCTAACCTTGGTCACAAGTTGTTTGAGACAAATACACCAATTTTTAGATAATTATGAATGTTCTTCACAGAAATGTCTGCCAGACATTCTTTTGGTCTGCAAGAGTCACAAGGCATGTTGGCACTGCCAACTGTAAAGGCATAATTCATAATAGACATAAGAACTCAAGGAAGCCTAAAAGTTAATTAATGAAAAAGGAAGATAAAGAAATGGGGTGCGTTGAATTGTCACCCTAATCATTAACAGCATTTGACTTCATTTGCTATGACATCAACTTTAATAGTTTGGATTGTACTTCATCAGTGTGTTGAATGATGCAGAGTGTGGAATAGAGAATTGTATTTAATGACATCAAGTTGAAACTGCAGACATCGGTAGTTACCTTACTAAGGTAGAGATAAAGGTTTCCCTGTCCAGTCCAGAATGGGGCCTGGTGCTCATCTCAATTTCTTGGCCAGCATTGTCTGAAGACATTTTCCATGGTCAGGTGGCCAGCTGGCTATATAAAATGCTGTTATCTTCCCACCTTTTTTCTCCTTTTTTGAAAAAAGTCTAGTGCAAATTAGCTGACTCCCCTCCACCTCCTGAAAATTTCCCTTTTATTTCTGAAGTGGAAATCAAGATAATGGATTACTGGCACACGGTTGTTTCTCACATGTATGCAGTACAGAGAAAATAATTATTTGCTTCAGATGTCATGGAAGCTCAAATGGCTAATGCTGCTGCAATTTATCCAAGGTCCAGAGTTATAACTATTTCTGTACTGTAAAATTAGATGTGTAGTGAAATGCATCTGATCTCAGTGTTAGGTTCTAAGCCCACAAGTTGTCTCTCAACAAAATCACTCTCTGTATATTCAGTTGATTATTATATTATTCCTCTTTTGAAAAAGGCTGTAATTCTTGAGAATCCTCATTGTTTTCTGAGATGTTTACCCGCCTTCCTTCTTTTCCTTTTGTGCAGTTTCCTTCAGCAGGGCAGGAAGAGACAAAGGCAGACATATGTGTCAATTATAACACAGTTTGGGCCCATTCTCTTTATATGAGTTCCAAATGTTTACAAGAATGGGGTGTTTTCAGGCAGTGTATACTGTAGGGCGATATGGCTTATTTTAAAAATCCCCAAACACAAAGATTACCTCCCTCCCTCCCTCTCTCCCCCCCCCTCTGATGGCCATGCTGCAAGGCTGTTTTTTCTTAAATCAGTTGTGAGAGGATTCTTTTATTCTTTTTTTCATTGTGTTTTTTCTGTTTCAGAAGGATGTTTCCAACCATTAGGGTCTCCTTTTCTGGCGTGGATCCAGAAGCCAAGTTCATTGTGCTCATGGATATAGTTCCAGTGGACAATAAGAGATACAGATATGCCTACCATAGATCTTCCTGGCTGGTTGCTGGCAAAGCAGATCCCCCTCTGCCTGCAAGGTTAGTTCACCTGAAAATAATGTATATGCATGCAGACACTTGTGCACACATACACACCTCTGCTATTAATATTTTCTTTGGTTTTAGGAAAATTACAGCAGGAGATGAATAAACAGGAAAAAATGTTTATGGATACAAAATGTGTTTCTACTGACACAGAAGCAGTATATACTTTTCTGTCACTCTTCATTCATTGAAATGCTTAAAATCTCTAAGCATAAGTTAATCTAACAAAAGGCCTATGTCTAATATGAAACTGATGTAACCTATTGTTCAACTATTCAGTCCTTTTCTTAATATTTTTGTTGCATTGTAATATGTAACTTATTTTTCAGGAGGAAAAATAATAAATGCTGTTTTTTTCTAGATATCTTTCAGATCACACTTTTTGGTTATTCTTTTATTTCTGTTATTTTTCCATCTCAACTGAGAAGCACAACTGAAAAGCTGTTACTTATGTCCCTTTCCTATGGAATAACCTTTATTGAACAAGGCAGGATCCATTGTGAAGAAAGTTGCAAGGAACAAAATGTATTTCATAAATATTGAAATCTTAAGAAACTGTTTACATTTGCTTCCAGTCTTTGGAGCTGCATCTGTGACAGGTTCCATCATAACCATTATAGAGATAAGATTGTTTTTGTATGCATGCTTCGGGGGAAAAAATCTTAGAAATAGTGCTTTTGGATTGTTCTCTGATTGCACTAGCCTTGACCGTTTTTATGTGATGGGTTTGTCCCTTTTCCAACTTGAGTTTATTGCAGATTAAACTGAAAATCTCAGTGGTTTAAATTGAAAAAATAAGTTAGACTCTATCCTTAAGCCTTGGCAGTTTTGAATTTGCCTTTTCATGATCACCATCTGTGTTCTGAAACTTTGATTCTAAAGCTCTTATTTCCAAATGTATTTTTTGAAATAGTGGTGATTGTGGTTTGCAAGTTGGTGAAATTAAATTCATTTGTTGATCTCAGAAGGACCTGTACATTCATTTCTTCTATAAGGGGCGCTCAGAAAGAAAGAAAAAGTCACAGATGTAGGTAAGCTTTGGTGACATTCATACCCTCGAGCATTCTCTGCATCATCTATAGAGAAATAACTTTCAGCACTACAACTGCCAACTCTGTAATGAATAAGGATTATCCAGCATCATTTGAAAGCATTCCCATTCATAACGCTTCATCACAGATGACCATTAAATTCTTCTTTTCCTGCTGTCAACATGTGAAACAACTTTGTCTGTGTGTACAGTATGCTGTGCAGGCATGAGGTTAAAATTCCTTCAGGGAAAACAAATCTATTGTGAGTCATTGCTTAAATAGCCTTATTAACCCAGCCAAAAGTCTGAAAGATGTACCATCTTTAGGATACTAACTTGCTGGTATCTCTTCTATCTTTTGTGAGGTTTTGTGTTGTAGCTTGAATGCAAGTTCAGAATGTTTACTTTTTCCTTGAAGGAAAGAAACAATCCCTTGCTCTTGACAATCCACGATAAGAATGCTGTACAAATTAAGCTACTAACAAACAATCATTAGTCAATGGGGGGGAGAGGGGGAGACAATCACTATACCTTACTCTTCTTGTTGTTTATGCACTGACTATACAGGTAGTCCTTGACTTACAACCACAACTGAGCCCAAAATTTCCATTGCTAAGCAAGACAGTTTTTAAGTAAGTTGTGCTCCATCTTACAACTTTTTTGCCATAATTATTAAGTGAATAATTGAAGTTAAGTGAATCATGTAGTTGTTAAGCAAATGTGGCTTCCCCCATTGACTTTGCTTGTCAGAAGCTCCCTAAGAATATTGCAGATGATAGACCTGGGACCTTGGGATGCTGCAATGTGATAAATACATGCTGGTTGCCAAGCACCCAAAGTTTGGTAACATGATTGTGGGAATGCTGCAAGATTCATAAATGTGAAAAGTGGTCATGAGTCACTTTTTTCAGTGCTGTTGTAACTTTGAATGTTCATTAAATGAATACTTGTAAGTTGAGGACTATCTGCACCGCCTATGGTTCTTGCTAGCTCAACATCCACCCTGCCATTTATATCCAGCTTTTCTTCCAATGAATGCAAGACCACATTCATGGTTACCCCCAATTTGATCTTCATAAAAACCTATGTGGGCTGGAGCAAAAGTAAATGTTATGGGCTGAGTTTTGTCTTTTTTCAGTGCTTCAACCTATTTTTCCAAGGGTGACTATAGTTCATAATTGGAAGGCATCTGGAGAAGACCACTTTAATTCCTGCATCTCAATGGAAAATGCTTATGTGACCTATGTGTTGTTATTTCAAGCTCGGTCAGAATAGCTTCAGGGAGAGAGAAACAGTGTAGTCTATTTGGACAAAAAGATAGCGGAGAGCACACTTCGTATGCGGAAACATTAAGCATTCACGAAGAGATAAAAATATGTCTGAGCCTTTCTAAATAATAGCCTTAAATAGAAACATTTATTTGTGATGAGACCAGTAGATGAAGTACTTGGTGGGTCTGTTTTATGTTGGTCATATTTATTTAGAATTTCCTGTTGATTTCAGTGGAATTCACTGGAGGTTGCTGCTCTGCAGCTTGGTTTTATCCTTGTAAGTAAGCCATGCTGTGTCCTTAGTCATATAGGGATATGGATCTAGAATTTTTCCAGAGCAAAAATATGGAATGAAGTCTTTCCTATACCTTGAGAGGATCAAAACTATGCAAGTAGAAAATATTATATTCTTTTGCTTCATGAACCCTGTTGCAATTTACATTATTTCTTCTGGCTGAAAAAAATTGCACTTCATGCCAGAAAAGCCATCTTTCAGTCAGGATCATAAGAAGCAGTGATATTTGGTTCCATAATATTTTTATGAATAATAATGCATTGATATTTTACTGTAGATGTTTTACTTTATGTAGGCTTTAAATCAATATTTTTTGAAATGCAAAGTGCCAGGAGTCCATTGTGAATCTGATGTATCAATCACTGTTCGTATTGCTGGTAAAAGAAGTCTTCTTGGAACATCTAATATGAAATTATTCTGTTATCATTTTATGAGATTGATGCATGAAAGGCCAGAGAATTTATGTCTTAATAATCAAATTAATGGAAAAAAATAGTAGAATTATAACACAGTCAGATAACTGGTTCCTCTAGCTTAGTGCTAGATTTCTGTATACTGCTAGATTTCCAGATTTATAACGGGAATCTTTCCTGGAGTTTTACTCTGAGTTTCCTGAAGTCATCTTTGGCATCTTGAGCATAACAAGAATGTGCTTTAACACTGAGAGATGGTTGTAATCATTGTTGGAAATACGTATGTTGGAGGGAAATATCTTTGATTTCATCGAACACAGGTAACTTCCCCTCTTTCTAAGCTGTAATATCAGCATACTGTTATTTAAGATTTATTTTTTTAAGTCTCCATCTACCCTCCCCCCCATGCAATTCCAAGTAAGAAACTAGTATTTCCTATCCAGTTTAGACAAATCATCACTTGAAATTGTTAAAGGATTAGGAAAGATGAGTCACAATGGAAAAGAATAAGAAAAAATAATATTCAGAATGGAAAAACCCAAAGAGTCAATTTTCAGAAAACTAAACTTATAATAATAATAAGTTCTTTTTATTTAGTTCATTTGTTTGGAGCAAATATCTTGCAAAATCCTATGACTAAACCTGTTCCTCTACTTCTAACATGTTCTTCATCTTAAATTTAGATTTATATCTGTTCTTTGGCTATTTTTTCCCATTTATGTGGATTTAAGAGAAGAGTCTAAATATAGTTAGGGAAACTGAATTAAAGTTTTGAGGATGATGGCTACTAGTTTAAGTGCTGATGTTTTATGAAAAGCATCTGTCTATCTTTCTGTCGCTCTATCTGCTTGCTGGGTCTTGATGAGCTTTGTTATTTGGCTTCCCAGGCTGTATGTGCATCCAGATTCTCCATTTACTGGAGAACAATTGCTGAAGCAGATGGTATCCTTTGAAAAAGTGAAACTCACCAACAATGAGCTGGATCAGCACGGTCATGTGAGTACTTGGTCCTGTGAGAACGGAAAACAATGCTACACCTCAGGCTCCTTCTGCCACACTGTTGGAAATGCCAAAACCACCACAATAATTGTTCCTATAATTATTAAGTAAACTTTAAAAGTTGTGAAATTTCATGGACTGATAGAAGAGGATGGGGCATGTAACAGGATCTTATACCACAGAAAATATTTTAGTATTTATTCTGCTCTGAAAGCCATTTTTAGACCATCTGTAACAGTTAACTGTTAATTATTTAAGAATTTCTGTCCTGAAAGTTTTTTCCTACCTTCTTTTTGTTTGATATGTTTTGAAAAGCAATAAAACAAGTTTAAATGTTGGAATCTGCAATTATGCAAAACTTGCAAATGCAACCTGTATTTAGCCCACTCTTTTGGATGACAGAAGCAGGAAAGTATTAGATGTCTAGGGATATTATTACATAATAATAGTACATTCATTGGATTTCCATGTTTGATGAAACTCAGTCATAGTTGTTTTGATTTTGCCACATATTGGAGCAAGTCCCTCAGAATGCCATGTATGACTCTTAGCCAAAAGCCTTTTCCATCACTGATGTAAATGTCAATCTCCATATTTAAATTTAGGATAAATGCTGTATGTTTGGCTGTCTCAAGATTGAATATGAAGAAATGTGAATTGCCTTGTTATTTATTTCAATGGTTGGAAGCTATGTAACTTCCAAAATCCTGCTGGGAATCTGGTTAAGTGACAAAAACTAAGGAGGAAAACCATGTTGGCTTTTATCTGCCCCCATTTTAAAACCTTTAACATCCTTCCTCTTACTGAACCTCATGGAGTGGAATTAATTTGTGGCAACTGGCACATGGTAGAAGTGAGCCTAGGACAAAAACCAGAACCCAACTGATCCATGGTTTCTTCTGATACTAGCCAGGAATCTAGCATGTCTTCTTTGTCCTCTTCTGGTATAGCAGTTTTTATGGATGAGACAATATAATTTGCTGATTGAAAATGATTCTGATTATGCTTTCTCTCCTTATCCCCACTAGATAATATTGAATTCAATGCACAAATATCAACCTAGAGTGCATATCATCAAAAAGAAGGATCATACAGCCTCCTTGCTTAACTTGAAATCTGAAGAATTCAGGACATTTATATTTCCAGAGACAGTGTTTACAGCTGTCACTGCCTATCAAAACCAACTGGTGAGTCTTTTCACCCAATTCACTAACTATTGTCAGTGTTGTTCTTTTGTAAATTCTACCTGACTGAAATACAAAGAGGAGCTGGATGATACAGAGTGGGGCAGAAAAGACAAAATGATCTATTTTCCTTTAACTACATATAAGCAAAACATCTGACTGGGATCTAATTTAATTTTAAAAAGACCTGAGTAGAGTCTAGCTTAGCTCCTTCTCTTCTTGGTCCTGAATGTTATACGTGACAAAAATAACACATAAAAATACTTGGCCAGTGCAGAGTTTCAGTTCTGAGGGTCAGAACTGGCAGTATTAACATTTTTCAAAAAATTATTATTGGCAAGGCCTTACCTCAGAATATGCTACTCAGTTCAATCAGAACATATATCAATTTCCTATGTAAAAAAAATAACTCCCCTCTCCTCTATATTTTCAGTAATATTTGGGGACAGATCTTTGTCTAGACAACTGATATAGATCTCTTACACAAATTTGGAACATGTATCAGATTTGGATAATCTGGGTATTTTTTTCTTCAGAATTAAAATTGAGATTCTTCTTCAATTTGCTATTGCAATTAACTAACATAAGGTGATTGTGGATGTTAACACAAAACATTGATCATAACAATGAACCAGTTGAGAAAGAGAATAGAGGCTCATCCTCAGAAGGTTATGTGTTTCAGCCCTCAGAGTTCTAACCATCTTGGTCTGAAGCATGTATGCATACACATGTGCTCATGCTAACCACACCATTTCTGCCAATTCTAGGATACAAGGAAAAGGACTGTTTTATAAAAACCAGCATGTTACCGAGTTGACTGGAAAAGTCACTTCTGATTATATGACATAATTATTTATGTCATAGATTTCTGCTGTAATATTCCTGGATCCCTTTTGAATTATTCTCTTCCAATCAGGAGACATATATGATTACTCAATTAATTTGACTAAAATTGAAAAATAGGAACAACTTTATTAGGAAAATTGCAGGAACAGGCTGGAGGAGCACAAGCCAAAACATTACCACTATACAATCATTAGTAAACTCTATTGCTGAATACTGCACAACTATGTGGGGAAGAAGTTGTCATATAAACAAAATTGATATTTGCTTTAATGATGCAATGAGAATAATATCTGGAACCCTTAAATCCACACCACTTTCATGGCTCCATGTTCTTTCTAATATTGCTTTTCCTGATCTCAGATGACAAACAACAAACAGTTCAAGAGTGGAATAAGATAAACAACCCATCAACTATTAGAGATCTTCCAGTATATAAAATATTAGATTATCTCTCACCAGGCTTAAATTTAGGAAACCAATTTTGAATAACATATCACAGTCTTACAATCTAGATGAAGAATGGCGATTAAAATAGGTGACTTTTAATAACCACAACCAAACAGATCACACAGATCCACCAAAATCACTTTTAGGAATGCAGGTCCCTGAAAAATGTGGAGCCACTGTATAGAATCAGGACAGGCCATGCCAGAACTAGGGCAAAGCTCTTTAAGTGGGAAATGGCCAAGAGCCAGCAATGTGACTGTGGTGCACTGGAACAAACGATAAAATATATAGCTCTAGAACAGGGCTTTTCAACCGGTGGTACGCGTACCACTTGTGGTACATTAATGAGTGGCAGGTGGTACGCAGCCCTGCCTAGCCAAGTGTAGTGGGGAAGGGAAAGAGCCAGCACAGACAAAGACTTACAGTGAGAGAGTCCTCTGGAGCTGCAAAGACCCCAGGCTCACTTCTGGCTCACTCTCCCCGATGAGAAAGGAGGAGGGGGGTGGAGACAGGAGAGGCTATAAAAGGAGGCAGTTTGGGAGGGAGAGGGAGAGAGACAAAAAGCAGCAGCCTTGGGAGGAGGCAGGGTCAGCTCTAGCTGCACCGAAGGGAAAGAAGAAGAAGGAGGAGGGTGGGGGGAGAGGAGATCAAGCAGGCCGGCCATGAGCCAATCTTCAACTGTTGTGGCAGCCACCTGTGCTGGCAGCAGCAAACAGACAAGAAATGCAGTGGGGGAGGGGTCGCCCTCCATGAGGAATGAAAAAAGGCAGCAATGGCTGGAGGTGAGGCACGGAGGAGGGAGGGAGGGAGGGAGATGGAGAGTGGAAGGATTCTTATGTGCTTTTGTAACTTTGAAGTTCTGGGATTTGTGCAATGTGGGCTTTGTGTTCTTAAGGAGTGTTTGGCAATTTCTATTTGGCTGATGTCTCGTGTTAGCTTCTATTGCTCTGCTATTGTTAGCTGTAAGTTTTGCTGCAAGGGATTTTGAAGTATTTTTCTCCTGAATGGATTTTGCCTATAGCATTCCTTTACTTATGAATGGAGCCATTTGGGGAGGCTGCCTTAGCCGGCAGCCAGTACTTACATTTTTTTTTCTTCCTTAAGTGCCCGCTGCACTCCTTAACTTTTTTTTCTAGCCAGTAGCTAATTCTTAAAGGGGAATGTGCCTTTTTAAGCTAGTTCACTCAGCAGCTTGTCTTTTCTGTCTCTGGAGGCCTTTCCTTGTTTGATCAATATATGGAAGAGGGAAAATATGGAGGGGTGGGGTTCAAATTCTTCCTTCAGAAGGAGATGGGAATGAGAAAAAGGGAGGCAGGGAAGGGAGGGAGGGAAGGAAGTCCCGCCTTAGCACTTGGCCACCAGCAGCTCTGCCATTGACTTTGCTTGTCAAAAGGTTGCAGAAGGGATCACATGACCCTGGGACACTGTGACCATCATAAATATGATCAGTTGCCAAGCATCCAAATATAAATCACATGATCCTGGGCATGCTGCAATGGTCATAAGTCATTTCAGTGCAATTGCAACTTTGAACATGTTTTTTTTTTGGTCATCAAGTTTTTGACACCTTGCTAGGTGGTACTCGAATATTGCCATATCCTAAAAGTGGTACAATCATTAAAAAGGTTGAAAAGCCCTGCTCTAGAATGTCTACTCAGGGAATTTCAAGGCACCTGGGATAATCTCATTGCAGTCACACACATAACATCTATCCCATTGCAATTCTATGGCTCCATATTATAGTGATTTTATTATGATTTTATCTTAATTTATTATCTCTATTGTCCACATATCACATACACACACACACACACACACAATATGTTGGTATATATTTGCTGATGCTTTATTTAAACTATATTTTGTATATCAGTGATTGCATGACTTCTGTAGATGCCATACGCTAAATAAAATAAATAAATAATGAGACATATCAGATTAGTAACTACTGTGAAACACACTATAGTAGATAAAATCTACTAAAGGAAGTTTTAACATGCATTAACAGAGAGATGGAAATTTGTAGTCTTCTTAATTTTGTTGTAATGTAACTCTTATCAACACTTACCTTGGCTCTCAAGTTGCCATACATTAGTTAAAACTAAATGTTTTTTAGTACTAGATTGAAGAATATGCCACCAATTGCAATCTGAAATGCACATTTTTTAAAATATAACAGTTCCTCAGAGACGTACATTTTCTCAATGGGATGTTGGATCTGCAACTCTCAGGACTCTTAACTAGCTGGTAGGGAAATTGAAAAGTTACAGTCCTTACACATTTAGATATTGCCCAGTTGTTGATTGATACTGCAGAACACAATGTTGAAATGCATGTAATATATAGTTTTGTTTCAAATAACAGTTTACAGTAAGGATAAAAATCAGAGCTGCCTTATAGTAATATTATTATGGATTATTGCACAATCAGTCTGATGTTTAGACTGGATTTGGCATTTTTATCCACTTTCAAACCAGTTTTTGACTCTTGGCAACTACCTGGACAAGGCTCTGCAGATTCTTGGCAAGATTTTTCAGGAGTGGTTTGCTTTCTTCCTACCATAGGACTGAGAAAAAGTGACTGACCCAAGGTCACCCAGGTGGCTTCATGCCTAGGATGGAAGTAAAACTCACTGTCTCCGGAACTTTAACCTGGCACTTCAACTACCAGCCCAAACTCTCACATATTTCATTATGCTCCTCAGAAGACCAGCCTAAGGCACAAAGGGCAGAATTTTAAAGAATTGCTGGGCAGCCACCAAGTTCATTTGATATAACTCACCATCTCTGAGGGTGCTTCCACACTGCAATTGTTTCATCTCCCCCCCCCCATAGCATAATGAAGCTGATTAGTAATCACTGAGAACATTGAAGTGTTCCTTCCATGTGTTCAATATAAAAAATTGTAATCAGTATCTAGTGCCAAATCATTGCCATCCAGTAGCTATAACTCCTATTCTCCTATTTAAACAGAATAAGATACATTTTGCTATTGCTGTTCCCTATTCATGCCTTTTTGTGTGTGAAATTGATGGTTTCTTTGGTAGAAAGCTGAATTTATCCCTCTGCTAGATTTGCATAGTTTACTATGAATCTGCAGCAGCTGAATTGTGTTTTCCTACATAGAGAAGGAGGCTGATTTGAGTTCATGAATCAAAAACACTCTCCAATGGGAAAATAGACCACTCAAAGTTCAACAAAATTAGGGAACTGCAAAGAAATCAACAGTTTTACTCTGGCTTCAAAAAGCTGCACTGCAGCAAGAAAAATCAATTCAGCTTTCAAAACTACCTTATACTATATTTGCATTGACTATAGTTGTTTCTAAACCAGCACAAATGCTATCCATCTAGCCTATCAATGCCATAGAGATTATTGTAAAACTGAAAGGGAGATGGCCCAAGATATTATAATTATATGATTAGCTTAATAAAATTAAAATCTATGGGCTTTCATTAGATTGGAGATTGTAGAATTGCTGAATTCTTCATTTTGATAAATACCATTTTTCAAAGCCTATTTAGAATTCTTTTTGTCTTCTTTAATATTCAAACAATTTTCTAGTATGGCCCAAGAAACATTTTATCAATGGATATGATGAATGCCTTCTCTTGAGCAAATTTAACTGAAACACTCTAGAGGCAGATTTGGAATCAAGGATGTTTTTCTCCCCCTCCCTCCTAATTTGCAGACTCTCAAAATAGTTTTCTGACATACTTCCTAAACTATGTCAGAATAACCCTTCTCTGATCCTGGGTGCACTTGCATCCTAGTCATTTAGGGAGGTGTTATTAGAGAATTACAAGACCACTGCTTATATCTGAAAGAGGCAGACTTTTCCAACACCTTGTTAATATAGGCAAGTCTGAGCTTGTTGATTACAAAGAGAGGCAGCATGCACAATCCAGATGAAGTGGTACCCTGTATTACTCCAGACTAAAGCCTGGCTTACTGGTTCAGGTAAATAGCATTAATAAGACCTTAGCCAGGCATGTCAAACTCGCGACGTCACATGACATCGTGCGACATATCGCGACTTTTCCCCCATTTACGGCAATGGGGTGGGCGCGGTTTCAGTATGATGCATCCGGCCCATAGGCCGGCAGTTTGACATGCCTGCCTTAGAGGAAGTGGGAAGCTGTTCTGGATCCTTTCTATATTCTGGATCTGGCAATCATTAATATTTCCATTAATAACTCAGAAGGAATGCCTATCAAATTTGCCAGATCTGAGTGAAATGCCTAGATTCTTAGGGAAAAGAAATCAGATGCCCAAATATAGGATGGAGATACAAGATTTGGAAATACTGCGTGTGAATATTGTCAGGTGCAAACAGCCAAAGTAGCTCAGAGGCTTAGATGAAGAGGTTTCTTTATTGTTGACTCGACTGTACACAAGAATCTTGCAAGACTGCCTGCTCTCTCCTTAGAAAGCCAGATATAGACTTAAGTGTTTGACTTCATACGCATCCTCCCACCTAATAGAGTCCAACCTGGAATGCATCTTAACTCCCCCCACCAAGGCCTCCCTCCTTTTAGACTTTCCTGCAAGTTGTGTCTCTTCAAGGCATTGCCCATTGAAGCCAATCCATGTCGTCATTTGTGGCCTTTAGGAAGACCTACAAAATTATTTTTTTCCCATGGCATTAACTTTCTTTTGCATTTTTTTGTTTTAACAGTTTGGGATTGAGGTATTTATTTATTTATTTTTGTATATATTTTATTAATTTTTATAGAATTAGGAATAGGGTAGGGTCGGGGTTAGGGTTGGGGTTAGGATTAGGATTTTTTAAAATAATGTTCTTAATATTTAGTAAACAGTATGTTGAATGGGTTCATGTATTTTAAAAAAACAATGAATAATAATTATCACAAACAATATGTTAATTAATCACTCAATAGCCTTCGTCTTACTAGTATATATTCAATGTTACATATCAGGTTCCTTTCTTTCTAACTCGTTTTTCTAGCCATTAATAAAAAATATCCCATGTTCTAAAGTACACTGAATCTTCTTTCTCTTTTATCTTTAAAGCCAATCTATCCATTTCTGCACACTCTAAAATTTTCTTAATTAGTTCTTCTTCTGTTGGTAAATTTTCATTTTTCCAATATTGGGCAAATACAATTCTTGCTGCAATTAGTACATGTAAAATTAAATATATACAGTCTTTCTTATAATTTGCTCCTACTATTCCTAACAAAAATAATTCTGGCTTAAAATCTATTTGATTTTTAGTCATTTTCTCCAACCATAAGTGTATATTTGACCAAAAGCTTTTAGCTTTAGGGCATGTCCACCAGATATGGTAATAAGTACCTGGCTTTTGTTTGCATTTCCAACACTTGTTTGAAGTATTTTTAAACATTTTTGCTAATCTCACTGGTGTTAAATGCCATCTGTAAAACATTTTATATAAGTTTTCTTTATATGCCACTGCTTTAGTTAATTTAGTATTTCTTTCCCATAATCTTTGCCAGTTTTCTAATTCTATATTATGTCCAAAGTTCTTTGCCCATGTTATCATTGTTTCCTTTACTTGTTCCTCCTCCATCTTTAAGCATATTTATAGAGTTTCTTAATCAGTTTTTTCATCTGTTTTTAGCAGTATCTGGTCGAATTCTGTCTGTTCTTTATAAAATCCCATTGTTTTAGCATCTTTTTATATCTCGTTCGGATTTGCAAATATGGCCACCATGATAGATCAATACCTTGTTCTTGTAAATCTTGTCTGTCTTTCAATTTCCCTTCATTGTCCAAAATATCTTTATAGGTCACAACTTTGTTGTAATTAATTAAATTTGGGTAAGCAAATGCTTCCATTGTTGAAAACCATCCAGGTATCTTGATATAAATTTTCGCTTTTATTTTTTCCCATTCTAAAAGAAGTGCATTTCTTATAAAGTGGTTTTGAAAATATCTATGAATTTTATTCTTCCTATACCACAGAAAGGCATGCCAACCAAGTTGTAGGTCATGCGCTCTAGGTATAATAGTCTTTTATCTCTGAGCATTATCCACTCTTTAAGCCATGTTAATATAGTTGCTTGGTAGTATAGTGTCCAGTCTGGCAGTCCAAATCCTCCACTTTCTTTCGCTTCTTGTAACATTTTCAGTCTGATTCTAGCTTTTTTTTTCTTGCCAGATAAATTTCAGTATTGTTGTATTTAATTCATCAAAAAAGGCTTTTCCCAGTCTTACAGGTATCGTTTGGAATAAAAAGAGTATTTTCAGTAAGATATTCATTTTCACTGTTGCTATTCCCCCCAGCATTGAAAGTTGTAAATTTTTCCACTTTTCCACATCCAACAATCTTGCATAATTGTCTTCTTTTATTGTTGCACATCTTGCTGTTAGATAAATTCCCAAATATTTAACTTTTTTAACTATTTGAA
This sequence comes from Azemiops feae, assembly GCA_023970755.1. NCBI lineage: Eukaryota > Metazoa > Chordata > Lepidosauria > Squamata > Viperidae > Azemiops > Azemiops feae. The sequence goes on along the minus strand of JALGBA010001107.1, from coordinate 355,600 downwards.
AAAAAAAAATTTTTTTTTGCTAGTTGGTTTTTTTGGTTTTCTGTTAGATTTTTAGTTAGCACTTTAATCTTTTCTCTGTTTATTTTCAACCCTGCCACTTCTCCAAATTTTTCTATTTTCTCCATAGGTTTAGTGCTTGTTTCAAGCTGTTCTTCCAATATAAAAATCAAGTCATCTGCAAATGCTTGTAATTTATATTTTTCATCTTTTATCTCCAATCCTTTAATTTCTATATCTTGTCTGATGTTTCTATTCAATACTTCCAGTGTTAGTATAAATAATAATGGAGATAGTGGACATCCCTGTCTTGTGCCTTTTTTAATATCAAAGTTTTCTGTAAAATCTCCATTTACAATTATTTTGGCTTTTTGTTTATAATAAATTGTTTTGATTACATTTATAAAGTTTTCTCCAAAATCCATTTCTTCTAATTGTTGAAACATAAATTGCCAATTTACGTTGTCGAAAGCTTTCTGTGCATCAAGAAATATTAAAGCCATCTGTTTTCCTGGATGTATTTCATAGTACTCTAGAACAGTGGTTCTTAACCTTTTTGAACGAATCGCCCCCTTGAGCCAATGAGGAAGTTGTCATTGCCCCCCTCCCCCAACATGCTCCAGGCGGCGGCCTACCGGCGGCACGGGAGGCTCCAGCGTTGGTCCTGGTGGGAAGCGGATCATTGCCCCGGTTCCGACCGAGGACGCCGGCGGTGCGGGAGAATGTTTGGCGACGCAGCCGATGGGGGCGTTCCGCGGATGCCCCGTGGCCCGCGACTTGAGCCCGAGGATGCCGGCAGTGTGAGGGGAGGCTTGGCAATGCAGCCGACGGGCGGGGCGTTCTGCAGATGCCCTGCGGCCCACGGCTTGAGCCCGGGGATGCTGGCAGCACGAGGGGAGGCTTGGAGATGCAGCCGACGGGCGGGGCATTCTGCAGATGCGCCGTGGCCCGCGGCTTGAGCCCAGGGATGCCGGCGGCATGAGGGGAGGCTTGGCGACGCAGCCGACGGGCGAAGCGTTCTGCAGATGCCCCGTGGCCCGCGGCTTGAGCCCAGGGATGCCGGCGGCACATGGGGAGGCTTGGCGACGTAGCTGACGGGGGGCGTTCTGCAGATGCCCCATGGCCCGCTGCGTCGCCAAGCCTCCCCTCGCACCGCCGGCGTCCCCGGGCTCAAGTCGCAGGGCATCCGTGGAATGCCCCCCCGTCAGCTGCATCGCCAAGCCTCCCCTCGCACCGCCGGCATCCCCGGGCTCAAGCCGCAGGCCACGGGGCATCTGCATAACGCCCCGCCCATCGGCTGTGTCGCCAAGCCTCCCCTCGCACTGTCGGCATCCCCGGGCTCAAGCCGTGGGCTGCAGGGCATCTGCAGAATGCCCCGCCCGTCGGCTGCGTTGCCAAGCCTCCCCTCACACTGCCGGCATCCCCGGGCTCAATCCGCGGGGCATCTGCAGAACGCCCCACCCATCGGCTGTGTCACCAAGCCTCCCCTTGCGCTGCCGGCATCCATGGGCTCAAGTCGCGGGGCATCCGCGGAACGCCCCCCGTCAGCTGCATCGCCAAGCCTCCCCTCACGCTGCCGGTATCCCTGGGCTCAAGCCGTGGGCCGTGGGGCATCTGCAGAACGCCCCACCCATCGGCTGCATCGCTAAGCCTCCCCTCACGCTGCCGGCATCCCCGGGCTCAAGCCGCGGGCCGTGGGGCATCTGCAGAATGCCCCACCCGTCGGCTGCATCGCCAAGCCTCCCTTCACACTGTCGGCATCCCCGGGCTCAAGTCGCGGTCCACGGGGCATCCGCGGAACGCCCCCCTGTCGGCTGCATCATCAAACATTCTCCCGTGCCGCCGGCGTCCTCGGTCGGAACCGGGGCAACGATCCGCTTCCCGCCAGGACCAACGCTGGAGCTTCCCGTGCCGCCGGTAGGCCGCCGCCTGGAGCATGCTTCCCCCCCTTCCCATGAATGTCGGGCCCATGGGGGCTTGACAGTGTGGCCGGCTCGGCTGCCCGGGGAGCGGCCCGGGGATGGCCCCCTCTCCCCCCCATATTCTGCTCATCTCACCTTCGCCAACAAAGCAGTCGGGACTCCGGCGCACCTTCCCGGTCAGCTGGGCCAACAGTCCCACTGGCTGGGGATCGCAGGGGCTGCTCTCCCTCGGGGCCGCGGCTTGCAGGAGGGCTGGCCACATGCACCTCGGATGGGGCCAGCCAGGGAAAGGGACTTCGTGGCCGCGCTGCTCCCAGGGGGCGGGGCACCCGGGCACAGGGCCAATCAGGAGCCCTGCATGAGAGAGAGAGAGAGACAGAGAGGGGAAGTGCAAGTGCCTCTCTCTGTCTCTGTCTCTCTCTGCAAATGGTGGAGGAGGCTTGGAGCCGCAGGGGAAGACTGAAAAGTGTCCCCAAAACGTCTCACTCCATCGCCCCCATATCACCCCCTTTTCGTTCCTTCGCCCCCACATCACCCCTTTTCATTCCATTGCCCCCTTGAAAAATGAAATCGCCCCCTGGGGGGCGATATCGCCCAGGTTAAGAACCACTGCTCTAGAACATCTAGAATCATTCTTAAATTATTTTTTATCTGTCGTTTAGGTAGAAAGCTATTTTGGTCTGTATGTATAAATTCGGTCAAAAATTTCTTTAGTCTTTTTGCTATTATTGAGGCAAAAAATTTATAATCTACATTTAATAATGATATTGGTCTATAATTTTTTATTTGTGTTAGATCATAGTCTTCTTTGGGTATTAGGATAATATTGGCTTCAGTCCATGTATTTGGTATTTTAGTTTCCAAAAGTATTTCATTGCACAGTTCTTTCAATATTGGGCTTAGTATATCTTGTAATGATTTATAAAGCTCTGGGGGTAATCCATCTGGACCCAGAGTCTTATCATTTTTTTGCCTTTTTATAGCCTCTGTAATCTCCATCATTGATATTTTTCCATTTAATATATTTTGAATATTCTCTGAGATTTTTGGTAAGTCTGCTTTTTTTAAAATATTGCTGTATTTTTTGTTTTGAGATTTCCTCTGCATTGTAAAGTATCTCGTAATAGTCTTTGATATTTTTTTTAATTGTATCATTTTGAAACTGTAATTCACCTTTTGAGTCTTGCAACTTGTTTATTAGTTTTTCCTCTTTTTCTTTTTTCAGTCTATGTGCTAACCATCTCCCCGGTTTATTGGCATTTTCAAAGAAGTTCTGTTTAGCCCTTTTAATCTGTTGAACCATTATTTCCATCTCGGCTAGGTTTAATTTATGTTTTATTATCTCCATTTGCTTCTTAAGTATTTTCTTTTGTGGGTCTATTTGTAATTCTGATTCTAATTTTCTGAATTCTTCCTTCAACTTTAGCTGTTGTTGTTTCTTTTCTTTATTCTTTTTAGCATTATAAGTTATAGCCAACCCTCTGAAATATGACTTAGCTGTGTCCCACACATTTTGAAGCAATGTCTCTTCTTTCTTGTTTATTTTGGGGAAAAAAGTCCATTTCCTTTGTTGTTAGTTGTATGAATTCTTTTTCTTTCAATATAGATTTGTTCATGGACCATCTTAATTTTTTCTTGCTCCTCTCCAGGTCATCTTTATTGGGTTATGATCTGCCCAGATTTTAGTTTCTATCTCAATTTCTTGTATCATCATGCTAAGTTCCGAGGATGTCCATATCATATCAATTCTAGACCATGATTAATGTCTATTTGAGTAAATTATATATTGTAGTTTCTTTGGATTTTTTTCTTTCCATGTATCTTGGATACAGAGTTCTTCTGCCATTTTTAAAAATGCTTTAGGTAATATATTTCTTCCTTTCCTCCCTTGTTTGGTGCTTTTATAATCCAAAGTTCCATCTGTTATTGCATTGAAGTCTCCCATTATACAAAGATTTTGATAATCCAATTCTAATATTTTTTTAATGTAATTTTTGGTAAAATTGTTCTTGTTTATCATTTGGTGCAGATACCATCAGTATCTGTTTTTGATTCATCATTATTTCCACCGTTAATATTCTTCCCTCTTCATCCGCATACATTTGTTTAGGGTTCATTGTTTCTTTAATGTATAGAGCTATTCCTCTTTTCTTTTGATGTGCTAATGCAAAGTGAAGTTTACCAATTTTTGGTTGTTCTAACAATTTATAGTGTTGTCTCTTAATATGTGTTTCTTGTCCCAATAGATTAAAATCCCTTCTGGAATCAACCATCTAAAATTCACTCCTTTTTCAATTAATTTTCTAGTTAGAAACTGGTATTCTCTTTGGGATTTTCTTTGTATTTCAGAGGTTCATCTCTTACTCTTCTCAAAATCTCGTCTCTTATAGATCTTTTAAGAAATCTAACGTGTTTTCTCTGGGGACTTTATTTCTTCTAGCGTAGTTTGAGTTGACTCGATAGATCTAATCTAATTCTCCTTCCATTTCCTGTTTCCCAATTCCTAATGCATCTGGCAATAATTCTGTTATCAGGTCTAGAAGGTCCTCTTCCTTATCTTCTATTATATTTTGAAATCTTAAAAAGTACGAGGCCTTTTCCATTTCCATGACAACTATCGAGTCTTCTAGTTCTCCATTTATTTGCATCAATTTCTGATTTTCATCTTTTAAGACTTCTAATTTCTGATCAACCTCAGTTGATTTATCTTCTATTTTTTGAATTCTTTGTTGGTTGTTTGTAACCATCTGTTTAAATTTTCAAATTGAAAGTCCATGTTATTAATTTTTTGGTTCATTTTATCAAGATCACTTTTCATATCCTCATGGTTTCTCATTGTAGCTGCCATGTGAGTAGCAATTGCCTCTTGAATTGCTTGTAGCGTCAGTTGAGTTTCTTTTTGGAAGTTATTAGTGTTTTCTTGTTGGCGCATTGTATCAATTGATCTCTGATAAACTGGACTTGCAGAAGCAGAGGAGGGAGCAGCAGCTATTTTTTTTCCAGCTTTAGATAGGTTTGGGACGCTCATATTTATCTTTTAATCATATTTTATAATCCACCAAGTAAATCAGAATTTGTAATCCAACAGGCTCCTAACAAAATAGGAGAGGTAAATAGTAAAAAATAATAGATAATAAAAAAAGAACAAAAGGGGAAAAAGGAAAAAATATACCAAAATTTGTAATCCAAAGTGTTCTGCTAGTAGAAGTTTCTTGTTATTCACTCTGTCAAAACAATTTGTAAAAATTCAAGGTCAAGCTGTATTTGTAATCCAGGGAAGTCAGATGACTTCAAAACAACTTTTATTTATAATTGTAATCCACCCTGTAGAAAAGGGCAATCCAAAAAGATTCTTCTCTTTTCCAGCCATAATCTCCAGGACTATAAATTCCAAGGATATCAAAAAGTTTAAACTATAATCTGCGTCTGGGCATCTAGCCACGTTTTAGGGCTCCAGTCAAAACAGCTTGATAAGGTTAAAAATGTAAGGTTAAATGCAGTTCTTAGTTTTGCCACTAGATATCATTAGATGTCCATTCCCACCAAACTTTAAAAAGTTTAGAAAGTTAAAATCCAATGGTTTCCAAACAAGGAATAAAAAAAAAGATTTATAAATGCAAAAGTTTCCCCAAATATCCTTCTTCTATCCCTCAATTGTCTTCACAATGTTATTATAAGTCATTTTTAATTTCCCCAAAGCTATAACCATGGCTTATAGTTCAGGAGGGAGGGGTAGAGAGAGAAAAAATCCCCCCCTCCCTAAAGCTTGGGGATTTCTTGCTTTTGGGAGCTTTTTCCGGAACTGGTATTTTTTCACTTGTAGAGAGGTAAGGAAAGTAGTCTCACCCAGATCAGCTGTTTTGCTTTCCGCTTGTTTGTGTTCATTGTCTCTGACGATTAGCGGCTTCTGGCTGACCGCATGTGTGCAGTCAGCCTTTCTTCCTGCCGATCCCGAGTGCTTCTTTGGATTGAGCGGGTCAGCTACCACTGGCCCGTGATCTACAAACTTTCGCCCTTTGGCCAGTCGCCTCTACAGGGTGACTTTTGGTCCTGTTGGACCCCCCAGTGGGTAGAAATCAGGCTTGGGGAACGAAGCTTTGTCACCGGTGTTTATTACTTTATTGAGTTTCATCCAGGTTTCCATGATGCAGACACACTATTCAACTTGTGGCTTTTGTAGCCTAAATATAAATGTTAGAGATTAAAGGTGCCTTTTCTAAGATGGTACCTGAGTTATTGTTTCTTTAAAAAAACAAGTGCTATAGAAAATTCACAGATTTTAAATAAAGATACTGCCAAAATAATAGGCAGCACCACTTTAGTCTAACTCAGGGCAGATGGAAAACCATGTTTCTTCAACTGTCACTGCACTCAAAATCTCAGCAGCCTGGGAAATGCAAGGATGAGAGGCACTGCAATCCAACAAAGTCTGGACTCACCTCTTGGTCAATATACAAATAGGGCTTCATTATACATATACACCGTACTCAGGAGTAAGTTGTCCCATATTTAACTGGGAAGAGGTTCTGCTTGATACAATAGTTCTTACTCTTGAGTAAATATGTACTTTATGCTCTGCCTTATGTTACAAGGCTACACCATTATGCAAGTGTTTGAGTTCAGGTATCTAGTTATGTTAAGATTAAGATAAATGTTCATATTTGAGGCAAAGCAAAATATAATGCTCTTGCCTCCAGTTTAGAGATCCAAAGCCAGTCAATATCTTTTTAATACCACAGAAAAAAGAAACAGTAAAATCCATTTATTCTTCCTCTTAGGCAACCCACAATGATAATGCATTAAATACCGAAAAAATATATATTCTTTTCTGTTGTACGCTATCCTTTCCTAATGATAGTTTTCTAATGTATGCTGTACATTCCTTATGATAGTTTTCTAATGTATGCTGTACTTTCCTAATTAAAGTTTAGAATGGAACTTTTTGGCAAAATGCTGTCCTTTAGATGTGATGTGAGTATAAGTCCCAGAGGTCTACTGGTCATGCTATGGCTTGAAATTCTGGGAATTATAATATTAATATGCCTGAAAAGTGGGAGGATGAGAAAGATAGTTCTGAACATCTGCATACAGTGGGTTGATTGTTGAATGGAAGATTTTGAACATATTGATAGCATTTTGAAGTCTAATTCAGTATTGAAGTCTATTGTTTATTTATTTACTCAGATTTATACGGTCATTCATCTCACTGAAGATGACTCTGGGCAATGTAAATTAATCCAGTTTCCACATCTGGATTATCTTGGTGGGCTAGGTTAAATATATTTTTAATGAATATTATGTAAAATTTTCCAACATTTCAAATATTTTATACATATACACATGCACTACTTCAGTTAAAAACAATCTAGTCGGCCATTGCTGACTGGTGCATGTACAGGTTCTGCAGAACAGTAGGCATGTACATTGATATAGCAGTTTTTAAAAGTGCTGTTTTGTTTCTGAAGCACATAACGTAAATCCTGTTGAATTTCCCAGTGGAACTTCTCTGAAAATACTGGAGATTGATTCTGTCATAGTATCTATGACTAATGAAGATGGAACCTCTCTTATTTTTTACCATTTCTTTCTGTGCTGGTTTTAAAGGGGATGATTACATTTCTTCAGGTTATTAGATAAGAGCTAAATACATTACACTTTCAACAAACTATCTCACATTTAAGATTTAAAGGTCAGACATTTGTTTAAACAGTCAAGCCACTGCAAGAGAGTTGAATTGTAGGTCAACTTTCATTTTGACAAGCTTTCTTGAAAATGCTTTCTTCAATCATATAGAAACTGATTTTTTTTCTTTCCCTTTTAAGTGTGGCTTCATAAAAATATCTGTATATTATCTAACAGCATTAACCAAACTGCTTCCTTTTCTAAAGGCAAATTGAATTTTACTATAAGATAAAACTATTAATTTTCCGCAGTAAGTGAATAGGAATTTCTTATTCAACAATAGCTTTAGCATCTCTTTTATAGAAATTTCCTAATTTGTATAGCAGTTGTCAAATAATGAATAACTAAACTAATAAATAACTAAGTACTGATAATACATCACCATTTATCATATTATCCCCATCTCTGGTTGGTTTTTTGAATACACAGCTTGGCCAATTATTTGCATTTATATGGCTAAATACTATGTTAGGAAAATTACCTCTTTACCCCCAAGGAGCTGAGAAATTACTTCTCTGTATAGTGGCCTTAAAGTGCATTATATTCCAGGCAATTCCGTTCTGTTTTTGTTTAATAAGATATCTCAATCCACTGCTTTGTTGACATTCTCTACGTGGAAGACAACAGTTGGTTGGGTCAATTAACCTGATCTGTTTTCTGGTGCATTTGGTACTGAATAACTGCTCTGAGTTTCAGTTATATTACACTGATTTATAGTGGTGCAAAAATATACTAAGCTTTTTCCCAATTCCTTACTAAAATTTGATGGAACTTCTAGGTTTCTGTAAAATAGCTTGAATGTTTTTCCTAAACAAAGGCTGCCTTTTAAGTTTGCTTTGAGCAAAAGTATTTTGGATAGTTTAAACACATGTAACATTTCACTGAAATACTTTTCATAATGCTAGTACATGCTTTAAAAATAATTTTTAAAAAATCTTTCAAATATGTGCAGAGATAGCACAGTGTTTTAGGAATTGTATTAAGAGTTTTAATAACAGCAGAGAGGAGTTGCACTCATGGAAGATCCAGAGCACATCTTTCAGTTAATTGTCAAATTATGCACAGCCCCAACATTTCCTTATATTTGGAATGCATCTCTAATATTTGTTTCAAAATGTGCTTTAAAATTGCATTTACTGTATATTCCAAATACTACCCTATTCCATAAGTTTCCAGGTGGTTAACAATCATAAAAACTTATAAAAACAAGTAAAACAGAACAAAACTACAAAACAATTAAACCCTGATTCCTGCAAAAACAAGGAGAATCAAAAGAAAAGAGTCAGCAGAAAATAATGAATTTCTAATCATCATCCCTATAAAGCAGGGGTGTCAAACTACCGGCCCGTGGGCCGGTTTCATCATACCAAAGCCGCGCCCCCCCCATTGCTGGCAATGCAAAAAGAATCGTGATACGTTGCCACACGTCATGTGACATGGCGAATTTGACACCCGTGCTATAAAGGCAACAGCCTGCTATTTTCCAAAGGCTTAAAGAACAAAACAGTTTGCATTGTTTTCCTGAATGATTTAGGTTCACTGAAATACAGATTGCTTTAATCAGGATGATTAATCTTAATTGTTTCAAGGGGTTAACTCTATACAAGGTTAAATAAGAATATACAGGTAATCCTTGACTTACAACAGTTCATTTAGTGACTGTTTGAAGTTACCACAGCACTGAAAAAAGTGATTTATAACCATTTTTCACACTTATGACCGTTGCAGCATGGCCCCAGGGTCACGTGATTTACATTCAGATGCTTGACAATATTTATGATGGTTGCAATGGTCTGGGGGTCATGTGACCATCTTTTGCAACCTTCTGACAAGCAAAATCAATGGGGAAGCCTTTGTCAATGTGCTTCTGGCAAGCAAAGTCAATGTGCTCACTTAAACAACCATGTTACTAATTTAACAACTGCAGTGATTCACTTAACAAATGTGGCAAGAAAAGTTGTAAGGCCAAAAGTCGCTTAACAAATTTTTCAATTAGCAACATAAATTCTGGTCTCAATTGTGGTTGTAAGGAGGACTATCTGTACTGTATCTCTAATTAGCAACTAGCTACAGGATGGTGAATCAAATGAGCAAGTTTCCTTACAATTCCAGCACAAAGACATAATTTGTTAATCAGTTCCTGTGATGAAATATGCCACAATTCAACCAGAGATGGGTTTGTTTAAGTAACATTGCTATATACTGTAAGACTTTCTCATCTCTTTCTGCTTTTAGATAACCAAGCTGAAAATTGACAGCAACCCTTTTGCTAAAGGATTCAGGGATTCTTCCAGACTCACAGATATTGAGAGGTAATGAGGATCTGTTGTATATATGGATAGATTCTAAAGGGAGTGCTAAATTGTCCCCATGTATCATTTCTGGCCTTGGCTGTAAATATAAATCTTTCAGGTTTTCTCAGGGAACATTTTCAAAGAAGTGACACATCATGCATGTGCTCAATAAATTGTGATAAAAAGTTGCTTCTAAGCAGCATAGACAGTATGTGTTCTCTGTAATGGGGTCCTCCATGGTTATATCAAAGCAATAAGAATGTGTTCACTGATGCATCTTGACTGTCTTTATGTAATCTGTTTATCTGTATGTGTGAATAAAAAACAAGTGAGGGCAAGCTAATCACATATTTTAAATGATATGATTGCCGATTTGTGGTACAATGTAAGATTGCTTGGCTTTGATTCAACAAAGTGTTTGATGTCATTGAGAAAACAGTTTTCCTGACTGAAGTAAGAAGTCAATAAATCAGTTTGCTATTTTATATCTTCTAGCCACTTCAAAAGCTGCAAGAGGCTTCCACTCTTCCACTCATATGTTGTACTCATGTAAAAACTTTTTCAGATAACAAACTAGAGGCATTGAAAAAAGATGCTTTATATGCATAGCACCAACATTGAGCTACTGAACTTCCAGAAGCTGTGTTTTTTGGTGAAACCGGTCTATCAGAGAAACCTGGTCTACCCAACTATGGGACGGAGCATACTGCTTCTGCTTCTGCCTTTCAGTCCCAATCTAGGAGCCTTCACAGACAGTCACTTCTAAATTTAATTCTAAATTTAAATTTAACATAGTTCCAGAAGCTGTTTTGAAGAGAAGTAACATAGTAGCTTTCTTTAAAAATAAAAGGGGTGAATTCACGCAGCAGCTTTGAATCTGTGCTTAGATAAACTTTTCTTAAATATTGTTGAATCCTTCTGCAGCATGCACATTCATAAAAAGTTCATAATTCTTGATGTCTTAATTGAATCTAGGAATTAGCTAGGAAGCAGTGATTGTTCCTTTTATTGTGTAGATTTTAAACATGACAATAGTAGAACAAAACCAAATCTTAAGGTAATGTTTTCAGTTGCAGCCAAAGGTATCACAAAATCTTATATGAGCATTCTTTAAAATCTATAATATATTTAAAATATAGTCTTCTTTTTATGAACCACATTTTTGGATCATTGAATAGTAGTTTCAGATTCTTTCAAACAATTGTTTCTGCTTTACAGAAATAGACCAGTCAAGATCTTTATTTCAGTGACTACATAAATAGAATTGCTTTCACCTACGTCCTTCGGCTTCTAATGAAGATAAGCAACTAGCTTAGAAGCCTCTGCTATTTTTTCCAAAATCTTCAATGAGTATATAATTTTAGAGGCAGTAACATAAAAATTGTTTTTAAAGGCAGACTACAAATAAATTCCCAATAATTACTCTGAAATAAATCTAACATAGATTATTTAATTTATTTATTTACGGTCCAAGACTAAGTCACAGAATTTAAAATACTGCTTGCCATTAATACATGTACAGTAGATATGTAAAAGGAAGAAACCTTATAAAAACTTTTCTCTGAAAATATCAAATGGTTTCTATAAGCTAAAGTTATAAATTTAAAAAAAAAGCTATTGGCTTCAAAACACCCACATATTGATTATTTAATACTTCAAACTCCCTGTGATGAGTGGAATTTATCATACTTAATTTTAAAATTCAGCTAAAATAGATTTTACTGAAAAACGATCCATACATTTAACAATAGGACACAGTAGGAAAGATCTTTTCTATGCATATATTATATGCAGTAAAAGCAATGGATTACAACGTCAATACATTCCTTGAATGATGGACCTTGAGGACAACCTGAAGAGTTAATAAGGTCTCCAACACTACTTTTGGAAACAAGCAATATTATCAATTTCATTTATATGACTTAGCAAAGATTGTTAGCAGATTGATTCCCCACCTTGAAAATTAGATGTTTAAGTTGCCCTTGTAATCAGAAATATCAATTTTATGAATAAGTTTCCTAAGGCAAAAATCCTTTTATGTTATTAATTGTTTGGAACATTAGCTTGTTTTCTTTGCTATGCAAAACATCCTGCAGAACTCTTATTAATCATAAGCAGTGAGACTTTGGGTTGACCTAAATAGTGTGAATGTGGGACAAAGCTTCATATTTAATTTCCAGATATTTAAGTCTGCTTTTTTCCCCCTAACTAGCCTTTAGGGAGGGAAGCAAATCAGATCAATTGATCTTTAGAGACCCAAAGAAATTAAATTAGGCTGGAGTCAGTTACTGCACTAAACCATCTAGTAATTGGATTGCTTCTTGTAACTGATTGAAAACAGCTTCCATCTGCAGCAATATAGGCTGGGCTTCCGTACAACAAATCTGAGAGAAAAACACATCTTTTTATGACATGATGACAGACATTGCACTTTTCTAGCTTAATTGAATATGGTTTTATAAATACATGACTCTAACAATTTCAACTGTGTCACTTCAAATTTACAGTCTCAGTCAGACCTTAATTTAAAGTAAGGCTCCACTTTGGAATTTTTGAAACATATTGTCAATATCAGGGCTTAATTATGGACTACTTCAAATAATGATGAAAAGAAAGAAAGTACTCATCAATATCTCCAGAAATCTTCCTCTTTATTAGTGAATACGGTATATTTAACAGATTAAGATAAGCTCCCATAGAATTGGTTCCACTTTGGAATTTTTGAAACATATTGTCAATATCAGGGCTTAATTATGGACTACTTCAAATAATGATGAAAAGAAAGAAAGTACTCATCAATATCTCCAGAAATCTTCCTCTTTATTAGTGAATACGGTATATTTAACAGATTAAGATAAGCTCCCATAGAATTGGTTCCAGAGGGGATCTGCTCACAATATACAAAACAGAATTTTTGTTTTACCTGTAAAGTCGGATAAAGCACATCTTTCAGATAAATACAGTTTACCAAATGGAAGGACTTACAGATATTTAAACTATAGAGACATAGTTGAAATAGTTCTTCAAGTCGGAGAATTATGTCCAAATTAGTGTGACAATACACATAGCAGGTAGAAAAACATTTGGTAAGTATGTCTATGGAAATTCTCAATCATCCAGGACCTGGTTGTCTCAAAGATGCTTTTCAAAAGTATCTTTGAAGTCAGGACTGAAGAAGCTTCTTGGATGAGAAGCAAAATATTTTCAAGGAAAAAACAAAGAAAGTCCAGATGCCTTTTGAAAAGCACCTTTGGGAAATTTGGTCAGTATAATAATTTTCTGTATTTATCTCTCTTACATTGATGGTCAGAAATCAGTTAAAGAGGTCCATTAGGCCAGGAATAGAACAGTATAATTCACCAATTTATGATTTCCAGAATAAAGATTTTCCCCCAGTCTTGGCAAAATTATCTTTTGTCACTTCATTATTGTTAATCTAAAATAAAGATGTGTATTTTTCATTTTCCATATCCATATCTGTGATTATAAAACTAAGTTTGAATTAATTTTTTTGCTGCAATGAAACATGGAAAGCTCAGAGAAGCTTTAAAAATTGCTCACCCCCTTCTAATCTGGCCATGAAGCTCATATCAAAACAAAGAAAAAAAAATAGCTGGGTTTCTCCTTCCAAGCCAAACCCAGCCAAGGAATCATATAAACAGTGAAATCAGAATTTAGGTACACATTCTGAAGATATTTTTTGGGGGTGGTGCGGGGAGAAGGGTACATGTATATTCTTTTCTGAAACATTGCAAACCAGAAAAGGTGTATCCTGAAAAATCAGGAGGAACCTAGTAGCATCTTTTCCAACTAACACATTTTTAAAAAAAAGACATAAGCTTTTGTGGGCTCATCAGGTGCATAGAGTGGCTACATTGCTATGGGATTTAAAATGATATGAGGCAGAGGTGGGAAGTAGAGGATATCTAATAAAATGCATGAGTCAAAAAAAGTGGTAGCAGACTTCTAATTTTTTGCTACCAAGACTAAATCAGTTCTCCTCCTATAATATTTATGTGTATATGTGTCCTGTAATGATATGCTGAATATGTATGCTGCTTGCTTATCTCTTTTGATGTCTTGTTTCATTTAAAACTATACCAGTCTTCCAAAGTTGCTGCATTTTTTTTATGTAATAGAAGATGAAACTTAGAACTAATTCTAATTTGGAAGAAGTTCTACATTGGTCCTGCCCACCTGTCCCATCCTTGGGGTAAAATCAAAAATGTTCCTTACCCCTCAGGGTCTATCTCCCCCATAAGTCCAGCGTTTTTCAGCTAATCTCAGAAAAAAAACCCACATCAAACATGTATCATCATCATCATCATCATCATCATCATCATCATCATCATCATCATCATCATCATCATCATCATCATCATCATCATCATCATTTTAGCCATTGTCTATCCACTGCAGGATGAAGGCCTCTTCCACCTATTTCTAACCTTTATGGTCCGGGCTTGGTAAACACCCCACTCAGACCGATCATCTCACTCCCTGGCACACCCACTTATAACCTTGCAAAAGAAATGTGGAAACACCTAAAACACTCATCAGCAATTCCCAATACTCCACAAACAATGCCATGCAATTCTTGGACAAACTCAAACTCCTTCACATTGACAAAGACGAAACTAAGATATCGTTTGATGTTACTGCATTATTCACATCAATAAACCTGAAACTAGCAGTTAACCTAATCAGAGAACTTCTAGACAAGACATATTCACCAAGAGGACCACTCACAACAGAAAACACATATGAACTCCTCCAACCAGAACCACTATGCCTAACCAACTACTTCAGATTTGATGGTGAGGTCTATGAACAACTGAAAGGATCACCTATGAGATTCCCCATATCTGGCCTGGTTGCAGAAATCGTCATGCAAAGAATCGAAGAAATCGTCCTCCCACAAATAAACCCCAAGCTATGGGTATGTTACATGGATGATACCTTCGTGATAATCAAGTACAACCAAATCCATCAAACATACCAAAAAATCAACAACATCTTCACAGACATCGAGAACAACAATGAACTGCATTGTTCATTGCATTGTTCAATGCTCCTGCATGTCCTTGTAACCAGAACCACCAATGGCCAACTTCTAACATCCATATACAGAAAGACAACACACAAAGACCAAATCCTCAACTTCCACAGCAACCACCCCAAATGCCATAAACAAAGCTGTGTCAGAACACTTTTCAGAAGAGCAGAATCCTGTTGCAACATCACAGAAACCAGATTAGCAGAACAGAGTCTTTGAGAGAAATGGATATCCACAAGGCTTCATCTGGAGATCCCTACACACAAACAACACAAACACTCAAAACAACATAACTACTACAACTGGAACAGCAATGACCAAACAAATCACAATTCCTTACATACAGAACATTTCAGAGATGACAGCAAGACTACTATGCCAACACAACTTCACAGTAGCCCAGTAGCCCACAGTAGCCCACAAACCAGCCTCAATTCTCAGAAGGACCCTATCAAAACCCAACAGAAGTATGTGGGCCAAACAGGAAAAAAGCTATCCACCAGACTGCAGGAGCATTCCCTGGCTATCCAAAGACAAGACCCATTGTCCCTCATGTCCATCCACGAGGACTCAGAAGGACACAAGTTTGATCTAATCAGAACCACAATTATAACCCAAACAAAGTCGAGGAAAGAAAGAGAATTCCTCGAGGCCTGGTTCTCTTCCAACCAATCAGTGAACAGACACATTGACATCGATCCCACCTACCAACCAGTGAGAGCGAGAGAGCTACTTCAACTGAAATACTAGAAGCAACATTCCAACAAAGTGAACACAATTCAAACCGCACTGAAGATGTCCGCCCGAATGGAGATGAAATGTTTGCAACCTAATTACCAAGCCCGGAGATCAAACCAACAACCTCTCTCTCTCTATATATATATATACATACATACATACATATGGACGTATGTATACACATACACAAACAGAGAGAGAGAGAGAAAGAGAGAGAGAGAGAGAGAGAGAGAGAGAGAGAGAGAGAGAGAGAGAGAGAGAGAGAGAGAGAGAGAGAGAGAGAGAGAGAGAGAGAATATTATTAGTTTCCCTTATTAATACTTTAATATGATTTCTTAAAAGAAGAACCTGTGGATCTGGGTGGGATTATAGTCTTGCACATTATATAACCATGACTTTTTGTTCTAGTATAGCACTATTATTTAGCTTATGAATCAAGTAACCCAAGGAAAATGTTACAAGATACAGGTAGTCCACAATTATCAAACATAATTGGAACTGACAACTCTGTCACTACATGATGCAGTCATAAAGTGAAAAATCATGTGACTTCATTAACTTACCATGGCAGTTCCAACAGTGCCATTTCTGATAGCAAAGCAAATCATGTGCGCTTGTGAAGTGTGACATCATATAACTGAGATTTATGACTTCCTGTTGTTTTCTCTATTGACTTTGATTGTTGGAAGCTGGCAGTGAATATCACTTATGATGATCACATGACCATGGAATTCTGCAATATCATAATTGTGAACCTGTTGCCAAGGGCTTGAATTGTAATCACATGACTATGGGGTTGCTGTGATGGCCACAAGTTTCAAATCTCCTTGTTTAGCACCATCATAATTTTGAAAGATCCCTGAATAATGGGTTGCTAAACAAGAATGATTGTACTATAGGATTTGTAGTATTATTTTAATAATAATCCTCTTTCTGGAAGCATTATTTTTTATTTGCTATTTTTTTCACAAACCACCCAGACAGCCTATTATATAATTTTATGTATTTTCCTACTATAGTTTTGCAATCTTGATCTGTTATACATCATGGGGTGTTTCTAGTGGGATTGGGAGCATAATAAAATCTAACTGTAAATTGATCCTGTTTAAAGTAAACAGGCAAAGTATAACTGAGGTTTCTGAGAATCATTTTGCCTATAATTAAAAAGTTCCTGTTTGACACCAACACATTGCTTCTTGATGAGAATATTATTGTTTATTTCCTTATCAAATTGTTATTTTTATACTATTAATATAAGGAATATATATGAAAAAATTGGAAATGAAATGAAGAAATGAGATCATTCCTCTGAATTGATTTTTTTCTGGCATTAATCTCAATTTAAGAGGAAACATCTCACTGTGTATATCTATTATGGAGCAACCATGGCATAGTCTGTGTGTGCTGGAACTCTGTGTATATTGTATTGCAGTAAAAACTATAAAGTCTATCAGTCAGTGGAGGAAAGGTCTATTGCTTTAAAGTATTGCTTTAAATTGGTGGTATTGCCATAATGTTTCTTTTGATAAAAATGGAATTAAATGTTAAAGGCACGGGATTCTGATTATAAACAAGCTTAATGATTTTCTGAGATTGAAGAATGTGCCACTGACATATTTTTAGGAGGCAGAATTATAACAGCAGATATATGTACATATTGGCAATTTATACATTTTTTGTATTTATTTATAAAAGATACTATTGTAGTAGCTGCCTGTTACAGCAGGATCGTGTAATTCAAGTCCTGTATAGACCTGTAACCAAAGAAACCTTGTTTCATGAAACCTGATGGCAGATCAGTGATAATTTCATGATTAAATATTTGGAGGAGACTATAGAAATTGGAGGGATTTGGTTTCCATTTGCAAATAATTGATATTAAAATTGAGTACTGAGGTACTGAATTTAAATATATTATTTAAATAGTATATTTAAAACAAAGTGTATATATTTCTACAAGTATATAATGTGTATTAATTCATTATGCATGTACATTCATGTTTTTAATCCCATTATTCCAAAGCATATTCATTGCTCAGGCCACCTTACTCAAGGAGGTGGGTTATAAATTGTTGAGAAAATACTTGGTATGATTTTATGATACCTGGATATTTGACCTAGTGACAGGCGTAATGTTCACATGACATGTGTAACCAGGTTATGCAAAGTCTTAGCAGTAGCAGTTGCTCAATATGCTTGGTTAGTATTAACCTTTGTTTAGTACTTCATGGGAGGGAAGAGGATATGAATATAATTCAGTTGCTTAGTTGGTGGAAAAGGTAATAACTATGTCGAGAATGTTGCATGAAAGCAGCCAATGTATCTGATGTGAGGACTCTAAACTGCTAAAATTGATGAACTGTAAATTCTTGGGCAACATAAGTTTAATCATTCATTTTCTAAAGCTGCTTCTTCTCTTATTCCTTTTGCTTGTCTCGTTTTACTAGAAACAATAGAAACAATAATTCATATCCATGATGTAACCAATGCAGTTTTTCTCTTTTTCTTTCTACAATAAGATCTTCTGGAGATAACTCCAATATAGCTACTGTCTTTAATCACTTAAAAAGGCAATAATTCAATTATAGTATCCTCTGAGTAGCAATTGCCATTGCCTTTGTGTTCACTTCCAGTCCCTGCAAGTAAATTACTTCAATAAGATTCTCCCTCCATTCTTTACTCACATTTGTTCTACAGAGACTGCATATAAAATATTAGCAATGTTGCAAGGACAAAACAATTCTGTGCTTTAGTTAGGAAAACTGGAGGGGGGGTTCATTGTAATGATATATTGTACCCCTTTTTTATGCTGAACACAACACTGAATGCACTATTTTTTGTGCCATACTGACATCAATGGACATGAGCAACAGAGATATCTGCTGAACACCAGATTTAAATAGCATTGGTTAACTGGATTATCTAGGATGGCACAAATAGACTATTGTGCATCAGCTCAGATTGTATTTGGGGAATCTTGCTAGCTAAAATAGTTTTGTTCATAAACAGATCAACTCACTAAATCCTGCTTCTTAAAAGTTGTCATTATAAGTACTGTTTTCCACCCATTCTTAAGAGAAGACTCATTATCCTGTTGGATTCATTTTCTTCACTCTCAGTTATTAATAGTTTCAGGAATACTTTTGCCCATTAGCGCTTGTTTGGTAATATGAATTATACGGCGAACAAAAAAGCCACCTTAAGCAGTACATAATACTGTACTTACCTTAAGTCAAAGAACATTTAAATTCATGAGAGCTTAACATTGCAGGAAGTGTAAAATCCATAGCAATTTAATCTAGGCTTGGAAAATTCACAGCTAGTTTTCTGCATGTTTGCTGCTATGTAGTGGCTATTCAGATTTTTGCATGCTCCACTCTGGTAGCTTTGTTACTGTCCTCCAAATCCACATAAGTGTTAGTTTTGTTTATTTAGAATTTATGTTTATTGTTTTGAATGATTAAAGGCATCAGGATGTGGACTACAAAGGGGTGAAAGTCTTTCCTGCAAACTATGTTTCTTCGAGGCACTGACTATGGAAGTCAATCCTTGAAGGAAGGCCTTCAAAATTAATTTCTTTTCCATGGCATTAGTTTTCCTTTGAATTGTCTTTTTATAAAATTGTTGAAGACCTGGGCTGCACATTTCATATTTTAGTGGCTTGAGGTTAAAATGTTTGTTATTGCTGCTGAGTTCTATCTATCTATCTATCTATCTATCTATCTATCTATCTATCTATCTATCTATCTATCTATCTATCTATCTATCTATCTATCTATCTATCTATCTATCTATCTATCTATCTATCTATCTATCTATCTATCTATCTATCTATCTATCTATCTATCTATCTATCTATCTATCTATCTCTGTCTCTATCTATATGTATCTGTTTATATACTGTATATATATATATATATATATATATATATATATATATATATATAATTTATATATATATATAATTTATATAATATATATAATTTAATTTATATATATAAATATATATATATAAATTAAAAATGCTACAGAAAATAATCAGGTTTTAATAAAATGTAGTTCCAAATAAGAGGAAGCACCACTTCAATCTAATTCAAGATGGACAGAAATCTGTGATCTTTCAGCTGTTGCTGCACCTGAAATCTCAGCAGCCTGCAAATGCGAGGATGAAAGGCACTGCAGTTCAGCAAAAACTCACCTCATGATTGATATACAAATAGGGATATTTATTCAGAAGTTAACTGTCCCATATTTATCTGAACTAGGTTCTTCCTCACACAGTAGTTCTTACTCTTAAGTAAATATGCATCTTATGGCCTGCTTTAGGCCACAAGGCTGCAACATTATGCGGTATTTGTATTCATCAGTACTTAGTTACAATTAAATTATGACAGTTTTCATATCTGAGGCAAAGCAAAATACAATGCTTTTAGGTCCAGTTCAATTTGCAGTTATCTAAGTCCAATAAACCAACGGCACCAAGGACAAAACTGTGGCACATGTAATTATGAGCAGGTCTCCTTATGCTCGTTATATAATACCTCCCTGCTCTATAAGCTGCTGTGATCATCATGAGGTTTCCAATTCAAAGTGCTGATTATTACTTATAAAGCCCTAGGGGGCATATAGTCTAGTTGTACCTGTAATCTCCATTGGTTTTGGTCCAGCCTGTGCAATCTGACAAAATTGCTATACTGTGGGTCTCATCAATTAAACATGTCATCTACTGAGGTCTTGGAAGTGTGTCTTCTCTACTGCAGCACTCTAGAACATCATCTCTGTGGAGATTTGAACTGTTCTAACCCTGCCTTAAAATGAGCCTTAAAAACTTGGTGCTCTTCCCAGGCGCTGGGCCAGGATAATTGCTGGAGCTTTTAGATTAGACATAGCATGGAAAAGATGGTTTTTGTTGTTCCCCCTAGTTTCCTCTAGTCTTTTTAGATGCATTTCTGTCCCACTGTAGGCCACCCATATTTATTTTGGAGTCAGTTGGCCCTAGAAATGTGTTTTATAAATCAATTAATTAAACAGTAAAATCCCTTTACTATTCCTCCCCATAAATTGATACTAATAATGTCTGAGATAACTAATATTTTGCTGCCATTCCCTGATGAAAGTTTAGATGTGAACTTTTAAAAGTACTTGATGATGTAAATCTTCATATTGTATTTCTTGCTGCTATCTAGTAGTTGTCTGGATTTATTTCGCCCAGAACCTGTAGCAATTTCAGGAAGATTGGGTATCACATGTTAATGTGATATTAATGCATAACCTGGAATATCAAGTTATTGATTCTTATGATGCTGTTTTCTGAGCTATTAGATTTCTTTATTTTGATTTAGCATATGGCATCTAAAGAAATCATGCAATCACTGATATACACATTTAATTTAAATAAAGCATCAGCACATTTTAATAAAGACTTTTTTTAAATAATCATTTTTTTAAAAAAAAAAAGCTTTTTGATGAATGGATACTCAATATAAAAAATATAATGAATGCAAAATTTATAAACCAACAGCATAGTTGATGTTCTCATCTTAACAAAGCAGAGAAACAAAGCAATAATAATGTTTTGCAGTTGTACTAGAACTGTCAGGTAATTAGAGAGCTTCACATAATAAATCAGAGGATACTGTATGTCATCATTATAATCCTGTATTAAACAGATAGAATGACTGAGGTAAAGAGAAAGAGAGAGACATATAGAGACAGAGACAAAGAAGAATTGCCAATGGCTGTTTAGTGAGTTCATGGCAGTAGTTAAATTTGAAGTTCAGATTTCTAACTATGTTTCATGGCCATTACCACAGCTATTAAATTGTAATAGCTGAGCATTAGGAGAACATGAATGGAAAAGATTCCTTTGAAACTAGTTATATGTTGATCCTTCTTCTTCCAATTCAGCACAGTACCACTCCCACAGACTGTTAGTTCCAGCCAAAAGACTGCTGTTTGTTCCACAATGCACCATATTTTTGTTTTGCAACCGCAATGACTAATATTTTAAAAAAATAGTTAAAATAGTTAAAAGAAAGTAGCAGGCATAGACAACTTCAGCAAACTATGATCTTTGGTTTGAGACACTGATCACATGTACAAACTTAATGCATTGTTTTCCTAGATCAGAAGAACAGTCATTATGAACATTTTAGTATAGGTTGGTGTAATATGAAATTACAAAGTAGGAAATTCAGAAAGATATTTTGAAAGTGTCCTTAATAGGAATATGGAATAACATTCTTTATTTTATGTTATGTTAATTATATACATACAGTACACAGTTGAATTCCAATAACATGACCATTTGAGCAGTAACTGATTAAGTGCAAAGGTAAATTTTTAGTTGGTGTAATATTTAGCATGCTGTTTTTTTTACAGAGAAAGTGTAGAGAGTCTTATACAAAAGCATTCCTATGCTCGATCCCCCATCAGAACCTATGGAGGAGAAGATGAAATTCTGGGAGATGATAACCAAACAACACAAAGCCGAGGTAAGAGGAAGTAAGCCTGAAGTACTCCTCAAAGAAATTGCATTTGGAAAATAGAGTCATATCCCACCTCCACCCCACTTCAGCAATGTTGCATCTCTTTGAATGTAATGTCACTTAGTCATTTATTTGCATTCATGTCCTACCACTATTTAATTTTTATATCAATTCAATAGCAGACTATTTAGACAGAGTCAAACATTATACCTGTAAGCTATCAAATAATGCATAGCAAGCCTCATATAGGCAGATGACACATTCATTCAATCATATAGGCAGATGACACAATTTAGAAGATGAAGAGGGTCTTTTGTAAGCTCTTGTTACTGCATCTTAATTTTACTAAAACGAATACTTCATATTTATGTTTGCTCAAAAGTAAAAAAAATGCAAGATTGATTCATAGATATGTGCAGCTATTTGAAACACATCAACACTGTGTTTCAAATATCAATAGGTGATATATCAACAGGTGATATATCAATAGGTGATATATCAACAAGTCCAAGGGAGCATATTTCCTTTTTCATCTTATGCTTCCCCAAATTGCAAGGAGCATATAGGTTAACTGTCTTTGTTCAGTTAAGAGGATTTAAGAGCCGTGGTGGCGTAATGGTGAGAATGCAGCACTGCAGGCTAACTCACTGCTCACTCCAGGAGTTTGATCCTGACTGTCTCAAGGTTGACTCAGCCTTCCATCCTTCCAAGGTTGGTAAAATGAGGATCCAGATTGTTGGGGGTAATATGCTGATTCTGTAAACAGCTTAGAGTGGTCAATATGCTGACTCTGTAAACAGCTTAGAGTGGTCTGGAAAGCACTATGAAACAGTATATAAGTCTAAGTGCTATTGCTATCTAAATATGTTCCAGCAGCTATTAACCTGTTTGAGACAAATGCTCAAAAGCACAGTGCCTCAGCAAAGTTTAATTAAGCTTGGGCATTGATTTTTATATATTTAACATTCTTAAATATGTATTTTAAAGGAAGCTGTTCAAATGGTCTTATCCCAACCAAGGGACACAGATTACTATTTTTAATACTTACTTGAAATTTATAATTTTGTCCAAAAAGTAGGGTCTAACCTTAATTTTCTATGAGGAGTTGGACTA
The DNA here is from genome assembly GCA_023970755.1 of Azemiops feae. NCBI lineage: Eukaryota > Metazoa > Chordata > Lepidosauria > Squamata > Viperidae > Azemiops > Azemiops feae. The sequence goes on along the minus strand of JALGBA010001107.1, from coordinate 332,310 downwards.
TAAGCTTCTGCAATAAAGATATTTTCCCATCTGATTGTACTTACAAAACTGCAGAATCTTTGTAACATTTTCCCTATGGCATTCTATGCTTTGTAATACTATATCTATTGCATTCTACCATCAACAGACCAATGGTAGATTCAGAAAGATTCCTTATTCTAGGAGAATCTGTTCTCTCTGGTTTTGCAGAGAATCATGTAGCTGGTTAATAGTTTCTCTCCTTAAAAAATTTCCATGGATGACTAAATAAATTTCTGCCCATTTTTCTCTCTTATGAATCAGCAGCAATGTTTGAGGTGCTTAACTTTTCTGAAGTAGCTTGTAGAATAGCTGATTATTTTTTCCCTTGTAACTTTAACTGCCTATCTTAATACTGACTATATTTAACAATAAGTTGTGAGTGTTGTTTTTTTAACCCTTCCTTCCTTCCTTCCTTCCTTCCTTCCTTCCTTCCTTCCTTCCTTCCTTCCTTCCTTCCTTCCTTCCTTCCTTCCTTCCTTCCTTCCTTCCTTCCTACCTACCTACCTACCTACCTACCTACCTTCCTTCCTTTTAATTTGTTTTTGGTTAATCCATTATATTGTCAGTGAACATATTTGCCTGGTAAGCAAGCTCAAAATAGTTATTAGAAAGCCAGAATATGTGCTAGCTTCATTGGAGGTTGCAGAAAAGGATGGAGATCTATGAAAATATATTTGATTTCTAGATACAGAGGAAACATAGATCTCTTTGTCTGAACTTATCCACAGGTCTATTTGCTTTCCTATTTGGATTTCCATATGCTTATAACCATGATTCCCCAGCATAATCAAGCCTTATTTTCTGTTATGCCTGAAAACATTCTGGGAAAAATGACCTATATGTCTCTAGAATTGCCTGGGGCAATATGGGTTCTAAAATGCCATATGCATTGCTCATGGTTAGAGCTTCTTCTAACATAGTAGCATGGGTCTGATATTTTTCATTTTCTATACATACAGTACCCTACTGGGATGTATGTGTTGCAGATAAATCTTTAGGTACTGTTATATAAGGATGCACGACGACACAATAGTACCTAGAATTCTCAAATGACACTTCCCCCCCAAATCAGATAATTTATACTTCCAAATACTTTTAAATGTGACTATTGGTAACATCCAACATATTCTTTGGTTCCTGTTCAAATGAATGCTGTCTAGATTAGTTGCACTGGCTTTGATTCTGTATATTTAAGAATAGACCTGTGGATTAATCTCCTGGGGTGATTCATTATGCTATTATACTGTAGTTATCTTCTGTGAACTGCCTGATATGCAGTGGCTACTTCAGGAACATGCTGTATGCTGGCATCTGGCAATGTTTTTCTTTTGCTCTCAAAGCTTACTTAGAGTTGCTATGATAGCTGTGTTATAAACATGACACAACTTCTTTGAATCCCCTAAAGGTTTATATTGCTTCTCCTTGTTTGCAGGATCAGCTTTTACCACATCTGATAATTTGTCCCTCAGTTCCTGGGTCTCATCCTCTTCAAGTTTTCCTGGATTTCAACATCCACAGTCCTTGACTACTCTTGGTTCCAGCAGTGCCTCAATAGCCACTCCAATTCCTCACCCAATTCAAGGATCACTGCCTCCATTTAGCCGCCTGGGAATGCCTTTGACACCTTCTGCCATTGCTAGCTCAATGCAAGGAAGTGGCCCTACATTCCCATCTTTCCACATGCCCAGATACCACCATTATTTTCAGCAAGGGCCTTATGCAGCAATTCAGGGACTACGCCATTCTTCTACAGTGATGACACCTTTTGTATGACTGACCCTAAGCCAAGGAGAGGCAAGATTAGGCCCAAAAGAATGATGGACATACAGTATTGCAAAGACCTGAGAAGAAACATTGTAAGAATTGAAGAGGAAAACTAGCCTGCATGAGACATGATGAAGGCATTAAAGTTACATGAAAAACGTGCTAATCAGAGTGGCTGGGAAGTCTAAACCTAATGTTGCCAAATGGATTCTGAATGTAGCAAGGTTTCCAACTAATTGCCAGATTATGTGAAAGTGCATCATAACCACTAGATAAAAGGCTCTGTTAATGCAATAGTATATAGCTTTGCTGTCCCAAATATGCTTTTTCAGAGGCAACTGGACTCTGTTTGTTTGTTTTTTTGAAGACATTTCATTTCGCATCCAAGAAGTTTCTTCAGCTCTGACTGGATGGTGGGGAATGGAAGGATTTATACTCCTTGCAGACAGCTGGTCATTTGCATTCTTTTAGAGAGCTATTGAAGCCACCTGGAGGTTTATCTGTATCGTCAGGGTCACCTGAGTAGTGCAAATGGGTATAGAGCCTTCTTGGAACTGTTGAAAGGACTGTGTTGTAGACTGGAGATAAATGATGTCGTATCCCTCCTCCTTTGTTGAGACAGGGCTGTTCAATTTTGACATAAATGGCCTCTTTGATCCCTCTTTCAAACCAGCGGTCCTTTCTGTCCAAAATGTGGACTTTGCAATCCATCTGCATTTAAAAGACGAAGGCCACTCTTTCGAAGATAGCAAATGTCAACATCATTTATCTCCAGTCTACAATACAGTCCTTTCAACAGTTCCAAGAAAGCTCCACACCCATTTGCACTACTCAGGTGACCTTGACGACACAGATAAACCTCCAAGTGGTCACAATGACTCTCTAAAAGAATGCAAATGACCAGCTGTCTGCAAGGAGTATAAATCTTTCCATTACCCACCATCCAGTCAGAGCTGAAGAAGCTTCTTGGATGAGAAGTAAAACATCTTCAAAGAAAAACAAGAAAGTCCAGTTGCCTCCTGAAAAAGCACCTTTGGGACAACCATGACCTGGATGACTGAGAATCTCCATAGACATATAGCTATGCTGTTTCTAGATTTCCTTCTCAACAAAGGCAAAAGAGGCAATATTGGTGTAGTGATTTCATGGGGGGGGGGAATGAGCATATCTAGTCATTGCAGTTCTCTCTAGAAGAAACAGAAGGAAATGTTAGTCAGCATTACCTTCTCCCTTCTTTTTAATTCCTTAAAATATCAATCCCTAATTAGATGGAAGCCACAAATCACTGGAATTCCTTCTACAGAATAGAATAGAGCTGGAAGGGACCTTGGAGGTCTTCTAGTCCAGCCTGCTGCTTAAGCTGGAGAACCTACACCATCTCAGACAGGTGATTGTCCAGTCTCTTCTTAAAGATCTCCAGTGATGGGGGCCACAATTTCTGGGGGTAGGCTGTTCCACTGGTTGATTGTCCTTTCTCCTTAGATCCAGGTTGCTTCTCTCCTTGATCAATTGCCAACCATTGTTTCTTGTCCTTTCCTTTGGTGCTCTGGTGAACAACCTGACCCCTTCTGCCTTGTGGCAGCCTCTCAGATACTGAAACACTGCTATCATGTCTCCCCTATTTCTTCTTTTCTGTAGACTAGCCAAACCTAAGTCCCGCAGCCATTGTTCGTATGTTTTAGCTTCCAGGCCTTTGATCATCCTAGTTGCTCTTCTCTGAATTTTTTCCAAATTCTCAACATCGTTTTTGTGATATGGTGACCAGATTGGCTGCAGTATTCCAGGTGTGGTCTTACTAGGGCTTTGTAAAGCAGTACTAGTACTTCGTATGATCTTGATTCTATGCCTCTGTTTATACAAACCAGGATTGTATTAGCTTTTTTGGTTGCTGCTGCACACTGCTGGCTCATAGTCAAGTGATCGTCCACTAGGACTCCAAGGTCCCTCTCACAGTTACTGTTTTTAAGCTGGGTCTCACCCAATCTGTATTTGTGCCTTTGGTTTTTCCTGCCTAAGTGTAGGACTTTGCTTTTCTCCGTATTGAAACTCATTTTGTTGGATAGGGCCCTTTGTTTGAGTTTGTCAAGATCTTTTTGGATCCTGAGTTTGTCTTCTGGAGTGTTGGCTATTCCTGACAGTTTGGTGCAGTGAATGAAAGTTGTGCAAGTGCAGCATGCACTTTTGTGAAAATAGAGCATGCATGCATGTATCAATCTTTTTAGAATTAAAATATTTGTACATAATTTTTCTCCAGTGCACTATGCCCAATCAATGCTCTAGACATTGAATATACTTATTCAGTGACAAAGCTAAAACAAACAAACCCCCCCACAAAGTTCAAAGTTATTTTAGTTCAAACTCAGCATTGCTAAAGTGCATCAACATAAATACTGTACATATGTACATAAAATGATACTTAGCTGAGAAACATTTCTTGGAAAATCTTGGATTGAAGCATTTAAACATTGGCTTCCTGGAATGGAACAAGATTTAAATTGCTTAAAGAAAATCTGAACATAAAATAACTTCATATTTTATCCTGAATCTTTTCACTTATCTAGCAAATAGACATTACATACTGTTACATACTGTTAAATTTCTATCAGAAAATTATAGCAATGCAAAGGGATTGTAAAGCAGGGCAGACAAATCTAGAAGCAAGACTTCTAACTGAATATTTTAACTGATATAGACCAGATTAATCTTACAGTAGCTTCTATTTTTTTTACCCATACTGCACTCATTCAGTTCAATGAACTCCCTGAAGTTTCTTTCAAAGAATAAAAATACATTGAAATTCTCACAAGCTGTTCTTATAGTTACTTAGAGCAGATCTGCATTTGTCATCACCAGTATGGGCAATCATTGCTTTCTGAGTGCAGGAATGGGTAGCGTTTCTACTCCCAACCCCTTACAAATATATTCTGCACCAAACTTTTCCAGCTTTGATTCAAACTACTGTTTTCCGATTTGATTTAAATTCTTCAGAAGTACTGCATTCCATTCTAGTAGCAGACCCAACTTCAATTGGGTGCAATGCCTGGCATGCCCCCTCCTCTTCAGCATCTAATCACTTATCTAGGCAGCCATTTTCTGCTAGGCTGTTATGTTGTCTACTTTAAAAAAAAATCTTGTGGTTGATTCAGTTATGGCCTGATAAAGCAATGAATCATTCTGAATCTTAAATAGTCATATTCCATCCAACCCTTACGTTACCTAGTAGGTGCCCTTTTTATTTCTGTTTTCCTTGCTTTACAATCTTAGCAAAGTTTCCCTTTCCTTATTTTTTAACATCTTAAAGTTGCAATATAAGATTTTTTTTTGTAAATTGAACACTTAGTTCTTCCTTGCTGCAAAGTTTCCATTGACCTACAGAGAAATATATGAACAAAAGAAAATCTTATTCCTATTGCCTTAATTATTGTAGTATCAGACTAAAATAGTACCACAAGAGAAAAGGGGGAAAAAGAGAAAATTCAGTATCAAAAGAGATGATGTGGGGAATGAAAATGAAGGAATTCATGTGTATAAATATCTGGAAAGGAAAATAATGGCACAAAGATTAGTAAAGAGGGGACAAAAAGCAGATATTCATAGGCCAGTCTCTAAAACCTTGCTGTCCCTTCATTGATGGAAGGCAGGGAAACAAATATCAGATGTTTGTGGTAATCATAGTCCAGAGTGAACACTAACTAGGCCCTATTGCCAATTCATTGCAATCTATGGGATACTAGCAACTTAGGTTGCAGTATGGAATTGCTCTTAGTTATAAACAATTAATGGAAAATATATGAATATGTTGACTTCATATTTATCAAAGTTTTGATGGTCTGCAGTCTTCCTCACTTCTCAGTCTTCAATTAAAGCATAAAGGAAGACATCAGGAGGAATTTCTTCCCACTGGGCTTTTGCAGCAGAAGTGCTCCTGAGGGCTGTTACACATGGGGGCTATTCTGTTTCTGATGCAAAATAGCCTGCACGTGATGTCATTGCTGATAATCTGTAAGCAACTCATAATAATCAGTTCCAAATTTCAAACCTTCAAGTGAAGGTTTCCCTTCACTTTGGGAGGAACATTCCATTACATTCTTGTCTCCTATTCTTTGATTTTGGCTGAAAGCCTGACTTACCATCATGCCTCTCTCAACAGACAGAATGTAAACTAATCCTGTGGAAAGGGCAGGGAAAATCAGAGGATATGTTTGTTCTCTTTTTGGTGGCAGCTATCCAACCCAACAAGTCTGAGATGTGACAAATCTACATTTTAGGGATGATAATGATTGGAGAAAGTGGTTCAAACATTTCTTCTTCTGCTGTGAGGAAACTGTCTACCCAATTTCCTTGCCCACAAATTTAGACAGAAACGTCAGCTCTAATTTTAAGTGAGAAGTCACCTGCTCATTTTGATATTATACTCTGAAAAAAAGATTGCTAGCACCCAAATGCAATTCTGGGCCTCTTTAAAATGGAAACAGGATTATTAAGGCAAGAATGAAAAAGAGCCCTACCAAAGAGAAAAACAAAGATTAATACTCACAAAAGATGATCTCCAATTAGACCCATTATTGCCAGTTTAATAGAATAGAAGGTCTCTTTCTCACTGCTAGATATTTCTAGACAATAGTTTTATAGAAAGCTGGAAGTTATGGTCATTATGTTAGGTTTCCTTTATATTCCTTTACATTAGAATTTTAATATTTTAAATTGAAGACTATCAAAGGCCAATATAGCTTCTTAAATGAAAGCTTTCTTCCCATCAGGTATTTGATGCTCCATTTGTATCTCAAATCTTCTAGCCCAAAAAGCAGAGTTGGGGTGGGAACTCAAGCTGATAGGAATGGAATTCCTGACTCACACTTCTACTACATTTTTTTCTGAAATCTTTAGTATAGGAAGAATAGGCAACCCATACTTCCAAGCTCCATTTTGCAAAGATAATGTCTCTGAACTTCAGGAGCAAAACACCTATTAATGCCAGCACAATTGTTTGGTGACAAAAATTGAAATATAGGTAAATTATATCAGACTTAATTCTTCCCTATTTAATTATGCTCTTCAAAATAACAAGAGGTCCAAAATTTTTCTCTATCTCTTCAGTGATGTATTATGCATCTTATGACTTTTAGCCATCTTGTCCATGAGGAGTTTGGAATAAGTTTTAATTCTAATTACACTATTCATAATTTTTAAAATGCTTTCCCCTTATCTTTGGCAGAATAAATAATTTTTAAAAGATTTGAATTTTGACCGAATAAGATTAGCATCTCATAGACTGACTCCATTCTTACAAAGTTTTTGTCCAATTCCATTGTTGCTTTCTGGCTGCCATAAAAGATGATGAATTAAATGGTTTTGCTGTGGATTGAACATTGCTGTGTTTGAGTTGTTTGGAAATCTGTGGAAAAGGTAATAGGAATTTAATGACTGAAGACAATAGAAAGCCATTTTGGTGAATCTCTTCAAAATGAAATAACTGTATTGTACTTAATTTATGCTAATTTTAGGCTAAAAAAAATTAAATATTGTTCAAATTTATTTTAGGCAATTTTGCAGTTTTGGAATGTAGAGATGAATTGCCTTTTTGTTACATAATGCTCTATGTGTTTTCCTCACATTCTGTGTGCTGAATATTTCCCCAATTTAATCCGTTAGAATCCACTGCTGAACCAGGATCTGTATAGATATATGTATAGACAACACTGGAAATGTTGAATTAAGATTAATATGTTTAAAAACCGTTTTGTTTAAATTATTGTAGCTTGCTTTTATAGTAAAGTCAGATTCTTTGATTTTTGTTACTCATTTGTAGCAGAAATATGATTTTGGTATTTTCCCCTTTCTTAATGGGGAAAATATGTATTTTGATAGTAATAAAATTATTTTCAGATTTGGTTAAAAGATTTGGTGTCAGGGTTTGACTTTTTTATACTAAGCAATGATATAAATCAATAAATGTGTTTATTCATAACTTCTTTTAAAGGAATTTAGACACAAAATACAGATTGCTGTATTTTATCTCTGACATATTTTAAATTAGTATCTAGTTTCTTATTATAGCACCAGAAATATGAGGAAAGATTTTCAGTGTATGAAAACTGGAGATAGTCTCTCTTATCAGAATGTACTTCCAGTCTCTTGATTGCTGTGTTAAATTGTTTTAATTAATTGTGTGAGCACATTCACCATATAATGATGTATGTCTATATGTATATTGAGGTAAGACAGATGTTTTATGAAAAAGGAGTCAAGAACATAAATTAGAAAGTAACACCCAACAAAAACGTTTATTTTTAAGTGCAATATATTTATTTCTGCCAAAATATCTCAACATTATCTGTTATTTGAAGTATTAAATTCATTTGTAAACACCTTAAAACAATTTATAAACAGCTTAAAATAATTATATATCATCAAATTGTACATATGCGAATGTGTGGATATTCATTTTCTTTCAGTAAACTATTGGGATTTTTAAATATAATACTATACGTATATATTATTTAAACTTTGCACTTCATATTTGGGGTTTAAAACATTTGCAAGATACAAGACTTGTACCTCCCCTCTGTAACTCCCTCCCAATGCTTCCCTAGAAGCTATAAATAAGAAAAAATAGTTAAACCCAAACAGATTTAAAGATATACTTTATTTAATTTCCCTCCAAAACTTCAAAAGCACTTCCAGGAACTTTATAGTATTTCTTCTACAATCTGGGGCCCTGCAGGCTAATAAAAATGCAGTTTTTGACTTGGTTGTTTATCTAGTGAGCTTATTCTTCATATTCCCTAATATTCTCATCTTCCATATACTCATGAACATTTGATGTCTGAGGTGCAATGTTTTTCGTGAGGACAGTCTTAATTATGACTGTGATTGAGGAGTTCACTTCACATTTTATAGTGCCCACATTCTATAGGATGAAAAAAAAACCAATGGAATAAGGAAGTAAGAGTTGTTTCATGACCTAGTATCATGATTCACTGACATTTATAATTTTCTTTTAAAGCTATTTAAATAGAGAATTCAAGAGGGTCAATGGGTAAAACCATTCAGTAAATTCCACAATTTCATTAACATTCCTTACAACAGTATTCTGAACTTCAGCAACATTAAGATGTACAGAATTCCAATGTTCCCTGTTGGCTTCCCACAAGCAAAGTCAATGGAGAAGCTAGCAGGAAGTCAGGTCATGGTTATGTGAGGTCCTTGCTTAACTGGTGGAAGGAGTGATTTTAACTTTTAAACAGCAGAGGTTCTGACTTAACTGAATCCAAAAAGCAAGAAACTTCTTTGAAACATTTAAGGTGGCATTTGAGAAGATGCACGTTAAATCTGCATGGAGTAAGTGCAGGGAGAGACTGAGGAAGAAACTACTGTATTGGGTGTTACAACTATAGACTTTGCTAAATTCACGGCATAAACATGGATTTTAAATGCATAGCATAAATGGGGCAGATGTTTTCCCCCAAAGAATAAAACATAAAACAAGATATGATTTGTTAACAGGAAATGCACATAAAATGTTAAAAAATATTTGATTTATAAACATTTGGGTCAATAATTTATTTTGGGGAGAAGTAAAATGTTTTATACATAAACCATAACTATCAAAAATGATACTAACCAATGTCAATATGTTTAAATATGAATGAATGAATGAATGAATGAATGAATGAATGAATGAATGAATGAATGAATGAATGAATGAATGAATGAATGAAACTAAATTCAAAAATACTGGCAAGCAAAAATACTGCTTTCTCTTTTTTTTAGCTCTTGATTGAAATGTGGTCTTAGTCATGCATTTTCTTTATTTAGCTTTTAAAGATGAAAACCAAATTACTTTATTGTTGCTCTTCAATCAGCAGATTTTATTAAAATTAGCCACAAGGTGGCATTGCTATTCCACTGAAATTTTGTAGCTGAGTTTGAGGGGATAGACTTCAGCCACTTAATATAAGCGACTTTATTAAAATGAAAGGATATTCAATAAAATGCAAAGGTACAATGTGTCATATGACTAGCTAGCGAATCCAAGAAAGAAACTCCTGGGACATTGTTCTTCCCAAAAGTAACACTCTTATTGAATACACTACATTGGCACAAAAGAAGCAAAACCAGCTCTGGATTTCCTGCTCAAAATCCACATAGTTAAAGTTGAATCCCCCTTTGGCTAATCCCCTGAGTCCATTGTGTTGTCCAATCAATTACGCTCTTTTTGTTATGGGAACAGCCTGGATCGTTCAAACACCTGTGCTGCATGGCCTTGAGGGGGAAGCAGGGTCTCACAGTCTTCAGACAAAGTCTTGGCATTCCATTCTCACCCCAGACATTACAACCACCCCCTCCTGATTGTTGTCAAGTTGAGAGTGAAGAAGAAACCAGGTGAAAGACTGAATCACTCTTGACATGCTGATCCCCCAGGAAAACAATACATCTGAAATGAATATAAACACACAAAAGCATAAACAACACACCACTACAAGGTCCTGGTTTAATTTGGTCATTAGGGGTACCTGGCATGAAACCTCTTCACTAGTCAACTGCTCTAACATCCTTTGCTGCCACCCATTCTGCATCCGCTATGGGATGGCCCTTCCACCGCACATGGTACTGCAACTTTCCTTGGTGGTGTCTAGAGTCCAGGACGTCCTTAATCTCATAGTGCTCCTCTCCATTTACAAGGACTGGAGGCAGAAGGGGTCCTCCTACTGGCCTTAGTTTGGAGTCTCGCAAACTAAGCCTGCAATGGAACACTGGGCAGACCCACCTAAGGCTTCTCAGCATCTGCAATGTCACTGTCACCAGGTTTATAATCATACAAAGGGGAAAGGACCTACATACTTGGGAGTAGCTTTTTACAGGCCTATCTTAGGTTTAGATACTTTGTGGATAAATATACCTTATCTCCCACCCTGAACTCCCTTTGAAGGGTCCTCTTCCAGGCAGCTTGCTTTTTCTGGGCCTCCCTTGCTTTTCCTAGTGCTTTGTGCATTGTAACCCATGTGCCTCTCAGAGAGTTCATCCACTCCGCCAGTGTTGTGGAGGATAGTGCTCCCTGGGAAAGCTCTGGTATGGCTTCAGCCTGGTAGCCACTTTAAAAGGGGTAAGTCCTGTGCTGTGATGCACCGAGTTATTGTAGGCCACCTCAGCTAATGGCAGCAGCTCAGCCCAGTTAGTTTGCTGATAGTTTACATAACATCTTAGGTATTGCTCCACTATTTAGTTCGCTTGTTCTCCGGCCCTGTTAGTACTGGGATGAAAAACATAACTGAGCCCCTGGGATGAGCCTATCAGGCCCACGAACTCCCACTAAAACTTGCAGTGAATTGCACCCCCTGGTCTGAAATAATCCTCTTTGGTACCCCATGCAGTCTGTAAATGTGCTGCATGAACATTTTCGTTAGGACCCGGGCTAAAGGAAGTCTTGGGCACGGTATGAAATTGCCTGCTTGAAGAAGAAGAAGAAGAGGTCAACAACGGTCCATATTACAGTGTTCCCGCTACTATCTGGCAGCTTAACTATGAAGTCCATGGCTATTTCCTCCCATGGCAGGGTCGGGCTGGCTATCGGCTGCAGCAGTCCAGGAGTCTTCCCTGACAAGTGCTTCATAGTAGCACATACAGGGCAACTTGCTACATAGGATTCTATGCCTTTCTTCATCTTTGGCCACCAAATTTGTCTCTTTATAAGGTGCAAGGACTTCATGAACCCAAAGTGCCCCACTGGCTTTGCGTCATGACTCCTTTGTAGGACCATGGGTCTCTGGCTGGCTGGGACGTAGACCTTACTCCCATTCCACACTAATCCTTGCTTCAACATCAAGGCTCTCTCATGATTTTGGAACCATTCATCCTCTCCCAGGGCTTCTCCTAGTTGCTGGATCAGACAACCTCCTCCTGATCAAGTGGGTCTTTCTATGGCTATCTCCTATGCGCCAGTGCCACACGTTGCTTAGATGGGATGATAGAATTAACTATCTCTTCCCTAGTGCTCTTATATTAAGGCATGCGCGAGAGGGCATTGCTAAGAAGTCTCCCCCCCCTGGCAAATACTGTATGATAAATTTGAACCGGTTGATGTATTGAGCCCATCGGACCTGCTTAGGGGAAAATTTCCTTGGGGCCTTCAGTGCTACTAGGTTTTGTGGTTGGTCCAAACTTTGAATAGGATTTTACTGCCCTCTAAGAACTGCCTCCAGGTGAGGAGGGCCCAGAGGACAGCATAAGCCTCCTTCTCCCAGAAGGCCCACTATCAGTGTCAGATAGTTTCCAAGATGTATAGGTGCAAGGTTGCAGCTCTCCCCTTTCATTCCTCTGCAATAAAACAGCTCCCACTGCGACATCACTAGTGTGATTGGATCACAAATGGCTCCCCTGGGTTTGGGTGTCTCAAGATTGGTTCAGCAGCGAAGAGTCTCTTTAGCTTCTCAAAAGCCACCTGACACTCAGCAGTCAAGCTCAAGCGTTGGCTTGGTCTGGGTTTGTTCCCTTCCCCGCTTTTAACAAGTTCGTGATAGGTTGGGCTATCTGCACAAATGTTGGAATAAATTGCCTGCAGATGAAAGAGCAAATTACTCTTGACACAGTGGCTATCTTAAATCAGAACAAAAGGTATGTTAATCCTAACAAAATACATAGGTAATACATAGGCTTCTATAGGCCTTAAGTAATATTCCTTATCTTTCACCACTAGCTGTAATTTGATAGTTGAATTAAAATGTTATCGTCCAATCCATGAAACAGCACAAAAATATGTTAGCATAAAGTGTGCTGTTTTTACTGCTGATTCCTTTTCTGTTTCATTAATAAGGTCAGAGGTGGTGCTTTCCTTAATATTTTAAATTGGCTCAAATTACAGAAAGCTATTGGTAAATTCCTCTGATTTTACTTCTCCCCTTCTTGAATATTTCCTGTGATCAAGAAAAATTACCATCACCACTATTTTTAATTTGCGAAGTGACGATTAGCATATGCGGGCAGATGCTTAGAATGACTGGCTTAGCCAAATTAATTTTTTTAATTGAAAAAACTCCAGGTCTGTGATCTTTTGGTCAAGTTATTTCTGAACAAATGTCCACCAGTCTTTTGAAATATCTAAAATAGCCTAGCTGACAGATCACAGGTATGGAGGAGTTTCAGGGTGAAATGGGAAGCAGCATCCAATACTGAGCACGTTCCAATCTCAAGTATTGCTGCAAGAGAACGACAGTGCTGGCAGCAAGTAGTTATAGTCAGTCTCTCCAGAAAGTAGCTCATATAATAGTCAGAATGATGCCATTTTCACACCAATAAAAGTAAGAAAATTATGGTCACATCAAACCTTCTTGACCTAAGACTAGTCACTTAGCAATCGTTCAGGGGTATGACAGCTTTCCCCAGCAGTCATATGACCATATTTTGGATGCTTGGCAACTGGCCCGCATTTATGGCTGGTTGAAGTGTCCCAAAAGCAATGTTTTTGTTGAAAACCAACATTTATTTCTGGGGTTTTGGTAAAATTGGTCCATAATGAACAATTACTTCACTTAACGACTGCAGTGTTTACTTTGTGACTGCTGCACAAAGGTTGTAAAATCAGATCAGTCACATGGGTGACCTGTTTTATGACTGTCATGACTTACAACCATAATGGGCACACTCCATTATTGTTGTAAGTTAAGGATTACCTGTATTGGCAGAAGTAGTAAAAGTCTGTAGTACAGTCACTAGTGACAGAATTAATATACGGTAGGCAGAGCCTAGCTCTCTTCTCCAGTTTAAAATTGACCTTTAGTGCAACAGACTAGAACTCTCTAGATCTGTCTTAAAGAGAAGTCTGGTGCTGTTAAAAAAATGCTAAACTGTCTAATTAAGCAGCCCATGTGAGACTTGACAAGTGCTTTGGAATATGAGGACAGTCATTATGCAGGCAGATATCTTTGCAACAGCAGCTTTTTGGGCTTTCCTATAGCTGCAGCCAAAATAGTCATGAGTGCACAGCAAAGAGACACTTGATCATTAGACAATAATTCAAAGTGGCAAGAGATTAGTAATGAACAATTTTGGATATGGGGGGAAGGAAGGGCAGAGCTTTCAGAACCTACTTTTCCAATTGCTATTTTGATACCCTCTCCTCCCCAGACCTTGAAACCCCCAATTTCTTATTCTACCATGTTTTCCTTTTCATCACTTGCACCACAGTGGCATGTTTAACTTTCAACTAAAGACTTGATTAGGCTTCATAAAATTGTAGCCTGCCTACTTTCTGGTTCCTGAATTTTACCAATCCATTCTCTATAGCTTCAGTTTCTAATAGAACTATGTTTGGGATTTTACAAATACAGGTCTGATGGTTTTAAAAGTATCCATATTTTATGCTTTTGCATATATATGGTATTTCCCAATATGCAGATTCATTTATTTCGATTGACCCTGTTCAAACCAATGGCTACTGAGTTCTTTAAAAAAACTGATTAGTTGATATATCACTTTTCCTTTTGAAGAAATCCATTGTTTTACTCTATCCCTAAGTTCTCTGATTTAGAAGCAGCGGAAAAAAATTACCCATGGTTAATGAGACTGCCAAAATACATGGTGGCTACACACCATTGGAACTGACAAAAGTCACAGCATAAAACAACTGAAAGAGGATGTACAAGATTGGAAAATGTAGAGTTGGTCCATAGAATTGCTGAGAATCAGACATAATTGAAGAGAGAGCATCATCAAAAAGTCCCAATTCTCCAGCAACTTAATATAAAGTTATTCTATTAATAAGTTTATATTGTGAAAAAATATTAAACCATGAGAAATCCATAAATTAAACTGAAATTATTTTCAGTCATTTAATAAATCTGTGGAGCAGGCCAGCCATTTTCTGAAATATAATTTGATGTAATTGAATTATTATATATAGTTACATATATTTTATATACTTGATAGTGCAAGTGGAAAAGCATTTTTATGTACCAGTCTAATCTTTCTATATACTCCCAGTGCCACCTGCTGGCTATACAGTGCTTTACTTGTTGTTTGAGCAGGGTCCTCAAGATTGTCTCCGACACTACACATTCTCTTCACAACCTGTTTTCTTTGTTGCCTTCTGGGAGGAGGCTTTGTGGTATCCGAAGCAGAACATCCAGATTCAGTCACAGTTTTGTTCCATGTAGTATTATCCTTGTGAATTCTAAAGCTTCCTCCTTCCGTTATGTATTCAAGAATGGACAGTGATTAATATTTATGTTATTTATATGTAAGGGTGTAGGTCTATACATGTTGCATATAGTATGTTTAAATGTATGTTATGTATGTGTACACTTTGAGAACAAGCTACTAAATTTCATTTTTAATGCGTGCTATTGTGTCCACAGTAAAAAATGACAATGACAATAAAGGTTATCTATCTATCTATCTATCATCTATCTATCTATCTATCTATCTATCTATCTATCTATCTATCTATCTATCTATCTATCTATCTATCTATCTATCTATCTATCTATCTATCTATCTATCTATCTATCTATCTATCTATCTATCTAATCTATCTATCTATCTATCATCTATCTATCATCTATCTATCTATCTATCTATCTATCTATCTATCTATCTATCTATCTATCTATCTATCTATCTATCTATCTATCTATCTATCTATCTATCTATCTATCTATCTATCTATCTATCTACTTTACTCCTGTATCTTAAAAGAACTCTTTTTTCCCCACTTTTATTTTAACAATAATCAGAGATTATTTTTCTTCCTGTCTCATCTTGTTCTTTTGATGATGGTAGTGGTAACAGTGGATTTATTTTAATTAAAAATAACCTTTTTGGTAGAAGCAATATGTGCTGATTGTATTGTCTGTAATTATTTTAACAGACATAATTTTCTATCCAAAGTTTTCCTTAAGAAAGATAAGATATTCATTTTAATTTATGAGTTGAATATTTTTTGTATAATGCAAAGACATACCTATACCTATAACAAAATTTCTATAAGATTCAGGCTAATATTAGCCAAATGTTACAATGTCATATCTGCTTGCCAGAGCTGAGCATTAATATAGATGAAAGTTATCTGTGTCATAGAGTAGAATGAGTAATCGAGTTCTCTAAATAAAAAATTGAGCGTACAGAAACTATTTGTTGAGCATTAGTTTGCAATGGTATGTTACAGTCAAAGCTGACTCTTAGTATTCACAACACATAAAGGATGAAAATATATAATAAAATATAACAAAGGTAAGGCAAAAAGGCAATAATAATGAAGCAAGGAAGCACTTTTTATTATTTATTGTTTTATCAGAGAATAAAATACACACACACACACACACATATATATATATTATATATATAATATATTTTATATATATATATATAATATATTTTATATATATATATATATATATTTTATATATATATATATTTATATATATATATATATTTATATATATATATATATATTTATATATATATATATATTTATATATATATATATATATATCTATATATATTTATATATATTTATATATATATATATATTTATATATACTATATATATATATATATATAATATATATATATATATATATATATATATATAATAGATATATCTATATATATATATGAGTATATTATAGATATATATAGATATGATATATATAGATTATATTAGATATATATAGATATAGATATATATATATATGTCTTTATAATTTTAAATGGAATCCCAGGTATGGACATTTAAAGTCAATTAAATAAAATAATGAACTCCGGGATATTAGAAAAAGGCTTCTTTATTGCTGAGCTTTCGTTAACAACCTGTTAAATCATTCAGAGCAAGGGCTAAATGGCAAGGGCGCATGTGCATAAATTCACATAACAGTTGGAAAAAACGGTTACATTGTGGCATGTGCACATAGCGTGCTTAGAAGCTCGTTTAGAAAAATCACATTGACAATACAGGTAAACAGCAGTAAGTCTCTGATAAGCGCGACTTTTAAATCTTGTCGGGAGACTTACTGCTGTATACCTGCTATTGTCAATGTGATTTTTCTAAATGAGCTTCCTAAGCCGCTATGTGCACATGCCACAATGTAACGTTTTTTCCAACTGTTTATGTGAATTTATGCACATGCTCCCTTGCCATTTAGCCCTTTGCTCTGATGATGTTAACAGGTTGTTAACGAAAGCTCAGCAATAAAGAAGCCTTTTCTAATATCCCGAGTTCATATTTTTATTAATTGACTTTAAATTATATATATTATATATATATATATATATATATATATATATATATATATATATATTAAAAAACAATGAAGCTACTGAACTCCGGGATATAAAAGAGCCTTTTAATCACTGAGCTTTCGTCAACCTCCTGTTGACATCATCAAAGGGCTAAAGGTGGGAAGAACTTACATATATACCTGTGTGACAGTTTCACACATTAAAAGGCTCTTTTATATCCCGGAGTTCAGTAGCTTGTTTTTTAAAATGTTTACACCTGGGATTCAAGTATCTAAAATGATTAAAGATATATATATCTTTGATTATTCTAAATACTTGAATCCCAGGTGTAAACATTTTTTAAAAATCAATAAAATTAGTGAACTCTGGGATATAAAATAGTCTTTTTTATTACTGAGCTTTCGTCAACTCACTTGACATCATCAAAGTAAGGGCTGAAGATTGGAAGAGCCTACATACACACTTGTGTGACCATTTTAATGGTCAGGTCATAGAACGTATAGCCTATGGGTCAGGTATGTTGACGACACCTTTGCTATCATCAAACTCTGTGACACTGCCAAATTCAAGGAGAAGCTCAACTCAATTTATCCTGACATCCGATTCACAGCAGAGGAGGAAAGTAATAACACCCAACATTTCCTAGACGTGCTGGTTTGTCGCCATCCTAATGGTACCGTTTCTACCACTGTCTACCGTAAAGCGACCCATACTGATCGTATCCTACACTATCAAAGTAACCATCCTATGTCACATAAAACCAGTTGCATAAAAACATTATTTAAAAGGGTTAACACTCATTGCAGCACAGAGGTAGCAAAAACCAAAGAAAAAGCATATCTCCATCATATATGCAAACAAAATGGATACTCAGCAAGCTTTGTCCGGCGCTGTTGCAAACATCAGTTGCCACGGTCAGACTGTGAGTTGCCAACTATCACAACTTGGGTAACGATCCCATATATCAACAGGCTATCTGAAGCAACCGCACGAATACTTGCGCCCTACAATATCAATATTGCACACAGACCCAATCAAACTCTACGTGCCAGATTAATGCGCCCTAAAGAACCATTATCCACAGGTGACATGTCATCCATTGTCTATAAAATCAATTGTAACAAATGCCATTGCAACTATGTTGGTGAAACATCTAAACGTCTTAAAACCAGAATCCATGAACACATATTGGCAATCAAAAGACAGGAACAACGTTCCCAGGTATGGGCGCACATGGCTGAAAACAACCACACTTTTGATTTTACTGGAGCTAAAGTCATCTCCCAAGACTCCACTAAAGGTGGCAGTCTACTAAAAGAGGCTTGGTTATCTGATCACCATTCAATCAATAGACACATTGAGTTACTGCCACCATACCAAATGTTAAAGAGACATGAACAACGACATAAGGTATCTGAACGAGTTAACTGGATCAATACAAACATGAAAGGGCTGACTTATTTACCCATCAGACGTCATAAGAGCACAACAGGTGAAATGATTTCAACACAATTTGATCCTGTGGATCTGAATGAGAGACAGAGGACTAGCACAACCATGATGATTTGCATGACGAACACATCAATATCTGACATTCTTGCACAACAAAACAGCACCACACTCGACCACAACAACCAGAGTGTGAAGCCGGCAGCAGCACAGAGCGGCCACGCGCGACGAGACAGACACGCACAGCAGCTGGAGAGTGAGAGTGTTGAGACCACGGCAAAGACTGACTCTTGCAGTGGAGCCAGAGTCACAACATCCGAGTACGAGAGAGCGGGGGACGGCCAGTCTGATTACACATCCCACGAGGATATTAACAGCTGGCAAGAATAAGAGCGAGGTTCCTTCAGTAGCGCTGAGCGGCCATGCACGACGAGACGGACACGTGCAACAGCTGGAAGGTGAAAGAGCGTTGAGACCACAGCGAGGACTAGCTCGTGCAGCGGAGCCAGTTCTACGGCAACCAGGCGAGGGAGAGCAGGGGCGGGAGGGCTATTTACACGTCCCACGAGGACATCAACTGGCTCGTGCAGCAGAGCTGGATTTATGGCACCTGGGCGCGAGAGAGCGGGGGCGACCAGGCTGATTACACGTCTCTCGAGGACACTAACAACTGACATGCGGTTGCGCGCAACACAGCGAGATTGACGCGCCGAACAGCTGTGAGGAGGGATTTTTCAAAATTCAGACCGAGACCAGCTTTTACATCAAAGCCAGAACTAGTGAGGCTAAATGCGGGCGAGCGGGTGGCGGGCGTGCTGACTATACGTTCTATGACCTGACCGTTAAAACGGTCACACAAGTGTGTATGTAGGCTCTTCCAATCTTCAGCCCTTACTCTGATGATGTCAACAGTGAGTTGAGGAAAGCTCAGTAATAAAAAAGGCTATTTTATATCCCAGAGTTCACTAATTTTATTAATTTTAAAAAATGTATATATGTATATATATATATACACATATATATATATACACATATACATATATATACATAAACACATACATACACCCATATACATATACATACATATATTCATATATATATATATATATATACAACCCAATTCCAAAACTCTGCAAAACCACCCACAACAGACAAACACAACAAACAACCACACACAAACATTCTAATTGATTATACACAACAATACACACACACGCAGCAACCTTACTCTGGAAAAACTGCAAAATCCAAAAGAGTGACTCCTATAACAATAAGGATTCCACAACGTTCCAAAAAAAGGGGGGGGGGAAATAAGGACAAGCAAACCACTTACATGCCCTACGAGGGCATCTACTTTCTCTCCCTGCAGATCCGGTCCCACAGCACCTGCACATGAGAGGGCAAGACGAACATCAAAACTGCCCTCTACGGAAGGAATCCAGCCGGCACAAGACTTCACGCAATGCCCCGAAAAACCTCGCGCCGAACAGCTGATGAGAGCGATCCGACTTACGCGCCAAACAGCTGACAGATCCAGTCCCACAACACCTGCACGTGAGAGGGCGAGACGAACATCCAAGCTACTCTCCACTAAAAGAATCCAGCCGGCACAAGACTCCGCGCGGCTCCCTGTTAACCTCGCGCCGAACAACTGACAGGCACGCTCCGGCTTGCGCGCCTGACAGCTGTCAAGCGCGACTTTTAAATCTTGTCGGGAGACTTTCTACTGTATACCTACTACCGTCAATGTGATTTTTCTAAACGAGCTTCCTAAGCACGCTATGTGCACATGCCACAATGTAACCGTTTTCCAACTGTTATGTGAATTTATGCACATGCTCCCTTGCCATTTAGCCCTTTGCTCTGATGATGTTAACAGGTTGTTAACGAAAGCTCAGCAATAAAGAAGCCTTTTTCTAATATCCCAGAGTTCATTATTTTATTTAATTGACTTTAAATGTCCATACCTGGGATTCCAATATTTAAAATTATTAAAGATATATATACAATATATATATACAAATATATATATATAAAAAAGAAGAAAAAGCAATCAACAGGTTGAGCTAAACATTGCACTAATCTTCAGATCCCTGTTAACCATCTGTTAACCATATTTAGTGCGTAGAAAGTCTACAAATGGTTTCCAATCTCTTATAAAGCTGTTTAGTCCATTATCTCTAATCAAAGCAGTTAATTTCACCATCTCTACTAGTTCAGTCAATTTCAAAATCCATTCTTCAACAGTCGGCATATCTTTTTCTTTCCAGTGTTTGACAAGTACAATCCTCGCAGCTGTCACCATATAAAGGAATAGCACCCCAAATTGTTTTTCAATTGGCTTGTCCATCGTACCTAAAAGAAAAGCTTCAGATTTCATTAATATTTGTATCTTAAATATTTTTTGCATTGTCATTGTTATGTTTATCCAGTATGTTTTCATATATTTGCAAAATTACTAAAACTACTATGATAAAATGAACCTGGATTTTGATTACATTTCCAGCACTTATTAGAAATCCCTTTAGACATTTTTGCAAGTCTATCTGGGGTCAAATATGAATGATACATCATTTTGTAAAAGTTTTTTTTCAAACTATAATTTAATGTGAATTTTAGTCCATTCGTCCATATATTCTTCCATTTATCTAGCATTATATTATACCCAATTTTTTTTTGCCCATTTTATCATACACTCTTTAACGTGTTCATCTTAAGTAACATTTTATATATTTTAGAAATCAAGTGGTCATTTCCAGAACATAAATTAATGTCCAATTCAATTTAGTTCCTGTGAAAACACAACTTTTTATCAAATTTAAATCTTTCAAAAATTCTATAATAATTAAGCCAATCATAACCAAATCCTTCATTTACTTTCTCTTGTCTTTATCTTAAATCCCTCTTTTTAAATATCAATAAGTCTCGTTATGTCATCATTTACATTCCAAAAATCATCAAATCTTCGAGGTCTAACAGCCTTGAATTTTTTAAGGTTATCCAATCTTTTAACCATATCAGACAACAAGCATCATAATATAATCTAAGATCTGGCAAACCCAGACCTCCTCCATCTTTAGAATCTTGTAGCAGCTTATATTTAATTCTTGGTTTTTTATTTTGCCAAATAAATTTAGATTTATCTTTCTGGCACTGTTTGAAAGTGAAATCTGTAATCAATATCGGAATAGTCCAAAATAGAAATAACATTCTAAGTAGTACATTCATTTTATTTACTGAAATTCTTCTCATTAATGACAAATCTAATTTTTGTCATCTATTTAAATCCAATTTTATCTCCTTCCATATTTTACCAATTATTTTTGTAAAGCTTAGAATTTCCTCAGTGAGAGTCACCCCCAAGTATTGTACATTTTTCACAACTTTAAAACTAGTTTTAAATTCCAATTTCTTCTGATTTTCCACCTTTAAATTCTTAGCCAGTATTATCATCTTTATTTATTCTTAAATCCGCCATTTCTCCAAACATTTTAATCTTTCTCATAACATGTTCAATGTTCTCTAGCAGGTCTTGCACAATCCAAATTGTCGGCAAATGCATGTAATTTGTAATTATGCAATTTAATTTGTATTCTTTTGCTCTGTTATCCTGTCTAATATCTCTATTTAATAATAATAATAATAATAATAATAATAATAATAATAATAATAATAATAATAATAATAATAATAATAATAATAATAATAATAATAATGTTCTCCCATGTAAAGAAAAAACTTTAAACTTTTGGAAAGAACTGTGGGAAAACCCAGTGACCATAATAAAACTGCCTCCTGGATCAAAGATATCCCAAAACAAGCAACACGAAACAAAATGGAGAATATTGTAATAACCACTGATTTGGTTGCAAAATAAGTAAAGAAGGTCAAGAACTGGAGTGCACCTGGCCTAGACAAGCTGCATGGATACTGGTTGAAACACCTCACCAGCCTCCATCACCGCATGGCCACTCAGTTTGATGAAATGCTTCAAAATGCCACAAGTGAAGAATGGTTAACAGCTGGTCGAACATACTTGATAATGAAGGACCCAGAAAAGAGCACAGAACCAAGCAACTACCGCCCAATTAATTACTTGTCTGCCAACAACGTTCAAACTTTTTACAAGAATACTGGCAAATTCAGTATTCAATTATCTGATGGAAAACAGTCTGTATCCGGTAGAACAAAAAGGAAATTATAAAAAATCAAGAGGAACAAAAGATCAGCTGCTCATTGACAAAATAGTACTTAAAAATGCAAAACGATGTAAAACGAACTTAAATATGGCATGGATTGATTACAAAGAAGGTATTCGACTCAATACCCCACAGCTGGATTAATGCGTGTTTGGAAAACTTTGGAATCAGCAAAAATATCTGTACATTTTTGAAAGTAAATATGCAAAAATGGGAAACAGCCCTAACAGTAAATGGGGAGAACATTGGTGAAATTAACATCAGATGAGGAATTTTCCAAGGGGATTCATTTTCACCACTACTGTTCAACATTGCATTAATTCCATTGACAATAATCTTACGAAACACAAAATTGGGATACTATATCTCAAGCCAGTATGGCAAGATAAACCATCTATTATACATGGATGCCTTAAAACTGTATGCAAAAAGCCACACTGAACTTGAATCAATACTCAACGCAGTCCAACTGTTTAGCAGCGACATCAGAATGAACTTTGGACTTGGAAAATGTGCTGTATTATCCATGCAACGAGGAAAAATGGCAAAAATAGAAGGAATAGAACTGGGAAATGGAAGTATTGTGAAAGCACTAGCAAAGGATGATGGTTACAAATACCTAGGCATATTGGAAGCAGATAACATCTTGAATGGAAAAGTCAAAGAGTCAACGCAAAAGGAATACATCAGGAGAGTCTGCAAAATATTAAAATCAAAGCTGAATGCTGGAAACATAATTAAAGCCATTAATACATGGGCAGTCCCAGTGATACGCTACCCAGCTGGAATTATCAACTGGACTTTGGCTAAACTGGAAAACCTAGACCGGAAAACGCGTAAACTTTTGAATATGCACCATGCTCTACATCCATGAAGTGACATCGACAGGTTGTACCGGCCAAGAAAAATAGGGGGCAGAGGACTATTGCAAATCCACCAAACTGTAGAAGAAGAAAAACGAAGTTTGAATGACTATGTGAATCAAAGTACAGAAAAACTGCTGCAGGCTGTGAAAACAGAGAGCACTATAAAAATAACAGAAACAAAGGCAGAATATAAGGAAAAACGGCTGGATGACAGATTAAATAGATGGAAAACCAAAGCTTTGCATGGACAGCATTTGAAAAACATTGAACGAAAATGTGATAACAACTTGACATGGGCATGGCTTAAGATGGGAACCATCAAGAAAGAAACGGAAGACTTAATACTGGCTGCTCAAGAACAAGCACTACAAACTAATGCTATGAAAGCGAAGATACAAAAATCCACTGACAATCCAAATTGCCGACTTTGCAATGACAAAGTTGAAACTGTTTCACTCCTAATCTGTGAGTGCAGCAAAATCGTGCAAACTGATTACAAAGCTAGACATGACCAAGTTGCTAAATTAATCCACTGGGCATTGTGTAAAAAATACGACTTACCTGTGTCCGAAAAGTCGTGGGATCATAGGGTAGAAAAAGTTGTTAAGAATGAGAGGGTGAAGGCTTCCGGTTCCGGATCGCGACACCAGCAGTCGTACGGAGAGATCTCTCTCTCCCATCGGCTGGTTTCCCTCCGCCGGTAGACCCTTAATCGGGTCGAAAGTCGCCCCGTAGAGGCGACCACCGTTAGAGGAGGCTCCTGCTCGACTGGGGAAGAGTGGCGGCTCTCCCCAGTTCGAGCTTTCTCCTTAGGGCCGCCGGAGGAAAAGATCGCCCAATAAAATGGACGATCACTTCGTCGCACCAGCTGAAAGCCAGAAGAACATCTAAGCGAAAGAACCCCCGTGGAGAATCCGGGTGAGACCTTTCCTACCCCCTTTTTTTTTCCCTAACTACTTTCCTGTTAAAAGCTTTCTTTGAACTATTTCCCTGTCGTGAGGAAGCAGCGTTTGGGCAATGGGGAAAAACAGCGTTGGGAAAAAAAATATATAAATAAAAACCAGTTAATTTTGATGGACTATTTAAATTTTGGAATACTGAGGGGACCTGAAAACATTTTATTCTTGACTATTATTGTTACAACTACGCATTTATTATTTTGAACCCTTTCTTCATCTTTTTCAACACGAAAAATAAAAAATCTATTATTTGGAAAGGAAAAAAAAAAGATTTTTTGGTTTGCTGAGGACATCTTGTGTCGAAAAGTGGTACTGCAATTATATTTCTTTATGGCTGGGAATGGCTATGACCCTGAAAGAGTGATAACTACAAGATAACGGATGCAGCTGGCTTATTGAAAATTGAAGGTGAATGCTTGCTTGATTCTTATGAAGTAGAGCCTTCTTTAAAGATTAAAGATTAAAAAGCCTTATTACTATCGATATGGAACTTAATACACAACTGGACTATGAACTTATATTGGAAACAATTTTAGAAGCTGCAGAGGATGTGAGCTCCTATTTTCAATCCCTTTTCCCTACATTGAGAGAAACCGTGGAAACCACAAAACAAACTAATTTTATTCAACTTCCAACACAACCTATCGAGAAGTCTGATGACTATACAACAACTTCAACAGAGATGTCTGAAGCATCAATACCAACAGAGACTGACACTCAGATACAACTTATTGAAAATCGAGAAAAGGTGGATAAACAATTGGCAAATATAACATGGAATAAAACAGCTTTTACCATCCAAAGGCTATTAGAAGAAAGGAAAGAGAACTTTGACCAATTTGAAGCGTTAAAGAATATGGACCTTTTAATAGTGTGGTTTGATTATGTAGGAACCTTACTATGGAAACCACTATGGCATAGAAAGAAGCC
Source organism: Azemiops feae (assembly GCA_023970755.1). Lineage (NCBI taxonomy): Eukaryota > Metazoa > Chordata > Lepidosauria > Squamata > Viperidae > Azemiops > Azemiops feae. Next base: position 306,888 of record JALGBA010001107.1, on the reverse strand, counting down.
TAGAGTTAGATTTAAAAATGTATTTTAAAGTCTTATTTAATGGGATTAAAAAGGCTTTGATTTCTTGACTGACTTAACAACTAATGGAACACGTGAAATTTTTAAGAGGATACCCTTTGTAATATTACTCTGCTTTAGATATGATATGTATTGGAGAAGTAAACTTTATCTACTGGTTTAAAAAGATTTTTATAGATATAGAGGCATTGATAGAATATATATTTAAATTAGATAGAAATTTATTTGTTGGCCTGATATTTTTATTTTAAGAGAATTATTTGGAAATAAAAGGAGAATAAGAGGGATGGGTGATAAGAGAAAAAAATGGTATCAATGAAGAAGATATGGGAATGTTGTTGCGAGAACAATATACCAGATATAATTATGTAAAAAAAAAAAGGGCACCCGAAGTGTTAATAATATGTCTATTTAAGGCTAATTGAAATATAGTAATTGTAAGTTAGTAAAGCTTAAAAACAGGATTTGGATTTTTAGAATTGAAATGTAACTGATATTTGATAGGATCGTTTGAAACTTATATAGAATTTATTAATTTGAATAAGTAAAATTAAATGAGGGAATTAGAGAGGGAAGTTTAAAAGACTTGATTTGAGTTATATATTTGTGATTGTCTTTCTTTTTTTGGATGTTTAATATACCCACCTCCATGGTGGTTCCTAAGCACTTTAATGTAATCCCTGTACCCCTATAAAATCTAATAAAATATATTTAAAAAAAAAAAAGAATGAGAGGGTGAAGATCTTGTGGGATTTTTGAATACAGATCGCCATTTGGAACACAATACGCCAGATATCACAATTGTAGAGAACCGAAGCATACAACTGATTGATATCGCTGTACCAGGAGATGCCAGAGTTGAAGAAAAAGGACTGGAAAAAATTACGAAATATCGCGACCTGGCCATCGAAACTGCCCGATTATGGATGAAACGTCTAACAGTGATACCCATTGTCATCGGAGCACTGGGAACTATGTCCAAAAACTTTGCAAAATACATCAAGAAACTGCAGCTTCCTGCAATAACGCCAGCAATGTTACAAAAAACTGCGCTACTCGGAACATCTTATATTTTAAGGAGGTACCTGGTTGACATCGAGGATGCTGGTAGCAACCCGTGTCAACCATCAGCACCAGCCAATTTGAATGTTCAGTTGATTGAGGTTTCATGTCTAATGAATTAAAGATTAATAATAATAATAATAATAATAATAATAATAATAATAATAATAATTATTATTTTGTCACTTGGTCAAAGAATGCAATAAGATTTGTCTGGCATGATCTGTTTTTGACAAACCCATGTTGGCTTTTAGTAATGACTTTGTTTGCCTCTAGGTGTTCGCTGATTCGTTGTTTGATTATCTTTTCCAGAATCTTCCCAGGTATTGAGGTCAGGCTGATAGGTTTGTAGTTTCCTGGATCTATTTTTCCCCCTTTTTTGAAGATGGGAACTACATCAGCTCTTTTCCAGTCCTCTAGTAGTTCCCCAGTGCTCCAGGAACTTTGAAAAATATAGTTCAGTGGTTCTGAGATCACATCTGCCAGTTCCTTGCGAACCTTGGGGTGTAATCCATCTGGTCCTGGTGATCTGAACTCGTCTAGGCTGGACAGGTGCTCACTTACCATTTTCTTGCCTATCTTAATTATTTAACAGTTATTTAACAGTTCCAACCTGAGAATAAATAATAAAAGGGTTAAAGGACCCTCCTGTTGTTCTCTTCTGGATTTCACATGGCTTTGTAAAGTCTCCATTCACAATGATTCAACCTTTCTGGAGTGTATAGATGGACTTCAGACTTGCATAAAGCCCAATGCAAAATCCGCAAAGGAAGCATTTTTAACAAAACATTTTTTCCTGAATGAATTTTTGGAAGAAGGCTGTTCTATAACATGTGATTTTGCCACACTTCCATTCTTTATTAAAAAAAAAACAAGAGGAATGGTAATATTTTTCTATTACTTTGCTAATATGATTTATATTTGCATAATTATAGTAATTCTCTCCAGCTTTCTAAATCTAGTGCCCTCTTGATATAGTGGACTACCATTTACATCATTTTGTCAACTAATTCTTATCCTTTGGCTGAAATAACATCCTTTGGGCTGGGGCTTGGGGCTGGGCAGTGCAGTTCTGCACTGGTTTGGCTCCAACACCTGGCCAATCTCTTGTGATTGCTGTAGGGCTTGGTACTCTTTCCACTCCTGTTTAACATCTACAGGAAGCTGTTGAGTGAGATCAGGTTAAGTTCTGATGAAAGCTTTACATTTCTATATCTGGTGACACAAATGATGCTATTGCTTCCCTCTTATGGTGCCTGGAGATCGTAGGAGCCTAGAGAGGGTTCAGGCTATGACTGAATCCTAGCAAGGCTGAATGGCTTTGGTTGCATGGAGCTTCAAGAGCTGGATCTTTGACATCTTTAGTTCTGGACAGAGTTGCACTACCTGATCAGACCCAATTCACAACTTAGGGGTTCTCCTAAATTCACAGCTCCCGCTTGAAGAGCAGGTGGCATGTATTGGTAGATGTTTTGCTTCTCATTCAAGAAGCTTCATCCATTTTGGCAGGATGGTGGGGGCAATGGAAGGATTAGTTCTGATAGGATGGGAGGGGGAATTGGAAGGATCATATTTCTTTGCAGTCATCTGGTCATTAGCACTCTCCCTGAAAGCTCTTGAGGCCACTTGGAGGTTTATTTGTGCCCTCAGGGTCACTGATACAAATGAGTGCAAATGGGGATGGAATCTTCTTGGAACTGCTGAAAGGACTGCATTGTAGACAGGAGATAGGTGGTGTCTTATCCCTCCCCCTCTGTTGAGAGATGGCTGCTCAATGTTAACATAAATGGCCTCTTTTACCCCTGTTTTAAACAAAGTGTGGACTTTGCTGTCTTCAAAAGAGTGACCTTTGTCTTTCAAATGTAGATGGACTGCTGAATCTTGTCCTGATGGATTTATTCTCCTGCCATGCATTTGTGAAGTACTTGTTTCTCCAATGCACAGATCTGCACATCACTGCATTGTACTGCATATATCACATTGCTCAATTTGTGTCTGGGTGTTTTATCCTTGGGGTGGACAAGCTTCTGCCTTAATATTCTTGGGTTTCAAATGTGCATGGTTGGTTGAAAATCCTCTTGAGCTTTTCAGATATTCCTGCAACGTATGGAATGACAACATTGCTCCATTTGTTGCTCACTTCTTGTTGTTTATGGAGGAGCTCCTGCTGGGTCTTTTCTGAATTTAATGAAAGCCCAGTTGGGATAGCCACAAGTTCTGAAGGTTAAAACACAATGAAGACAGACAAAAACATGACTGCACCATGGGTTCACCTGTGTCCCCCATTGTGGCCAATCTCTACATGGAAGAGGTAGAAATCAAAGCCCTAAATTCCTTCACAGGAATTCCACCCACTCACTGGTACAGGTATGTGGATAATACTTGGGTCAAGACTAAAACACGAGAATGGAAGCCTTTACCAAACATATCTCTGTGGACAGATACATTAAATTCTGCCTTCACAGGAAGATATTAAGAAAAAGAGACTGGTTTTCCTGGACTCTGCAGTGCACATTAAGACATAAACCTTAACATTGAAATTTACAGAACACCCCCCCCCCCCCAGATCAGTATTTACATTTTGATTCTCACCACTCACTGGAGCACAAAATGGGAGTGATCAGAACCCTACAGCCACCACCAGGCTGAAAGTTTGCCTACCAATAAAGAGGGGGGGGGAAAAACCCCTAAAACATGTCAAGGAAACCCTCAGAACATATGGCTTAGTTTGTTCTTTCCAATACAATGGAATATTGTAGAGGAGCTTTGGACTCTGCCTACCTACATGTTCATCATCAGTAGGGTAGCTGAAAACAAAGTAGAATTGGGATGAATTTGATAAAGGGAATTACGTCATCAAAAGAAAGATTCAATTTGAAAATAAACTGGGTCTAGCTGGGTGCTATGGATAAAAATAAAATTCATCTTATGCATCTCTAGAGCACAGGCTGGTACTGATTCCTGAAGTTTTATTGAAAAGTTGTCTCAAAAAAATTGAAGTAAATAAATTAATAACACACGCTGAAGGCAATTAATTACATTATGTAGTTAGTTAAGTACTACTATTTGTGACAATAGCTCCAACATTTTTTGATCATTTACATAAAGCATTGAAAACTTTTTGCTTTATAAGTGGGGTTTCTAGTATGAAATGCCACAGGCAAATCTGCATAGCTTTTCCATAAATAATTCAGTTCTCTCTCAAGAAGATTGAATTAAGTGGTATTTTTGTTCATTTAATTATAATTTCTCCATTTATTTTTCTATTACCAGCTTTCTGTAAAACAGACAGGCCCAAAGCAATGTACTACAATTAAAATCTGGGAAACATTATGAAAGATTACACCATAAAAATATTTGTTAAAAATCATAATGAAACATTGTATTATATTTTATATTACAATTTATAATAATATTCAGTTCCTGGAATTTATATTTATTTATATCATCTAACAATCACACAGGAAATTGAAGAAAAAAATTAATCTTAATACTGTAATTATTATTGCAATTAGGAAATAAATATTATCAAGTTTGTCACAGTAATCATTAGACATATTTGTGCTTTTTTCAGATCCCACTGAAAAAAAATCAGTTCCGTTAAATACATAATTTAATAGATGTATGTACAGTACGATCTACTGTACATTTAGAAAATGCAGAGATTCAACAATGCCATTCCAAGAGATCAATCCAGTCAGAAATAACTCTTCCTAAGCAAAGAGTTTCATGGTGTTATAGATTTGGTTTTTTGAACAAATTCAGTATAAAAGCAGAATGATAAGTTAATATTCATGATGATTAATAGATACTGTTAATTTTACTAATGCTACTATTTTCATATATAATTGATATCCTTTTTACTTTTGGAAAGTATTATTATGGATTTTGTAAGGATTTCAATTTACCATAGTAATTATACATTCTTAGCCAGTTGATTAAAAGAAAAAAGAAAAACAAATGGATCCAGGAAACTACAGACCTATCAGCCTGACAGGTCTGGGAAATGGATCCAGGAAACTATAGACCTATCAGCCTGATACCTGGGAAGATTCTGGAAAAGATAAGCAATGAATCAGCGAACACCTAGAGGTAAACAAAGTCATAACCAAAAGCCAACATGGGTTTATCAAAAACAGATCATGCCAGACAAATCTTATTGCATTCTTTGACAAAGTGACAAAATTAGTGGACCAGAGGAATGTTGTGGATATAATTTACTTGGACTTCAGTAAGGCATTTGATAAAGTAGATCACAACCTACTACTTGATAAGATAGAAAAATGTGGGTTAGACAGCATCACCACCAGATGGATTCATACAGTGGTGGGTGGTGAACCAGTTATGATAAATCTGTGTTTTCCGGAACATGTCTGGTTTTTGTTCAACTTCCTTCCAGGTGAGGAAAGAAAAAAAACCTCCCAAAAAGTCCAAGAGAGGAGCAACAGAAACCAAATGGAGATGCAGCGCCTTCAAACATGTCAGCTGCCCACCTACCTCTTCCCTTTCACTCCCTTCCTAAGCTGGACTGCCATGCTACGGAGGATGGGCCTTACCCGGTCCCCCCCCCCACTTTTCTCACTTTCCGGGCTGGGATGGAGACAGCCCACATAGGCTGCTGCTTCATGCAAGTGGGTGCGATCCTGGCGACCAAGGCTCCTCAGGGCCGCTTGAGAAGTTTTGTTCCTGGGTGGTGGTCCCTGCAGCAGTTTTCTACCTCTGCCTCAGACAGCTTACTCTGCCCCCCCTTTACTTTTAGTGTTCAGGGAAGCCCGTGCCTTTACGTGTTCTTAAGTTGCTCTTCGGGCTGAGAACTGGTTATTAAATTATTTGAATCCCACCACTGGATTCGTAGCTGGCTGACTGGTCGTACTCAGTGTGTGCTCCTCAATGGAACTGCATCTACATGGAGGGTGTAGTGGGGTGCCCTGGGGCTCTGTTCTGGACCCAGTGCTCTTCCAACATCTTCGTGAATGATTTGAATGAGGGGATAGATGGGGAACTCATCAAATTTGTGGACAACACCAAGCTGGCAGGAACGGTCAACACCCCAGAAGATAGGCTTAAGATACAGAAAGACTTGAACAAAATGAAATTCAACAAAATTATCTAACAAAATGAAATTCAATGGTGAAAAAAGTAAGGTTCTACATTTAGGCAAGAAAAACCAAATGCACAGGTACAGTATAGGTGGTACCTTGCTCAATAGTAGTAACTGTGAGAGGGATCTCGGAGGCTGCATTAACAGAGGGATAGAATCAAGATCACGTGAAGTGTTAATACCACTTTATAACGCCTTGGTAAGGACACACTTGGAATACTGCATCCAGGTTTGGTCACCACGATGTAAAAAAGATGTTGAGACTCTAGAAAGAGTACAGAGAAGAGCAACAAAGATGATTAGGGGACTGGAGGCTAAAACATATAAATAACAGCTGCTGGAATTGGGTATGTTTAATTTAATGAAGAGAAGGACGAGGGGGGACATGATAGCAGTGTTCCAATATCTCAGGGGCTGCCACAAAGAAGAGGGAGTCAAGCTATTCTCCAAAGCATCTGAAGGCAGGACAAGAAGCAATGGGTGGAAACTAATTAAAGAGAGAAGCAACCTAGAACTAAGGAGAAATTTCCTGACAGTTAGAACAATTAATCAGTGGAACAACCTGCCTCCAGAAGTTGTGAATGCTCCAATACTGGAAGTTTTTAAGAAGAGACTGGACAACCATTTGTCTGAAATAGTGTAGGGTTTCCTGCCTGATCAAGGGGTTGGACTAGAAGATCTCCAAGGTCCTTCCAACTCTATTATTGTTGTTGTTGTTGTTGTTGTTATTTCATCATTATCATATCATTATCATTATTATAAATAAATACAAGGTTTTACTTTATAAACTCCAGATTATAAAGCCAATTTACTGTTCAAAGTCAATTACAAGATAATATCTTCCTCAATGAGAAAGGTCCTCACTCTGAAGAAAAGAATGAACATATGCAGCAATAAGTTTAAAAGAAGAAGAAGAAGAAGGCGGGAGAGGGAAAGTAGAATGAGAGAGAAGGCTTCCTTTCCTTTCCTTTCCATGAAATCATCTACAAAATGTCTTTATTACAAAGCCCAGAGACTGTTAAATCTAGAGATAGATGATGGCTAGAATTACTAGGATTATTTACTGACTTTTGTAGGACTATATAGATGCCTGACTGGTTAAGAATGGACTCCTTAAAAAATAAAAATAAAAAAGCTGCAGAGTGCACTTCAACTTCATAATAATGACTAGTTTGGCCTTCAAAAAAGACACTGAATATCTCATTGTTAACCAAAGGACAGAGGAAACTGGATAAAGCTTCCAGAAGTAGATGGAATTGCTAAGTTTATAAAAGACAAATAAAGAGCAAATTTGATATAATTTCTTATTTTTCAAAGCTAATGAATCAATACATCCAAAATCGGATTTCCTGTTAAAGTACAAACAATCCTTGAGAATCTTGAACAGTTTGTTGACTTAGGATATAGATGTCCAAAAAGTAATCTGATATTCATTACTAGGCTACTGGAATTTTCTGGCAATTTTAGGTAGTTTAGATTTGGTGCTTGGACCAAACAAAGTTACACAAGTGAGATCTTGGTTGAATCCAGCAATTTAATGATATTAGTTATCTGCTAGGGGACTGTGCAGACTGGCTTTGGACTGGGAAGTCATGCAAGTGCATTTTTTTAAAGTGTAGACTATACACTTGTGTGGACTCTGCTCTTTTTATTTAGGAAATGTAGAATAAGAGGAAAAACTGGCAGGAAACTTAGTTTGAAGTATACCTTTCTTCCTGATTGGCTACTTAAGAGCACTGGCTGCCCATTTTTATAGCTTTTTTCAACCAGCCTTTATTAGTAAGAATGAAGATTGAGGAATAAATTTGCACAGCTGTGAGCACCATTACAACATTGGCTAACTGCCTGTCTGAAGTGGGGTCTGTGTTTAATCTGAATTTTGTCTATGTCTCTGTCGGTTTGTTCAATTAGATAAGTCTGTTGATCGCTAAGCTGCAATAGTACTGATCTACATGCCAGGTTCCAATACCACCTTGACTCATGTATCCATTTCAAACAAAGAAGACAGAGCAGGGAAAATAACTCTTTCCATACACATAGCAGAAGTAATATCACCTCAGCTTCCGTGTGATGTGTCCGGCCCGCGGACCGGCAGTTTGACACCCCTGCCCTAGAATCTTAGCCAGAGAGCTACAGGAAGAACCATTTATTTTGTTACACCACAGATACCTTGCTTTTTCACACTGATAAGTAGATCAGTATAGGTAGTCCTTGACTTATGAATACAACTAAGCCAAAAATTTCTGTTACTAAGTGAAATATTTGTTAAGAGAGTTTTGCCCCATTTTGCAACCTTTCTTACCACAGTTAAGTGAATCACTATAGTTGTTAATAACACGGTTGTTAAGTGAACCTGATTTCCCCATTGCTTATCAGGTTATAAAAGGTGATAAAATGACCCTGGGACACTGCAATCATCATGAGTTAGTTGCCAAGCAGCTGAATTTTGATCACGGGGATGCTACAATGGTCTTGTGAAAAATAGGTCACTTTTTTCAGTGTCATTGTAACTTCGAATGGTCCTCCAGAATCTGGAGTCCAGATGGTATCTGCATAGTGGCAATCAGCTATGTGCATGTCTCTTGGTGCCAAACAAGTTCCCTGACTAACCAACCGTTTTCATTTACTTTTTCTTTGAAATAAAAAAGAGGAAAGCTGACATGCTAAAGCGGCCAAAGTAGGAGAAGGGAGGAAGCCAAGGTTAGGAAGGCTGAAGAGGAGAGGCTTTCTAGTACATGAGTGCTTTATAAACAATTGTTTTGTGAATAGGTATCCTGCCCAAGCAGCCATTTTGTTCTGAAAATACTAAATGACCCCAAGAAACCCCAAAGGACGGAAAATCTTTGAGGAAAACACTCTTACCCCAGAATTGGGAGGGGTGCTCTTTACTCCACACAGCAAAGAGAGCTTTCGTGCACCAGAATCGATAGTGAGGCTCTCGTTTTGCAAAGCAAACAATAGTTTGGGACGCGACCATAGCTGAAAAGGAACAAAAGAGATGCGCGGGAGAGGTCTGGGCGCGTGCTCCGGGTGACAGTTGCCGGCGCGCGCCGTGCCTTCTCTCGCCCGTTACCTTCCCGCGTCCACGACAATTGTTAGCGCTCTCGGCGGGGGAGGAACGACCCATCCCATTCAACTGAATCCGAAGCCCTGCATCGGTAGACTATTTCCCCTCCGTTTCCGCCTGACTGCCCGTCCCCCTACTTCGGGGCAATGAGAAGAACGGGCCGGCCTAGGCGAGGAGGAGGCAAAGAGTCGCCGCCTCTCAATCTCGCCAGTGGCGGAGGCAACAGCCGCGGCAGGCGAGCTCCTCCTTCTCCTACGCGCCTGTTACCTCAGGAAGAGAAGCATCAGGGCCGGAGCGGAGGCACGGAGCCCGATCGCAGCTCCAGCCAAGACGCCGTGAGCGAACCAACCGCCGCTGTCTTCTTACTCCGCGGGCTGCAACAGTCGCTGGGGAGGCAGCTTCCCGGTGGGGCTTCTCCTCACGCAATGAAGAGGGGAGGACCAGGCAGGAAAGGGACGAAAAGCGACTCTCAGAGGCAAGCGAAGCGGGACCGCTTGGCCCACGAATTCGGCGAATGGCAAGACTGGCTGCGCGGTGAGAGACCCGCGGGTGTGGGATCGAAGGGTCTGGGGTGGAAAAGCAAGAACGGAGGGAAGGGCTGACTCTGCTGCGGGAGCCCTGGCTTAGCCAAATTTACTTCCTGCAGCCCGCCTGCCTTCTTGGAATAGGCGAGAGGAGTTGAGTTCGGTGGAACTTCTTCCCACATGAGGGTAGGCTATAGGGCCAGTAGCGCTTCCTTCCGAGTCATTGTGTGGATGTGAGGATCAAGCTGCGCCGCTCTTAAGTTTATGATTGCCGTTAGCGCCTGTATCAATTAGTTACACACCGTCCATGGGGCGGGGCAAGGTTTTATCAAAATACTTTTCAGGTGTTTGACAAAATGAAAATAATTTTTGTGTAGGGGATTCCCTGCCCAAACTTTGCTTTTGGTCTTGGAATCAAACTTCAGGAATAGAAAAGATAGTGGAGAAAGAATGCTGTTGTACATAAACTTTAAGAGGAAAAATGAGATTGGTTAATTTTATTTTACATGAAGGCATACTTATTGCACAGTATTCACTTTTGGATAAATGAATAAAAGAGATTAAAGGCAAAAGATAAAACAAGGGGCTACTATATCTAACAGTCTGGTTTTGACCAATACCATTCATGAAACCTTTCCATTATCTTCTGTCTTTGCAGATCATCCTTGTTTCTACCTCATTTGTACCGATTCATATATTGCCTTTTCTCTCTCTTTCAACATCTCATCAATTCCATCCAGCCATACATTTCTTGTCTTCTGTTTCAGTCATTCATTCTTCTTTCATATATTTAATAACAACAACAACAATAACAATAACAACAACAACAATAATAATAATAATAGAAGAGGTGGAAGGGACCTTGCAGGTCTTCTAGTCCAACCCCCTGCTCAGGCAGGAAACCCTATACCATTTCATATTTGTTTTGCTATTGATTATACAGTATGTCATTATTTTGGTAAACCACCTTGCACATTTTGTGTTCAATACACATTTAATTCACCCTTTGTTTACAATGCTCACTTCTTTAATAAGCCATTCCCACTGCATTCCTTGTACTTTCATACTTGTTCTTACATACCGAAATTTTACTTTCATATAACGAAGTGGACAGAACCTTAACGTTAATGCAAATACTTTCACTTTTGGCAAACATTTCTATCAACAAACCATATTATTTCCTCTGCTCCTTCCACCGCAAATACCAAAAAGAAGTTGCTATAGAAAGGCCTTTGATACTATTGATATACTTAGAAAAATGGGAATCCCAGAATATTTAATTGTGCTCATATGAAATGTATACCCAAGTCAAGAAGCCACAGTATGAACAGAACAGGGTGAAGCAGAATGGCTCCAGCTTAGCAAAGGATTTAGACAAGGCTGTACACCCTTTATTTATTCAGCCTACATGCTGAATATATATTAAGGAAAGATGGATTGGAAGATGAGTGTGGATTTAAAGTTAAAGGAAGAAAGAACAATCTATGCTGATGACATTCTGATAGCTGAAAATAGAAATGACTTGCTAGACCTAATAATAATGTTAAAAATGTGATTTAAGTTAACTACAAAGAAAACCAAACTAATGACAACAGATACAGCTAGCAGTCTTAGAATTAATAGTAAAAGTATCAAAGTGATAGATAGCTTCTGCCTTTTGGGAATCAATTATCAATGCCAAAAGAACAATTTGCTATCGACTAGCATGTGGTAGAGCAGCCATGAAGTCCTTGGAAATGATATTTGGATGCCATGATATGCCTATACCTACAACGATAAGAAAGATGTTTCTTGCGATCCTCTGCAGCAGCAAAACTTGAACTTTGAAGAAGCAGGAAAGGATGGACCTTGATGAAATTGACAGAACTTGCTGAAATGGATAAACTGACTTGTTTGATTAATGAAAGAACACTATCAACCTTTATTGGTGACTGGAAACATCTTATGGATTTTTCATGAAAATGAAAAAAAACTTGTCATTTATGGTTTTGATTATTAGTCAAGATAGATTGTAGAAAGAGAGGCATGATGCAACTTTAAAAAATAAATGTTAAAATGTTAATTTATTTAACTGCAGTGAAGAATATTGGAAGCCACTTCCAACATTTCCGTTCTATTTTAGTTTGGACATAGTATGCAAAGACTTAGTTCCCTGGAGGTGGTATAATTCTAGTAAAAGTGTAGGAAAGAGAAAAAAGAAAAAAGAATCAAGATGCAACTTTAAAAAATGAAAGGTTAAAATATAATTTTACTTAACCGCTGTGAAGAATATTGGAAGCCACTTCTTTGTATCTCTATATCTTTATTTTTTCCTACTTTCTTTTACTTTTTTTCTTATTCCCCTATTGCTTTTTCTTTTATTTCATTTTTGTTTCATTTTTGTTTTTTCTGCTCTATTTTAGTTTGTATTAGTTCTTATCACTGTTAAAATTTTCAGTAAAAATTACTAAAAGATGAATACGCAGGATAGGAAGATTATTGACATTTTTGAGCTTTGATGTTGTAGGAATCCTGAGATTATTGTGGGCAGCCAAAAAAATGATCAAATCAATCCAGAGTTCTCAATGGAGACACAAATCATCATGCTCATATTCTTTTGCTATCCACACATGCAAAGACTTAGCTCCCCAGAGTAGGTATAGTACTGGAAAAAGTGGAAGAAAAGAGAAGAATGGGAGTAGCAGCCAGTGGATGAGCTCAGTGGCAATAAGGTCCAAGTTAGGAATACATGAAGAAACTATGTATGTGATTGCTAAGGGTCAACACTGACTTACTAGTACATAATCAAAATCTCCTAGCATTTGCACATTTTAAAAAAAATCTTCATTTTTAAATGAAAAGCTATCTTTTGTTGGTTGGTTTACCATCCACTAATGTAAGTCTTAGGGCATTTCCCATAGTTTCATCCCAATAAAACCAATAACAGCTTAGCAATAGCACTTAGACACTGCTTCACAGTGCTTTACAGCCCTCTCTAAGTGGTTTACAGAGTCAGCATATTACCGCCAACAATCTGGGTCCTCATTTTACTGACCTCGGAAGGATGGAAGGCTGAGACAACCTTGAGCTGATGAGAATCGAACTGCTGGCAGTGAGCAGTAAGTTAGCCTGCAATACTTCATTCTAAGCACTGTGCCACCATGGCTTAATTATGTTATTTCAAACTTATCTCTACAGTGCGGATATAATCATATCTAGGCTTGGTTTTAACTTCCTGAGATTCAAAGATATTCAGTTGAAATATATAAGATTGCGATCTTGTGCGTGCTTAATCCAAGAATATACTCATGCTAAGGATTCATATATAGCCATAAATACACATGTCTAAGATACATCACAAGCTTCTTAACTTAAATTTAATCAATAATATTATTTGTATATTATATCAGAGACTGTGTTGCACTGAGTGAAAGGACTGTATTGAAATTATGATATGGTCCTAAATTTAATGCATCAAAATTCAGAGCAATGAGTATGCTTGGACCCCAACCTTTTTGATAGTTGGGAATATTTAAAATTATGAGATTATGACCAATCTGTCATTCTCACAATGACAGTCTTGGCAAATAATTGCAGTAGTTAAAAGAGCCAATTAATGAAACTACTACTTATCTATGTCCCTAAATTCCTCTTCTACAGGATTATCATACTCTTATCTTATTTTTCTTTCTGGGCAGTTTAACATATTTTCAAATAAAACAGGATTGTAGCAGCCTATCATTTTTATTTCCAAAGAAAACTGTTGAAGATCATGTAGATATAAATAATACAGATTATTGGAGGCTGGCGCTTTGCAACATACCAGCTTCCCTCCCTGTCAGCCATTTGAGGTACTATAGGTCAGACACTGCAAAGATTATAGCATCACTGATATATTTTTGTAGAATACAACATAAGCATTTTGAATCTTGAAAGTGTATCAGAATTTTGATCTATTCCGGCTTATACCAAATAGTATCAAGGTGTGGATATTTTGAATTTTTTTCTTACAGTTTCCATTTTCTCAGCACCAAGTTTCTATTTATTTTCCTGTTACAGCTCATCCATTCCTTCACCAAGGATATTTAATTCCTTTATATTCGCCCTCTTTTAAATAATATATTTTGTTTTAAAGAAATAAATCTAAAAAGTCAATTCCAGGCAGGAAGCCAAATGAACACTAAGAGTCATTTCTTCACGTATATTGGTGCCCATATACTCCAGGAGTAGTTTTGTTGTGATAGGATAGGGAAATGGGAGAAGGCTCTTTCCATTAACAGCATATTATTGCCTAATATTCTTCTATACCACATAGCCTATCCCACTTAGGAGAGGCTTCTCAACTTTCAGTGTTGCCTGAGGAAGAATGGAAAGCTGGAAGAATTTTAATGGGAGGAAAACTCCAAAATGTCTGCTTTTGTGTCCTACTTAAATGTAAGCTAAATCTCCCAATTTTTTGCAGCAAGTATATATCATCCTATTGAAAAAAATGTTAACAAAATTTGAACACTACATATAATTCTGTTTTAGTATTACTGAGAAAAGAACTAGATTCAGTATAAGGAAGCAAAAAGTTTAGAAAAGTTTCTAAATATAATATTTTTTTTTGCAAGGACAATTTTTTTAAATACATTTTATAAATTCTATAGACTAATAGTACATTAATGATACTTATTTTCTTTTTATATAGATGCTCTGAGAGAAACGGGATTCTTTATTGCAAGAACAGATAGCAAAATATGGCTTACACTTATAATGGGTGAGAATTTTATAGTTCTTATTTTCTAATAATGCTGTTTTACAGGATCTTGCAAAATTCGGTCCAAATGACTAAATTTACTCCCAAGTAAGACAATATAAGGATACAAGATGAGATTCTGATGTTGAAACCCTGTTGGTTCCACAGATATAATGCAAGTAGATTACTTGAATATATAAAATTAAGGATACTTCTTACAAAAATTGTAAAATAATATTTTCACATGGTAGCTGACATTTTATTCTTCTTGTTAAGGAGTGTAATATATGACAAAATGAACAGTTTTTCAAGTGATATAAAATACATATTTCATTAATAAACTATATATTTGCATTTATATTTGGAATTGTTCGTATTAAAGGCAATAGCTTAAGGGTGATGGTGATTGGTGTTAACTTTAAATTTTTTGGTTATAGATCCAGAAATTATACCTTTGAAATTTTCTATAGTTGTATTACAAAGATATATCCAAACTACAAGAGTATGTCTGCAGTATTCTCATGGACTTTATATATATATTTGAGTCTATTCTGCCTTCTCTTTTTTTTGCTCCTATGACATAGCAGAAATTGCATGAATACTCTTGTGTGTCTTTTTTTTATATATATATAAAATTGGCATCATGAGAAGTTAGAAATTTGTTAGATATGCCCTAAATATAACACTGTAATACTTTTAAACAGCTGATATATGAAAGCAATAATGCAGATATCTATTTTATCTGTTTCATTCTAACTTGCAAAGTTATATAACTGAAATTAATACAATGTAAAAATACTTGTTTGAATATTCTACAGAAAACATAGAATGTTTTGTGCAGAGAAATTTTGTGTAAGCTTTTAGAGGTGTTACATTTATATAGCCCTTAAGGATTGGGGTTACATTTAAAAAAAATAATTTAAAAACAATTAAGGCGGTATGTTTTGTTTTATTTTTCTTAACAGCTGCTGTTGCAGGAATCCTTCACTGGTAAGTTTATGTTCTACAAACAAAAATGCTTCATCAATGTCTAATTACCATAGCATTATCTCTATAAGTTATGTCTTAAATCCCTTAGGTTGGCACACAGTGGTAGGCCAGAGGTTATAAAGCAGTGATGGATGGGGCTTCAGTGCCTTCCCCTCCTCCTTCAGACTGGCCTCCTCCTTCCCATACAGGCTGTCCTTGGGTTAGATGCCAATTGGGATTAGAATTGCTGTTGCTAAGTGATGCGGTCATAAAGCATGACCACGTTGCTTAGTGACAGCAGTCCCAGTTGCCATCACAACGCCAGGATGTGCAGGTCATTAAACAGGAACAAGTGGGAATGCCAGATAAGGAACATGGGGGGCATGTGGGTGCTATGGGTGAGCACTAGGGAGTATGAGTTGGTCTGCAGAGGCCGCAGACATGTTAGAATGCAGATGGGCAGGGGGCTGCTATGAAATAGGAGATAGTGGACTCCTTGGGAGAAAAAGCAGGAGTGTCTTACTGGGACAATTTGCAACCTTCCCTACCATCTTTCCCAATGATTTTGTTTGTCGGAAGCTGCCAGTGGCATTCATATAACCCAGCTCACTGTGATGTTATAATTGTGAACTGGGCACTGAGCATCTGGATAGTGGTTATGTGATGGCAGGGAAGCTACAAGAGTAGAAACTTATAGGACTGGTCATAAGTTCATTTTCTCCCCCTCACCAATCATATTTATTTAGTTTTCTCTTTCCCACAGTGTGCAAGGAGAGGGCAAAATATCCTTCCTGATGAATTTAGATCTTACTGAGTTGACCCTGGGAAAAGCTTTTGGAGCTTACTAGTTCACAGTTCTTTCTAGTGCCACTCCACAGAGAGAACAATTATCTTCAAATTTGTGGGAGGTCACTACTGGCTTTATGCTGCATGCGACCAAAGGTTGTACTCAGCCTTCAAGTAGCCTGTGTGTGATTTAGGCCAGAGTTGATATGTTTTTAGTTTTTCTCTGTATTTTTGAACTCATTTGTATAATAGGCTTCCTGTCTTTACTTCTTATTTTTTAAATTGCATTCACATTTTCTCTCAGGATTCACTTTTTATGAAGCCCAGGGAGCCAGACTGTTCCCTAATAAATTTATAGGCAGGAATCTATCACAGATTCTATCTATGATGTCTTTGCAATACTTCCTCTTATTAAATTATTTATGGACTCCATTGCTTCATTAGAAGTATAAAGTATACAGGTTCTTCTAATTAGCCAAAAATTGTAGTTGCTGTAGAAATGAGGAACAAATCCTTTTTTAAAGACTAGCAGGAATTTCAGTCCATTTTACTGTATAATTTCTCTATACTCTTTTTAAAAAAATAGTAGTTCAGGCATAATAAACAATAATAAATATGGTTTGGTCTCCTTAGTATAACATTAGTCCATTGTTGTACTAGTTCTATTTTCCGGAAGATATTAGAAGGAAGACATTCAGTTCTCAAATGGATTGTTAAACATGCAAATTTAAGAATATGAGGTTCTCTAGTAAAAAGGCTGTTAACTTTCTGCATATCTATATTTGAAGAAGTAAACAATATTTCATGCTGAGATGAAGGCTTTTTAATTTAACGTATGTCTTTGTTGTTGCTATTTTAATAACTCTTAACATAATAATGCTGGGTTATATTTTAATCTAGAAGGCTCTACTCAGAGATACTTTCTAAAGTCAAATATATTTCATTTAATATAGCAATCTCCATGTTGATTAGAACTTTTTTCATGTGTTAAACATTTGAAGTACATCTACAAACAGTATAGAAGTAATGAATTCATTACTCACATGACTCTGAATATCAAGTACATTTCATGTTTATTTTCTTAGAAGGGACTGGTTTATGAAGGATTATATGTACTCCTAAGCATATGAGGGATTATAGTACACCTAAGTTGTAAAAATATGTGCAAATGATTATAATGAAGGTGAGTAGACTCACTAGAAAGAAGTAGAATGCTCTACCTCTCCATGGCAGGATTCGGCATTTTTATGATTAGGTTTTATCCAGGAATCTCTTTACCCAAGTGATTCCTGGAGGAGAGATGGAACATCTTCCAGCAACTCAATTTAGGATCATGTGGAAGAGAGATGTGACAATTCTTTGATAACCCCACTCAGGAATAAAACTCAGGCTAGTAATTTTTTGCAGACTGGTAAACTTTGCAGGTTCATTTACAAGGATACTGTAATGAATTTACTCTTCTGATTTATTGCCAAATATGTATAATTTTAACAGGTATCACATAACAACTCTTTTTGAAAATGATCGTCACTTTTCTCATCTTTCAACTCTGGAACGGGAAATGGCATTTCGAACTGAAATGGTTAGAACATAATTTTAAGTGATATTATTACTTTTAGACATATTAATTCTAAAATAAGGATATCAAATAATACATTATTTTGTAATTTTTAAATGCAAACTACCATGTATTTTTGAATCAAAAAGGTACTGTAGTTGTTTAGATGATTTAGAAATATTTTTTGTTCTTAATATTTTAATATTTATGTGGAATTTGCAGTTTCACCAATTATTTGTCACAGTTTCTTTTACTGATGTTGGAAAATTTTCAAATACTTGCAGCTTCTTTAGATTATCTCTTTACTAAACTAATTTGCCCTCTAGAGTCATTGGAGTCGGGCAGCCTATAAATTACATAAGTAAATTGTTTCAATAAATACGGTATAGTATTTAAGGCATCAGGCTACCAAGTAGGAGCCTGTGAATTCTAGTACTGCTTTAGGCATAAAGCCAGTTTGTTGATCTTGGACCAGTCATTTTCTCTGCCGTAGGAAGGAGGCAATAGGAAACCACTTCTGAAAAACTTTGCCAAGAAAAGTGCAGGGATTTATCAAGGCAGTCTCCAAGAATTAGACATAATTGGATAGAAGAAAAATATAGCTATAAGACAGAGGTCTCCAATTTTTCTAGCACCAGGGACTGTTTCTTGGAAATGCAATCTTTCCATGAACTGGGGATAGGGGATGGTTTCATATGCAACCTAGACCCTGGCGTGCACAGATGAAGCTTCGTTCGCTCATTCACACTTGTATGCCCTAGTTGGGGACCCCTACTATGAGAGATATTTATCTTTTCAATAAAAAATATTTTAAATAATTTTAGTTATGCTTGGAATAAAATGTATGGAATTTAAATTAGTAATGGCTAAATGTAGATTCAGTTGTTATTTTTAATTTATTCTATGTTGATGATTTGGACTGCTTGGGAGATTAAGAAGAATTTAGAACCTCATAATAGTAGTACAAGCCAGTTAGGAATATATTGATTGATTGATTCTTTAGATTCATATCCTGCCTTTCTTCTATGATTTCAAATACAGGTAGTCCTCAACTTACGACCACAATTGAGCCCAAATTTTCTATTGCTAAATGACACAGTTGAGTTTTGCCCCACTTTATGATCTTTGTTGCTATAGTTGTTAAGTGAATCACTGTTGTTCAGTTAGTAACAGGTTGTTAAGTGAATCTGGCTTCCCTATTGATTTTGCTTATCAGAAGGTCACAAAATCAGATCTCATGACCGTGGGACACTGCAACCATCATAAATAGAGTCAGTTGCTAAGCATATTAATTTTGATCATGTGACCATGGGATGCTGTAGTGGTTGTAAGTGTGAAAAATGGTCATAAGTCACTTTTTTCAGAGCCATTGTAACTTCATATGGTCACCAAACGAATTGTTGTAAGTTGGGTACTATCTGTAGTTTATGTAGCACTTTTTCTTACTTATTTATATCCCATGTTTATTATGTTTATAAATAATGTAAGTTGGTGAAAATATCTAATACTCCTTCTTCCTATTTTATCCAAAATAACATCAAAATCTCCCAACTGACTTTCATACCTAAGGATGGACTAGAATAAGCATTTTCTGTTGCCTTAACTACTAAAGCAAATTTTGCTATATTTTCTATAGCAATACCTGATGACTGGTGTCAGTGACCGAGTATATACTTGTACTTGGATTTTGCCAGATCTAGTTCAACAACTTAATTAAGCAAGTGTTGACACGTTACAAATAACTTGCAATATTTGTTTTAATCTTGTTTTATTCTAATTCTGATTTAGAAATAGTAAAAGTTAATTTTATTAATATTACTGTATTTATTATTATTATTATTATTATTATTATTATTATTGCTATAGGAAATTATATAAATTCAAATATACAAATATGAAGCAAATTATACATTTAAATATTAAATATAAATATTTAAATATTGTTATTTAAATATATTTACTTTAGGGTCTCTATTATTCCTACTTCAAGACTATAGTTGAAGCACCATCATTTTACAGTGGAGTTTGGATGATTATGAATGATAATCTAACTGAATATCCTCTTGTAATAAACACACTGAAAAGATTTAATCTCTATCCAGAGGTAAGCCAAATAATGATGATGATGATGATGCAGTGAAAAAGATGAAACTTTGGATCATCTTATCAGTGGCTGTAGCAAAATCTCTCAGACTGATTATCTACAGCATCATGATCGAGTTGCCAAAATCATACATTGGAAGCTTTACCAGAAGTTTGGGTTCAAATGCAGCAAAAATTAGTGGGAACACCAAATTGACAAATTTCTTGAAAATAGAATAGAATAGAGCTGGAAGGAACCTAGTCCAGCCCCCCGCTCAAGCAGGAGAACCTATATCATCTGAGACAAGTGACTGTCTAGCCTCTTCTTAAAAATCTCCAGTGATGGAGCGCCCACAATTTCTGGAGGCAAGCTGTTCCACTGGTTAATTGTCCTCACTGTCAAGAATTTCTCCTTAATTACAGGTTGTTTCTCTCTGATCAGTTTCCAATCATTGTTTCTTGTCCTGCCCTCTGGTGCTTTGGAAAATAACATGATCCCCTCTTCTTTGTGGCAGCCCCTCAAATACTGGAACTCTGCTATCATGTCTCCCCTATTTCTTCTTTTCTTTAGACTAGCCAAACCCAAGTCCTGCAGCCATTCTTCGTATGTTTTGTCTCCAGGCCTTTGATCATCTTAGTTGCTCTTCTCTGAATTTTTTCCAATTTCTCAACATCTTTTTTGTGATATGGTGACCAAAATTGGCTGCAATATTCCAGGTGTGGTCTTACTAGAGTTTTATAAAGTGGTACTAATAATTTGTGTGAGCTTGATTCTATGCCTCTGTTTATATAACCCAGGATTGTATTAGCTTTTTTGGCTGCTGCTGTACACTGCTGGCTCATAGTCAAATGATCGTCCACTAGGACTCCAAGGTCCTGCTCACAGTTGCTGTTTTTAAGCCAGGTCTCGCCTAATCTGTACTTTTACTTTTGATTTTTCCTGCCTAAATGTAAAACTTTGCTTTTCTCCACATTGAAATTTATTTTGTTGGATAGGACCCATTGTTCAAGTTTGTTAAGATCTTTTTGGATCCTGAGTTTGTCTTCTGGGGTGTTGGCTACTCCTGCCAGTTTAGTGTCATCTGCAAATTTGATGAGTTCCCCTTCAATTCCTTCATCTAAGTCATTTATGAAGATATTGAAGAGTACTGGGCCTAAGACAGAACCTTGTGGTACCCCACTGCTTACTTCTCTCCATGTGGATGTAGTGCCATTGAGGACTATTCTTTGAGTATGGTTTGCCAGCCAGCTACAGATCCATCTGGTAGTGATGTTGTGTATTCCACCTTTTTCTAGCTTACCAAGCAGTAGATTGTGGTCTACTTTATCAAATACCTTACTGAAATCAGTATACCACATCCACAGCATTTCGCTGGTCTACTGTAGTCACTTTATTAAAGAATGAAATAAGATTGGTTTGGCATGATCTATTTTTAAGAAACCCGTGCGGGCTACTAGTTATAACTTTGTTTGCTTCTAGTTGTTCGCAGATCTGTTTTTTGATTATCTTTTCTAGGATCTTTTCAGGTATTGATGTTAAATTGATTGATCTGTAGTTTCCTGGGTCCGTTTTTCCCCCCTTTCTTGAAGATGGGAACCACATCAGCCCTTTTCCAATCCTCAGGTATTTCCCCGGTGCTCCAGGATTTTTGAAAGATATGGTGCAGTGGTTCTGAGATAATATCTGCCAGCTCCTTCAGAACTCTGGGATGTAGTCTGTCGGGTCCTGGTGATTTATATTCGTCAAGGTCGGATAGGTGTTCTCTTACCATTTTCCTGCTTATTTTAATTTTTGTTTCTAGTTTGTCTTTTGCAGTGGTTTTTTTGGTATGTTGGGATGTAGTTTCTTTTTGTGTGAAGACTGATGCAAAGAATGAGTTAAGCAGCTCTGCTTTCTTCCTGTTGCCTGTTATTTCCTTGCCGTCCTCTCTTTTTAGTGGACCTACAGTTTCCTTGACTTTTTTCTTGTTGTTAATATGTTGGAAGAAACTTTTTTTATTATCCTTGATTTTTGTTGCAAATCAATGAGCAAGTCAAGATCCTGTGGGACTTTCGGATTTAAATAGACACATCTGACCCACAACACACATGACATCACTATTGTGGAAAAGAAAAAAGTCTGGTTCATTGATATTGCAATACCAGGTGATGCACAAATTGAAGAGAGGTTGCTAGAAAAAATAACAAAATATTGTGATTTACAAATTGAAGTTGAGCGATTGTGGAGGAAGAAATCAATGGTTGTATCAATAGTAACAGGAGCCCTTGGAGCAATAGCCAAAGGGCTCCTAGATGCATGGAAACTTTGAACTTATTAGACCTGAATATCCTGACTTTGCAAAAACCCACCATACTTGGAATTGCCTATATACTCAGATGCTGCCTTAATAGCTCTTAGGTCTTTCATTAGGACTTGAACTGTTAAGTTTTTACCAGTTCCACGTTGTCAATCAAATTGAAGATTAAATCAATAATAATAATAATAACAACAACAACAACAACAACAGCAACTGAATTGTGCTTACTGCTGAAACGCATTGAGGAGTTTAGCAGAGACATTGGCATGCAATTTGGCATTGACAAATATGCAACAATTGTTAAGGCAGGAAAAATTATTGAAGATAATGGATTCTATCTTGTTATTGAAGAGTTGATAAAAGCAATAACATTAGAAGAAGGGTACAAATACTTAGGACTTTTGGAAGCTTCTGACTTGCTGCACAACCAAGTCAAGGAAGCTATTTCAACAACATACATAAAGCGAGTCCGGAAAATCTTGAGATCAAAGCTGAGCGAAGGAAATATTATAATGGCAGTTAACACCTGGGCAGTGCCTGTAATACAATATTCAGCTGGAATAATTGATTGGATTCAGCTAGAACTTGATAACTTGGATCAAAAAACAAGAAAATTAATGACTATGAACCATGCTCTGCACCCAAAAAGTTATATTGATCTATTACATTTGCCAAGATCTCAGGGTGACAGAGGACTCTTACAGGTGAAACAAACTGGAAGAGGAAAAACATGGCTTAAATGACTACATAAAAAAAGCAAAAGAGCCGCTGCTGAAGTAGGTGAACAAGGGAAACCTCTTGAAAACAAATTGAAAGCAGAATATCGAAAGTAAAAATTGAGCATTGAGTTTCTAACTGGAAAAAGAAACCTATGTACAGTCAATACCTGAAGGACATTGAAAGAAAGGTAGATATGAAGCTAACATGGAGCTGTTTGAGATATGAGTACTGAAGAAAGAAACTGAAGGCTTCATTTGGCTGCCCAAGAACAAGCCTTGCAGACCAATTCCATGAAAGCAAAAACAACAGCATGTCAATATGTCACCAACAACAGCAAATGTTGCTTATGCAATGAGAAAGATGAAACAGTGGATCACCTTATCAGTGGCTATAGCAATATTTCACAGACTTATTATTTGCAGTGTCATGATGGAGTTGCCAAAATTATACATTGGAAGCTTTGCCAGAAATGCAGCAAAAATTACTGGGAACACCAAATTGACTAAGTTCTTGAAAATGAGCAAGTCAAGGTCATGTGGGACTTTCGGATCCAAACAGACAGACCTCTGGCCCACAACACACCTGACATCACTATTGTGGAAAAGAAAAAAGTCTGGTTCATTGATATTGCAATACTAGGTGATGCACGAATTGAAGAGAAACAGCTAGAAAAAAATAATAAAATATTGTGATTTGCAAATTGAAGTTGAGTGATTGTAAAGGGAGAAATCAATGGTTGTACCAATAGTAATAGGAGCCCTTGGAGCAATACCCAAAGGGCTGCCTAGATACATAGAAACTTTGAACTTATTAGACCTGAATATCCTGACTTTGCAAAAAACCACCCTACTCAGAACTGCCTATAGACGCTACCTTAACAGCTCTTAGGTCCTTGGTTAGGACGTGAATTGTTTTTAGCACTCCCAGACTCTGAATCGAATTAAAGATTAATCATAATAATAATAGCAATAAAACAATCATAATTTCAACATAGAATTACAGGTAGTTTTTAAGAAGTATATTTTGTCAGTATCTTGGACTTTTAAATTGGAAGTGAATATGCTGATAATCCTCAACGTACAACCATTTGTTTAGTGACTGTTCAAAGTTACGATGGCACTGCAAAAAAAAAAAAGACTTCTGACTATTGCAACATTCCCACAGGCATGTGATCAAAATTTGGGCATTCGGCAACTAGCATGTATTTATGATGATTGCAGTGTCCCAGGGTCATGTGATTCCATTTGTGATCTTCCCACATGGGTTCAGACAACCAGAGTCTATGGGAGAAGCTGGACTTGTTTAACAACAGCATAGTTTACTTAACAAACATAGCAAAAAAAGTTATAAAATTGCATGTAACTTACTAACAATTGCCTTGCTTAACAACAGAATTCTTATCTTAAAAATCTTAATTTGATCAATTTTACTTTGGTCATAAGTCTAAGACTACCTGTATTATAAACATAAAATCTCGGCTTCACATGATGAATCTGCAAAAAAGAAAAATATTTCTGTGAAAAATACCTATTAATAAAATTTCAGTCTTGGTATAAATTCATGCTTCCTTGTAGAATTACTTTATTGTCTTCAGAATATTTATCATGCTACCTAGTTTATTGTTAAACACCTTGAAAGTTTGCAAGTGTGTCTTTATGTTTTTAATAGCATGCTTGTATAATGTCAGTTTCCATTTTATAAAAAATACACTAAAACTTAAAATGAAGTTTCAGAGAGAAAGAAAAAGGATCTTAAAAACAGTCAGATACTGATGAATAGCCATAGATAAATTTCTTTCAACTGCTGAGATAAACAATGTTCTTTTGAAATTATAATCCTATTTTCTGCACAGGTTGTATTAGCCAGCTGGTACCGCACATATACAGGGATAATGAATTCTTTTGGCATTCAGACACAAAAGTGTTGGACTGTGAATAGAGGGGAAGGTCTGAGTCCTGTTGAAAGCTGTGAAGGCAAGTGTTCCTTATTTATTCATTATGAACATTGCACAAAATGGAGTGTGAAATAATATAAAAATTCCTTTTTGAAAGATTACTAAGAATTAGAATTTGTGGTTATCCATGGTCTAATTAAATATTTAATTAATTATTTGAATAATTTGTGCATATTGCAGAAATCTTAATATGGAAATCTTATTTTCAGAAAGGATAATACTTAATAATAGCTTGTTAAAAGAAAATAAAGAAATTGACAGATACAGATATATAAATAATTTAGAAACCTGAAATTGTAAAAATGCAACATGTATGACCAAAAAGTGAAATAAATATATTTGATTCCAAGCAGCATCACCCTAATACATGGGTCAATGGGCAGCCCTCCGTAGGTCTAGCTAGGCTGTTTCCCATTTGATCTTTCATTTTTTTAAAAAATATAGTATTCTAATTTTAGATAAAATTAAATGGAAGCAAAATACTAGTCATTCAATATTTTTGTTTATAAGAATGTCTTGGTGCTACATAAGTTTTCATTGCAAATAGAAATTATGGATACTCATCTTAGAAAATGTACTTCTATGGGAGATAATCAGAAAAACTCAGAGCTGAGGACTAGATTAGAAAATTAAGGGGAAAAATCAGAAAACAGCAATGGCAAACCATTTCCATATTGTCAAGAATAATGTACATATCCATTAAATCAGCATAAATTCAGCTCAAAAAAGCCTGCCTTTAAACTGACATTAGTAGATTATATCCAACAGCATCCTGGAGATGAAATGATAGATATGGCATTGTAATCCAAGTTCTTCTTTCATGTAATTGCAATTTAGGTGCTTGACAACTTTCTAGTATTTACAATTATTGCAGTGCCTTTTGATCACATAATCATGATTTACACCTTTCCACTTTGCTTGTCAAAGAATTGGGGAATTGATTTTGTTTGTCATTTAATAACCATGGTGATTTGCTTAACAACCATGGTAAAAATGGTAGTTAAATCCTGGCCAGAAACATGACTTGCTTTCTGGCCAGATTACTTAGCAACCGAAATTCCATCCCAATTGTGGCCATAAGTCAATGAGTACCTGTAGATATAGAGAATTATGTTAAGAAGTGACAGTGCAAAAAATAAACTAACCAAAAATAAATAATAAACCCACAACTGTTTTTGTTTATAGGCTACATAATATTGTGATCATGATCTCCCATCCTCTAATAAAGCACATACTATCTATTTTACTTTAGAACAGAGGTCTTCAAACTTGGCCCTTTTATGATTTATGGACTTCAACTCCCAGAATTCCTCAGCCAGTGTGCCTGGCTGAGGAATTCTGGGAGTTGAAGTCCACAAGTCATAAAAGGGCCAAGTTTGAAGACCCCTGCTTTAGAAGCTTACAAAAGTATTTATAATGTTCCAAGCAGACCACAAGATGGTGCTGGTCTGCTAACAATGAACTTGAGATGGCTTCCAAATTATTGTATAGATCACAAAAAGTTAATAAAGAAAAAAAAATTGTGGACGTAGCCTGAAATGAAAAAAGTCTAGGATTTTACAGAATGAGAACAAGAATCAGAAAAGGTTGATTAAAAACACACACACAAACAAAATCAATACCGTAATCCAGGGGTAGGCAACCTTGGCTCTTGAATTCTGGGAGTTGAAGTCCATGAGTCATAAAAGAGCCAAGGTTGCCTACCCCTGCCGTAATCTAATGCAGTTTCCTGGCTAAACTTTTACTTATCCCCATAAAGATAAGTTTTTTTCTAAAGGAAAACTGATTATTTAGTCTTTCTGTAGGTTCCTGGAAACTCCATGCTTCACTTAGACACTTTTTAGAAGATGATGCATCCCTAGTTCATAGTTTTTTTTCTTAATTATCTCTTCGAATTTTCTACAGTTTTTTATGAGGTGCTGAAATAGCCAAATATATTTTCAGTGTTCTCAATGTTTTCTTATTTATTTATATTTTACTATAGAAGAATCTGTCCTACCAATTAGCTAATCCCTCATGTTCCAGTTGAAGTGACATTTCCTCCCTTACTTATTATATTGAAGCTTTTCGAATATCATCTTCCTCTAAAGAGACATTTGTTTCCCCTTATTTTCTGTCATCATTATATAGAATTACTCATAGTCCTTTACTTACAGCCATTCATTTAATTGTTTGAAGTTACAATGGCATTTAAAAAAAAATGACTTACAATTCTCCTTGTGACATATAGGTGTCACAACCCTCCCACATTTGTCAAATTTGGAAATTTGGCAATCAATTTTTATTTATGACGATTGTAGCACCTGGGTCCACTTAACAACTGCCTTGCTTAGCAACAGAAATTGTAGTCTCAGTTATGGTCATAAGTTGAGGATTACCTGTAATTAACATTGAATACTTTCATACATGAGAAAGCTGTTCCAAGATAGAGAAATGCTGGGGAAAATGCATTGGCAGCAAAAAAAGAAGAAGAAAGGCACTAACACAATTGGAATAAAGGATGAGTAGGCTACATTTTAATTTAAACATAATGACAAAAACAAAAGGAAGGATAAGGAAGGCACTGGGATAATCGATAGTGGGTGGGCACATGGGACATAGAAGTGGAAAGAAAGAAACAACGAAAAAGAGACTTCTGCTTAATGAATACAGTCTACAATTCATCTGGCCAAAATCTAGAAAACTAAGAGGCTCAAGATTTTGGTGTAGTGAGATCATAATGCCCACAAGCTGTACATGTACATGAACAATGCACATTTTTCACTTCATACCTTTGTTAAGTTGTTTCATGAAGTTGCCTTGAAACCTATTAATTAGATGAGTTAAATAATGCAAACTTAAGCATAAACAGAATTTAGTTATATAATATATTAATATATGCAGAATTTTTGCACAGTTGAACAATTTAAAAATCAAAACATAAAGTATTTTATCTGCATGTGAATTGCTATTTGATAGGATTAGGAGATCCTGCTTCTTTTTATGTGGCTATGATATTTCTTCTAAATGGATTGATGGTGTCAGTTTTCTTCCTATATGGCACGTATCTAAGGTAAGATAACATAAAAAAAAGATTTGTTTGCTAAGTGGATAATTGTAATTATTCTGCATTTTGTTAAATATGCACTAAATGTAAAAACTTTACAGTACTTCAGAATGCCACAATTCTTCAATTTAATTTGTGTGGGACAGTTTGATGTCAGAGAATTGTGGGGCTACAGAATATGTTTTCACATACATATTGATTCATCCAGGAATCTCCAGCTGATAGGCTAAGGCAGAATGCTTGTTTTTAACATTTTTATATCTGTCTTTTTACTTCCAATGATTACAATGAGAAGAAAATGTATAATACCAATTCCAGTCTAGTGAGAGACATGATCTAGAGCCATTCAGAAAAATGAATAGAAAAGCTAGGCGGTAGACACCCTTGACACTCTTATTGTAATATCTTCCTTCAGCTGTATTTTTCTGTCTTCAGAGTTATTTGCTTTTATGCCTATCCCCACAGTCCTTGCTCCTTCCACCCATAAAGGCATACCTTTGTCTTGTTAAAGTTGGCTGTTACATAGGAGACTGTGATTGTGGGGTTAGGGCTGTACAATGATCAGCATGCATTTCTGCTGATGTAGCGAGACCTCTTTGGTTTTTCTCATCACACATAAGTGGCATATATTTCATATTTTTCTGCAGAATGTTGCCAACTTCCCAGAGTATAGTTGTACAATATAGGTGAAAGTGAGAGGAAGATTTCATTCAGTGGCAGATACTTTCTACAGTAGAATGATAGTTCTGCATGTAACTAAAAAATTAGTAAAAAAGCAAAATGTTTATACTTTTTAACATGATACAATAATATTTTCTTACTAGCTTTTTACTTTTTATTATTTGGTTTGACTCAGAGGTTTCACATTACTACTGTTTTCATCATAATTATTCCATTAAATGTCAGTATAATTAAACTCTAAGATTTTAATCCAGATTTCTGTCCTTTTTTTAATCAGGTTAAAAATACATGTTTTTATGCTAGAGTGCATTTTTACTGCTTAGCATTTAATAAGTATATAAAAGCAATTTTACATACAGCAATACAGCCCTTGACTTATAGCATTAGAGTATCAGAGTTAACAGTGTTGCTGAACGAATGGACTTAGAGTTATGATGGTTGCAGTGGCCCCACGGTCACATGATCAGAACTCAGGCATTTGGTAACCCATCTGCATATTTGACTGCAACTCTCAACTATTTCTATTTCTAGGCCCTTTTGACCCCCTACCCTCCATTGTTTCTGATGCCCTAGTTGATTTTCATTGTCTTCTTGCTTCCGCTACTGACCAAGCATGCCCAGCCTTGTCCTTTGCAAGGCAATTGCTGACTAATGAGGCTTTCTTCCCAATGTCTCACAAGGCAGTTTCCTTGTGAGACCTGGGGAATAGGGTCTCACATGCTTAGCAACTGCCTTGTAAAGGGTGAGCATACTTCATCAACAGTGGGAGCAAGAAGATGGTGAAAAACTGTTGGGTAGGTGGAGTATAGGACAGCAGGAGCCATAGGGTGACAAGGGCAAATGCAGCTGAAATTGGACTGGGATCACTGAGGTTTCCTAGTTTTGTGTCACACTATTGGGGCTGGAATACAAAGGCTTTGCACTATACTGTTGAGGCTTCCTGAGATTAAGAAGAGATTGGACAATCATTTGTCTGAAATGGTATATGGTTTACTGCCTAAGCAGGGGTTGGACTAGAAGACCTCCAGGGTTCCTTCTAACTCTGTCATTCTATTCTATTCTAACTGAACAATCTGTTTTGAGCTGAAATATAATGTTTAAAGCTTGAAAGTACAACAGTAAAATGTTTAATATAGATTAAATTGTAATGCAATATATAGATAGTCCTCAACATGCGATAGGTCACCTAGTGACTGTTTGAAATTATGACGGATCCTCCCTCAAAAAGCTACTTATGATCCATGTTTGAAGATATGATGGTTGTCCCTCTTTTGCAGTCACATTATCTCATTATGGACGCTCGGCAACTGGCTCAGTTGTATGGTCATTTGCAATGTTCCAAAGTCATATGACTGATTTTGCCACTGTTTTGCAGGTTTCTGGCTTTTACTTCTGTTTTCCAATAAAAATACTTAGTGGGAAAAATTTATTCATTTAATGACCACTGTGTTCACTTAATAACCATTATGTTTGCTTAACAATCACTACAAAAATGTAAAAATTTAGGTCCGGTCACATGGTGCCTCAACTTACAATCGCAACAACTTACAACTGTGATTCTGGGCTCACAATTCTAAGTCAAGGGTATATTTAGTTTTATTTGCATAAACATTAATAGAATATACCTTATATTTTATAGATAATTGTATTTTCTATGTGTTTTGAAATGTGCTAAATAACGGGTAGTTTGATATTTATATTATGATAGAGTTTATATATGTCTAAAGTCACAGAGGTAGTCAGGATAAAATTACTGTGAGGACATGTTTTTTTTATCAAAGATAAGCATTAGAATCAACAGTGAAAAATGTTTAGGTTTCTAGATTCATAAATTCATTATTTTGCTTCTGAATTGTAGGTCAGGATTCTAATATGTGGCCATAATAAAGACTTTCCTTCAAATGGTTGTGCTAAGTGAAGCTAAAATTTAACACTATAGAAAGAAAATCCAAATATCTATCCTTTTCTTAAAAATGATTCTTAATTTTAAATGCCCACTGTATACTGTTTTTCATAACGTATCTAATTACACTTTTCATTGTATCTAATGCAGAAAAGGCACTTCATATAAGTATTTTTTTTTCTGGATGGAGGTGGTAAATGGTAATACAACCTTCTAAGTATATGTCTAAAAATATTTCAAATCTGTGCATTTATAGTTTTAAAATACATGTTCATTTCCTCTTCTGTTTGGGTAGCTTATAACTGACTAAATTTTTCACATGTTTGAAAACTTGAACAGTTCAATTGCTAAACATATTCAAATGTTTCAATGTATACCTGTAGTTAAGAATTATAACAATATAAATGTTTAAAATTTTGTACTCTTCTTGCTATTTTAGACCTTCCTATTTGAAAAAGAAAGAGCATAGTCTTTCTCGTTTGGACAAAAAATATTAAATTTGTATTTTCCATACAATTTTATCTAATGACAGATAATCATATTTGTAAAATTCAAATTTAATCTCAAAATATTCGACTGCCATTTATATGCGGTCGATTTAACGTATTTATTATATGTCCAATTAATAATAATAATAATAATAATAATAACAACAACAACAACAACAACAACAATAATAATAAAAGTTGTTGGAGGTCATCTAGTCCAACCCCCTGCTCAGGCAGGAAACCCTATACCATTTCGGACAAATGGCTGTCCAGTCTCTTCTTAAAAACTTCCAGTGTTGGGGCATTCACCACTTCTGGAGGTAGGTTGTTCCACTGGTTAATTGTTCTAACTGTCAGGAAGTTTCTCCTTAGTTCTAGGTTGCTTCTCTCCTTGATTAGTTTCCATCCGTTGCTTCTTGTCCTGCCTTCAGGTGCTTTGGGGAATAGCTTGACTCCCTCTTCTTTGTGGCAGCCCCCGAGATATGCTATCATGCCCCCCCTCGTCCTTCTCTTCATTAAACTAGACATACCCAATTCCAGCAGCCGTTCCTTATATGCTTTAGCCTCCAGTCCCCTATTCATCTTTGTTGCTCTTCTCTGTACTCTTTCTAGAGCAGGGCTTTTCAACCTTTTCACCCATTGTACCACTTTTAGGATATGGCAATATCTGAGTACCACCAGTTGCCTAGCAAGGTGTCAAAAACTTGATGACCAAAAAAAAAGGAAAAAAGTGATAAAGTACAGGTAGTCCTCAACTTACAACAGTTCGCTTAGTGACTGTTCGAAGTTACAACAGTACTGAAAAAAGTGACATGACCATTTTTCACACTTATGACCATTTCAACATTCCCAGGGTCATGTGATTTACATTCGGATGCCTGGCAACTGATTCATATTTATGATGGCTGCAGTGTCTTAAGATCATGTGATCCCCTTTTGCAACCTTTTGACAAGCAAAGTCAATGGGGAAACCAGATTCACTTAACAACCTTTTATATCAGAGTTGTCAAACTCAATTTCATTGAGGGCCGCATTAGCATTGTGGTTACTATGGGGGGGGTTTCCTCCCTTCCTTTTTCCCTCCCTCCCTACCTCCCTCCTTCTCATTCCCATCTCCTTCCTTCCTTCCTCCCTCCCTCCCTCCCCTCCTTCTCATTCCCATCTCTTTCCTTCCTTCCTTCCTTCCTTCCTTCCTTCCTTCCTTCCTTCCTTCCTTCCTTCCTTCCTTACTTCCTTCCTTGTCCTTCCTTCCTTCCTTCCTTCCTTCCTTCCTTCCTTCTTCCTTCCTTCCTTCCTTCCTTCCTTCCTTCCTTCCTTTGCTGATCCTGGGCTTCTGCTGAGCCTGACAGCTGATTGGCGCTTCTGCAGGGCTGTCAGGGCTCAGCAGAAGCACTAGGATCAATGTCAGGCTCCAGCTGATTGGCGCTTCTGGGTGGCTCAGCAGAAGCGTCAGGATCAGCGCCAGGCTCCGGCTGATCGGCGCTTCTGGACGGCTCAGCAGAAGCGCCAGGATCAGCCCCGGGCTCCGGCAGATCGATGCTTCTGGGTGGCTCAGAAGCTCCAGGATCAGCGCTGGGCTCTGGCTGCTCAGCGCCCTTCCCCCGAAAACAGGTCGCTCGCTCGCCCTTCCCCGAAAACAGGCCGCTCGCTCGCTTGCCATTCCTCTGAAAACAGGTTGCTTGCTCACCCTTTCCCCATAAACAGGCCGCTCGCTCGATCGCCCTTCCCCCGAAAACAGGCTGCTCGCTTGCTCTCAATCACCCTTCCTCCGAAAACAGGCCGCTCACTCGCTCACCCTTTCTGCAAAAACAGGCCACTCGCTCGCTCAGCCTTCCTCTGAAAACAGGCTGCTCACTCTGTCTCTCCTCACTGCTTTGCTAAGAAAAATCTCTTCGCTTCTCACTCTTTCTCTCCCTCTCCTGCCAAAACCTGCCCCTTTTATACCTTCTCTTCTCTTCTCTCCGCCCTCCTCCTCCTTTTCTCTTCCGTGTGTGCCAGAAGCTCCAATTATCATGTCGCCATGTGCGCCGATCCTGGGGCTTCTGCCATGCTCTGCAGCTCCAGCTGATGATCTCTAGGTCTGTGCGGCACCACTTTAGCTGGTTCCCTCCCCTGCTACACTTGGCTAGGGGTCACGTACCACCTGCCAGGTGCTAAAGTACCACTGGTGGTACGTGTACCACCGGTTGAAAAGCCCTGTTCTAGAGTCTCAACATCTTTTTTACATCGTGGTGACCAAAACTGGATGCAGTATTCCAAGTGTGGCCTTACCAAGGCATTGTAAAATGGTATTAATACTTCACGTGATCTTGATTCTATCCCTCTGTTAATGCAGCCTAGCACTGTTGGCCTTTTTGGCAGCTGCAGCACACTGCTGGCTCATATTTAAGTGATTGTCCACTAGGACTCCGAGGTCCCTCTCACAGTTACTACTATTGAGCAAGGTACCCCCTATGCTATACCTGTACATTTGGTTTTTCTTGCCTAAATGTAGAACCTTACTTTTTTCACCATTGAATTTCATTTTGTTAGATAGCGCCCAGTGTTCAAGTCTGTCCAGATCCTCCTAGGTTGTGGTCTACTTTATCAAATGCCTTACTGAAGTCCAAGTAAATTATATCTACAGCATTCCTCTGGTCCACTAATTTTGTCACCTGGTCAAAGAATGCAATAAGATTTGTCTGGCATGATCTGTTTTTGACAAACCCATGTTGGCTTTTAGTAATGACTTTGTTTGCCTCAAGGTGTTCGCTGATTCGTTGTTTGATTATCTTTTCCAGAATCTTCCCAGGTATTGAGGTCAGGCTGATAGGTCTGTAATTTCCTGGATCCATTTTTTTTCCTTTTTTGAAGATGGGAACTACATCAGCTCTTTTCCAGTCCTCCGGTAGTTCTCCAGTGCTCCAGGATCTTTGAAAAATATAGTTCAATCTGCCAGTTCCTTGAGAACCTTGGGATGTAATCCATCTGGTCCTGGTGATTTGAACTCGTCTAGGCTGGACAGGTGCTCACTTACCGTTTTCTTGCCTATCTTAACTTGCATTTCTATTCTGTTTTTTATGGCACTATTTTTGGTAGGTTGGTCTGTTTTTTCCCTTTGTGTAAAGACAGATGCAAAAACCGAGTTAAATAGTTCTGCTTTCTCCCTGTTGCTTGTCACCTTCTTGCCGCTTTCCCCCACTAATGGACCAATCATTTCCTTCACTTTTTTCTTGTTTTTTACATGTTGAAAGAAGCTTTTTTTGTTATTTTTGACTTTGGTCGCAAGCCTTAGTTCATTTTGAACCTTAGCTTTACTCACTTCATCTTTGCAGGCTTCGGCTATTTGCTGATATTCTGACTTAGTTATGTGCCCCTCTTTCCACTTTCTATACTTGTCCTTTTTATCTTTCAATTTATCAGAGAGTTCTTTATGCAGCCATGCTGGTTTCTTTTGAGATCTGTTATTTTTCCTCTTTGTTGGTATTGTGCTAGACTGGGCTTTTATTATCTCACTTTTCAAAATTTCCCAAGTTTCTTAAGTTGTTTTCCCCTTGAGGATTCTCATCCATGGAATCCTTCCCAAGCCCTCTCTTAAATTTATTGAAATGAGCTCTCAAAGTCCATTTATTTAATGATGAAATAAGCCTCATAAATTACCTGATTGTTTATTTATTCAATTTCTATAGCTGCTCATCTCAATCAATTACTCTGGGTGACTTTCAATTCAAAAATATACTACAATTAAAACATTTTAAATCAATAAAAACATTGAAAATAAATATACATAGCAGCTGAGATATTTGGTCAGTTAAGAATAAAGCCAGGAAATGGGATCCTTAATGCATTCAGTGCTTCGGGCTTGGGCACAGAGCTAGGTTTTTAAAGCTTTATGGAAGGCCAACAGGATTAGAGCCATTCTAATCTTCAAGGGGAGAACATTCCACAGAAGAAGCTACTACAGAAAAGGCCCATCTTCTACTCCCCAGCAGCTGATACTCTTTGACTGCTGGGATCTGCAGCATGCCCAAGTGAATGGGTTGAGATTCTTGGAAAAAGGCAGTCCCTCAGATAATCTGGTCCCAAACCATATAGGACTTTAAAAGTGATAATGTCAACTTCCAGCTCAAATATCCAAATAAAGTCCAGGATTTCTTTCATTTCTGAAAAATCTTACTGGTTTATTGAATACATGGTATGGTACAGGCGAAGGGAAACTTAACTCTAAAATCCCAAGGCATCTAACCATAGAATATAACAATGACATTCCCACATAGCTCAGGTAAACAAATTATTGTTGTTATGAGAACCGTCTGCTGTCTTCTCCACAGCGGCTAGAATGTCCTTGAAAAGTTTCCAGACAGCCTCTCTCAGCAAACCTCTACAGAACTGGAGAGGTTTTGTTTCTCTAACTAACCTATTTGAAGCATCATCTCACGCACACCCTTACTCTAATGCAGGGGTGTCAAACTGCCGGCCCGTGGGCCGGACGCATCACGCGGAAGCCGCGCCCACCCCATTGCCAGCAATGGCAAAACTGTCCCGATACGTTGCACAATGTCACGTGACATTGCGAGTTTGACATGTCTGCTCTAATGGCAAGATGAAAACAAAAAGGCATATAGTTGCCAGATTTTTACTCTTGACAGATACCTTGAATTGAAGCTGGAAACATAACAGTAACCAGTGTAGCTTACGCAATAATGGTGTTACCTGTGCTATTTACCTGGCACCATTTATATCTGTGCAGTCACTCAGTGGCGATTAGGCCATGGCCTGGTAGTGGGCCGCAGCCCCCAGGCTGGGGATCTTTTGTTCTGTCCCAGCCTACGCAAGTACTTGCTCAACTGCTTTACTCACCCTTCTTCATGGAACCAGGCAGGACCCACAAGAAAAACAACTCCCTTTTTTTTTTTGACACACCTGACTCAATATCCAAGACTTTGGAGGCAAACAATCCAATCAACAAAACACAAAGCCGCAGCATGAACGGTTGCCTTTGGCAACCAGCACCTCCCACACCTCCTCCTTTTATAGTGCAGCCAGGGTGTGGCTTCTTAATGACTTTTATTTTGCCTCTGGAGCCGCCCCACTGCCTTCCTCTGTGTTGCTGGCCTCTCCTCTCTGCGCATCCGTGCATCCGGGATTGGCCCCAGCTGTTCCTCGTCACCCAACTTAGGCTCCCAAAACTGCTGTGTCTCTGCCCAAGTGTGAGTAGAGGGGCCAAGCTCCTTGTCTGACTGTGAGTCTTGGTGCTTCTCAGAGCCTTTCTCAGACTCCAATGTCACTCTAGGCCCCTCTTCCTCATCTGAGTCCTCAGACTCGGCTGCCGGATCCACTGGCTGATGAGGAATCACAACATCTTTGTCCAAGATGGCAGTATATGAAAAACAACTGATTTGATTTTTTTGAGAGATTAATTATTAATTTGAATTCACAATGATTTTGAAAACACAGTATCTCTATATTTCTTTTCCTGTTTCAAATTAGTTTGGTTGTTGAAAGCATATAAATAGCCTTGACTTACAACCACAATTGGTTGTGGTTGTCAGCTGTTGAATGAAGCATTCATTAAGCAACCCAAAGGTGTTTTCCAAAAGGCAACTGGTTTTTTCTTTGAAAATGTTTCACTTCTAATCCAAGAAGCTTCTTCAGTTCTTTAGAATTATGACCTGGATGATTGAGAATCTTGATAGATATTCATTGTGAGATGCCCAAGTAACTGATTTGCTTAATGACCACAATCTCAGCATTCCTAGTTGCGATTATTAAGAATAGCAGATTGTTAAGTGAGTAGCCACTCCAATCCAAGCCATTCTGGACTTGATCCCTCCTAGCTTTGAGCCTCAGTAAGGGAAGGCTGTCTCCAACTCCTCCTCCCCTATCTTTCTTCTTCCCATATCTGATTTTTGGTCACCCTGCCTCCTACCTTTTGAAGCAACAGCCTCCCCAACCCAGTCCCAGCTATCTCACTCGCCCTTGCCACCCTGCATTTTGCTTTCCCTGCTGACCTTGAGCATCTTCTTACTCCTGCTTCTGACCAAGCATACCGAGTCTGGCTCTTCACTCTCAGAGATATTGGCTGGAAAGTCCATGGCAAAAGCTAAGTGGGATTTTAACCCAGCATGGGGCATTTGGACTTAGCTTGGTTACAGTTGCTCTATGCTACAACAGCCCTGGGCTAAAATACATCATGGCTTTTGCCATGGACTTTTCCAGCCAGTGTTTATGATAGCAGAAGGGCAGTTTTGCAGAGAAAAACTCATAGGCAGCCCTTCTCCTCTCAAAGAGGCTACTGAAAAAGATCCATCCCAAAATGAGTCCCAGTGGATCTTTTTCAGCCAGCTCTGAGGAACCATAGGGAATCCTATGGCAGTGACTGTGATATTCCCCGCTAGCTTCTCTGTTGACTTCCCCATTAGGAAAGATTCCAAATAACAATTATGTGGTTGCAAAGGGCTTGGCAATTCATTGATAATTCATTGACAATCACATGCAGGAGAGTGACTGTTGGAAGTTTGAATCAGTTCATTTAGTGACTGTTCAAAGTTACAACAGGATTGAAAAAAGTGACTTATGACCATTTTTCAAACATATGACCATTGTAGCATCCCCAAGGTCACATGATCAAAATTCAGATGGTTGGCAACTGAGTCATATTTATGACGGTTGCAATGTCCCGGTATCACGTGATCCCCTTCCATGACCTTTTGGCAAGCAAAATCAATGGGGAAGGCAGATTCACAACAACCCTGTTATTAACTTAACAATTTCAGTGATTCACTTAACTGTGGCAAGAAAAGTCATAAAATGGCGAAAAATTCACTTAACAAATGTTTCACTTAAATGTTGGGCTCAATTGTGGTCGTAAGTCTAAACAACTAAACAATCGATCATAAGTCAAGGACTGTCTATACATGTTTAAAGTTGTGGGTGTCTAGATAGGGAACAACACACTTCAACGGAACCTTGGTAACATGAAGTGACTGGATGAGGGTCTTTTCTGTATTGGGAGATCTACTATCTTTGGTTCTTAATGGGGTTGCACTGCTTCAAACGGATTTGGTATTTAATCTGAATATCTTCTTGGACTCAGGATTCCTGCTCAAGGAGCAGCTGGCAGCCTTGGGCTATCAGAGTCTTTGCTCAATTTCATGTTGTGCACCAGTTATATTCTTTCCTGGATAAAGAGGGTCTTAATTCCGTCTTTTGTGCCCTGGTCATCTCTCATATTGACTACTGCAGTGCATTCTACATGAGGCTACTCTTGAAGAGTTTCCAGAATCTTCAGCTGGTGCAAAGCAGCTTTGGCTCTAGGGTTACATATGTAACATATCTACTATGTAGATATGGGTGCCAGTTTGTTTGTGGATGCAATTTAAAGTGTTGGTTATCTCCTTTAAAGCCTTTGATGGCATGGGATCAGGTTATCTGAGAAGTTGTCTGGTCCTATTTATTGATCTGTCCCACCTGTCAGACAGGGAGAGTATGTTACAGACCACATCAGTTAAAGAATTATGACTGGTAGGAAGAGAGCCTTCTCTATGGAACATTTTGCCCTTGGAAACAAACTGTCAGGGCGGTTCCGGTTTGTGGCGCTGGCGGTCGTGTGGAGAGTCTTTTCTCTTCGCCAGCCGGTTTCCCTCCGCTGGTAGACCCTGGACAGGGTCGAAAGTCGCCCTGGAGGGGCGACCACCGCTGAGGAGGACTATCGTCGACTGCAGAGGGAGCGGCAGCACCTTCTGCGGCCCAAGACAGCTCCTTTGGGCCGACGGGGAAAAGATTGGCCATTAACATGGCCGATCATCTAGCTGCTCCAGCCGAAAGTCACAAGAACATCTAAGCAAAAAGAACCACCGTGGAAGATCCGGGTGAGACCTTTCCTTCCCTCTCTATACCCTAACTATCCTCCTGTGAAAAGCTTTTGGAACTATTTCCCTGCTCTGAGAGAGCAGCGTTTGGATACTTGGGAAAACGAGCTCTGGAAAAGAAATAATAATTAATTCTTACTGACTATTGTTATTTTGGGATTTTGGGGATCCTGAAAAAATCTCTATTATAGAATTTTATTGCTTTATTTACTTTCTAAGCTGGGGAATGTTGTTACCTTTCTACTTTCTTTACTTTTATTTTTTAACTGGACAAAACTTTATTGGAATTTGGAAAAAAGATCTTACAGCTTACTGAGGACACCTTGTGGTGAAAACTGACATTGCAATTGTATTTTCCCTTTGATTTTGAGACTGGATTTGACCTCCAAATTACTACAAAGGGGAAAGATAACAGATTTCAAACAGCTGGGTGGTGAAATTGCTTATTAGAATTATGGAGGCCGATGTTGGTTGACTGTTAATAAACATAACCTCCACTAATTATCTTACTACTGAAATGGAGGAGTTTTACCCACAGCTTGGCTATGGACTTATACTGGAAAAAATCTTGGAACTTAAGGAACAAAGGATTTTTAGAATGAACACTAAAGATGACAATCCAGAACTAAAAATTGAATCTCAAATTTTGACCGATCAACTTATAGACCAAGGAATAACAGAGGAAGAACAGATCAACTCTAAAGAGGCCTGCATGCAACAACATACACAATTTAATGAGATGGAGGAATCTCATCCACTATGTGTAAACTTATACTGGAAAAAATGCACAAAGCTACTGAACAAGTGAATGCTAGAATAAAAGCTTTTACTACAAAACTTCAAATTGACTTCCAGATTCCAACTGGCTACCCCATAACTCAAATAACAATAGATGAGGAACAAATCAACATATAAGAAGACATCATACAACTTACTGAGAATGTTGAAGACCAAAGATTGACTTCAATTAAAACATCTACAATGCCAAAAGCAACAGGAACTGATTTGCAAATACGAGGCATTGAAAACTGTGACAACATGGATAATCAACGATTGAACAAAACTGATAATACAGCTCAGATAGTATTGGAAAAAGGAGAAGAGAAATATGATCAGACTGAATTGTTGATAAATATGTATAATCAAATATTGAGATTTGATGATTTAGAGGCTCTTTTATGGCAACCTGCTTGGCACAAAAAGAAAGCTAGAATTAGATTTTAAAATGAGAGTTAAAATTTTATCTGATGGGTTAAAAAGGCTTTTAGAGATTTTGACTGAGTTAATACTATTGAGATGAAAATTATTGATTTGATTATGGTTTGGAATTATAATATGGAAAAGGTTGTAAACAAAGAGTTAATAGAATAAGAAATAGAATATAGATGTGAAATGAAGTAAGAAGGGTGTTTTTTTTGGAATAATATGTTTGTTTTAGGTATAATTATTGTGACGGGATTTAAATTTTACTTAATGAGTTAAAAAGGTTTTTTAGAAATATAGATTGATTTATAAAATATATATTTGAAATAGAATAGAATAAGAAATAGAATATAGTTGGGAAATGTAAAAATATAATGGTTGGAATAATACGTTTATTTTAGAAATTATTATTATTTCATGAAAAAAGGGAAATTGGGATACCCGAAATGTAAATTATGTGTTTATTTAAGGCTAAATTGGAATATGGTAATTGTAAGTTAGTAAAGCTTAAAAACAGGATTTGGATTGATATAGGTGAAATATTATTGATTTTTTTTTTTGATTGATTGAATTCTATTTAGAAATGTATTAATTTGATTATGTTATAGCAATTGAGGGAAATAGAGAGGGAATTTTTAAAGAATTAACCTGAATTGTACATGTAAGATTATGGTTTTTTTTAATTATTTCTGGATGATTGATTACCCTATCTCCACATGCTTCCTAAGCACTTTGATGTAAAATTTTAAAAAACAATAAAACTTGTTTAAAAAAAAAAAGAAACAAACTGTCAGGCACCAAAGATCAGGTCCACACATGAAGGTCTAATTAAACTGATTTAGTGCTACTCATGTCTTTGCACAGGCGTATTCTCAACTAATGGTTAGCACATGCTAA
This sequence comes from Azemiops feae, assembly GCA_023970755.1. NCBI lineage: Eukaryota > Metazoa > Chordata > Lepidosauria > Squamata > Viperidae > Azemiops > Azemiops feae. The sequence continues at coordinate 265,965 of JALGBA010001107.1, read as the reverse complement.
AAGTTAAATAAGGATCAACAGAATTCAAGAGGGGTTGGACTTAGTCAGCTTGTGGCTATGTAGATATTTTAAACTGATTGCTCTTTTAACTCTGCTCCCAGGTTCTGCCACTCTATACAAGCCAGGTTATTCTCCTAGTCTTTTGGAAGACTTGGCTCTGCCAACTAGCTTGGGGTTTCAAGAGTGTCATCCAACTCTTGGGTTGGTTGGTGGGTTGAAGGTATTCCCTCTGCCTTTTAACTTTGCAATTTTTCTTTTTAATTGTTTTAATTTTGTTAATTTTTTAACTATGATTTTATAAGATTTTATCATTTTATCTGTAAACTGCCCAGAGTCATACAAGTGTGATGGATAATGTAGAAATATGATAGAGATAGATAGACCGAAAAACAGACAGATCTGTACCATTGAGAACTGTGCCATCATTTACTTCTATCCTCTCAGAAGTTATCATATCAGATCTCTTGCAGCTTTTAGATACTATTGTAGGATGAGGCAGCAGGTACTACTTCAAAATGCAGAATGATATCAATACACATTGTGTGAGTGCATGAAACAATGAGAAATGAAGAATGATAGTTCTATTTTCAGTTTAGTTTAATAATATAAGAAAGTCTTGCTGAATAAGTTATAAGTCCATGTTCTCTAGTATTCTCTCTCATACAGTAGCCAACAGTTTCTTACAGCAAATTGTATACTGTGCAAAAGGTTTTTCTTTTTTATAATCTTGAATCTTTCTGCATTTAGATTCAGCATGTGACCTCAGGTCTCACCATTATATGTGTGAGAAAAAAATAACCCAATCTTTAAATAAAGGTGTAATTCTTTAAATCATGCATTAAAAATAAGTTTACTTAGTACAATATGTAGAAATAAATGTATTCTACAGAAAATATTGTACATACTGTACAGAGATTGAAACTTCCCTTCATTTCTCTCAGTTCCATTTTATAAATTAGTGTTCCAGATTTGTAAAAGTCATTAAAGTTTTATAAGCAAATGATAATACTGTGGTATGCTTTGCAGAATATTCCTGTTCTATTGACATGTAAAGGTACAGCTAGACCTTAGTTAATGATTATAATTGGGACTAGAATATCATTAAGTGATGAAATTGTAAACTGTAATGTTATGTGACAACCTCATTTAGCAACAGCAATTTCTGCAGTCTCCGTTTACATTGTTAAATGAGGTTCAAAAGTTGTTATGCAAACACCTCCTCACAACTTCCTGCTGGCTTCCAACAATCAAAATCGGTGGGGAAGTCAGTAGGAATTTGTATGTCCCAGGTGACTTGGAAGCAGGCTGGCAGACATATAAATGACTGCAGCTACTAAGTAGAAGAGGGGTGTGTGGGGGACCAGGAAGATAAGGTGCAAGTACAGCAGTGCTTTGGGTGGCAACTGCCTGGCATGGTGTGTGAGAGGCCAGGGAGACATGCAAGCGGTACTGCATGATTTGCCTAACGGCCACTATAAAATCAGATCTGGAAATTCTGGTCTTAATTGTGATTGTGAGTTGCGGACTACCTGTACCTGTAATTTACAAGCTATAGAATTTTCAGTTGTTTGAATATTTCTTCTACCTGTAATAAACTGCATCTTTTCCTGGGAGCCAGGAAAATACATGTTTGAATTAGGAGGCAGTAACAGGGTGTATCAAATCCATCGAGTACCTCCGTAACTCAAACATGTTTTTCCCTGGGAGCACAAGACTACTTTTGAATCCAGGAGAAAATGCATCTTCTTAAAGAAGGTACTAGCAGATACTGAAAGCTGAATCTGTCTTTCCTGAAACATCTTTTCTACCTCATGATCTGATTAGAATCAATGCATATTCTGAATACTTGTTTGTTTGTTCGTTGGATTTATATGCAGTGGTGGGATTCAAATAATTTAACAACCAGTTCTCTGCCCGAAGAGCAACTTAAGAACACGTAAAGGAACGGGCTTCCCTGAATGCTAAAAGTAAAGGGGGGGGGGGCGGAGTAAGCTGCCTGAGGAAGAGGCAGAGGTGGAAAACTGCTGCAGGGTGGTCAGTTTCACCCACCACCAGCACCCAGGAACAAAACTTTTCAAGCGGCCCTGAGGAGCCTCAGTCTCCAGAGTCGCACCTGCTTGCACAAAGCAGCAGCCTGTGTGGGCTGCCTCCGTCCCAGCCAGGAAAGTGAGAAAGTGAGAAAGGCATCTTACGGTAACTTCCTTCGCCTCCCGGGTGTCCTTAAGACTTCCTTCCTTCCTTCCTTCCTTCCTTCCTTCCTTCCTTCCTTCCTTCCTTCCTTCCTTCCTTCCTTCCTTCCTTCCTTCCTTCCTTCCTTCCTTCCTCCTTCCTTCCTTCCTTCCTTCCTTCCTTCCTCTATGCAGCTCCAGCTGGTGAAGGCCAGGCTCCCCTTCCCCGATGGTTGTGCAAAGCCCTTGAGAAGTGGATCCACTTCCTACAGGGCTGGCCCGGTCTGCTCCTCAATGGCTTTGCACAACCATCGGGGAAGGGAAGCCTGGCCTTCCTCGCCCACCTCCAGCTGGCATAGTTTTCCCGGAGCTTACTGTAGCATCCTTCCATATGAAGCATCCTTCCTTTCTTCCCTTCTCCCAGGAGGAAAGTGGCAGAAAACAGAGCTACCATTTCCAGAACAGAGAAGGGAGATGCGGGCTGAGGCAGGATGACAAGAAGGTGGTGGTAGTGATGGAGGGCTGGTGGAGGGTTACCAGGGCTGGCAGAGGGAGGCGGCAGGGGAGACTTGTGCCCCCCGGTCACGGCCAAGCCATGGGAGAATTGGTGGAGAAGGAGGCGGCATGGACCGAAGAAAGCCCCTCCAGTGGCAGACGCAGCTGTTGTATAGCAGTGGCAGAGCCTTTTGCCATCACTCCCTCCTGGCTCCGAAACGGTGGAGGGGGACTGGGTAAGGCCCAACCTCCGTAGCATGGCAATCCGGCTCTGGAGGCTCTGGAGGGAAGTGAAAGGGAAGAGGCGAGCGGGCAGTTGATGTGATTGAAGGCACTGCATCTCCGTTTGGTTTCCGTCGCTCCTCTCTTGGACTTTTGGGGAGGTTTTTTTTTTTTCCCCGGCCAGGAAGGAAGTGTAACGAAAACCAGACATATTCCAGAAAACACAAATTTATCATAACTTCTTTGCTGAACTCAACAAAAAATTAGGTATTGGTTCTGCTGAACTGATGTGAACCATCTGAATCCCACTACTGTTTATATGGCTGCCTACTAACTTTCAGTCACTCTGGGTAACTTACAAACAATAAAAACCCAATATAAAAAGAATAAAAACAATAACCCCCTACCCCAGTGGTGATAGCAGGCAATCAAACGAGCCACTTGATGGGCTCCATCCCGCTCTGGGTTTCCCGAGCTGGTTGGCAGAACCAAGTCTTCGGGGACTTGGAAAAAGTGTCAAGGTGAGGGCCTGTCTAATCTCTGCAGGGGATAATGTTCCAAAGATAGAGAGTCATCACGAAAAAAGCCGTTCTTCTGGATCCTGCCAGATGTACCTGTTTAAGAGACAGGAATCACAATATTCCATGCCTCCTCATCTAGTACATTGGGTGGCTGTAACTGGGAAAAGACAGAGAACCTGATCCCAAGCCCTAAAATGCTTGAAAGGTGACAACCAGCACCTTGAATTGCACTGGAAGCAAATCAGCAGCCAATGCAGCTCCCGCAGGAGAAGTGCATACCTGGATCTGCATAAAACCATTTGACTGCTGCATTTCAAACCAATAGGAGCTTACGGATGCTTTTCAAGGGCAGCCCTATGTAGGCAGTGTGTTGCAATAGTCAAAACAGGAGATGACTAGGGCGTGAATGACTGAGCAGGGATTGTTGGTCCAGGAAAGGGCATAACTGGCAAACAACCCACAGTTGCACAGGGGCTCTCCTGACCATAACTGCCACCTGGTCCTTGACCAGGAGCTGTGAGTCCAGGAGAATCCCCAGATTATGCACTGGATCTCTTTCAGATAGTGTCACCCCATCCAAAACCAAAGGTGGCAATTCACTATGGATCAAGGAGTCACAAACTCAGCTATTCTGTCTTGCTTAGATTTAGTTTTTGCTGGTTGGTCCACGTCCAGCTCTTAAAAGCATTGTGGGGGGGGGGTGTCATGACACCGCTTAATTTGTTTACTTATCTGACATTTTAGAGCATATTACTATTTATAAAATGAAAGTATTTTTATTTTGTCACTGAAACTTGTCTGAAAAAGAAAATTTTATTACATTTCCCCCCCCCCCCTTCTCTTCCTTCACAGTGGGAACAGGTTTGGAGGGTTACTTACAGTGGCATGCTACTTTTTCAACCATGGGGAGGTACGTCTGCAAATTACTAGTTACTCTAAAATTGAATTAACATTTAAGATGTAAATACCTTATAGTTAAACTAACTTTTAAAGGATGTAGTGTTGGAAATAAATTAAGATATTCATATTTTCTGATTTGATCAAATGAATTTGAATCTATTCCAGAAAGATGCTTTGGAGTATGCAGAACACCAATGTAGCATTTGGCTGGAACTCTAAATTAGATGTATATTTTGCTGCTTTAAACAGTGTGCTTTAAATCACACAATCATGTTCCTGCATTTCCAAAAAGACAAATAAAATCTGAAGCCCTGCAGAGCTCTGCTTGCTATGCTTCTTATCTGTAAAACTAATTCTATTCATATTTATTTGGAAATTAGTTTGCTCTGGGTGCAATTTTGATGAAAACTGGAAATAACTGAGGGGTTTTGACAAAACTGTCATAAAATGAGGTCACATAATCACAGGATGCTGCAAATGATGCTGACCATAGGCTTGGGTTGTGACTATCATAACTATGGATCCAGATCATGTACCCTTTTTCAGGTAGGTTTTAACTTCAAATGCTGGCTAAGTGAAGAGTCAGCTGTTATTTGTATTTGTTTTGCAGTTTGAGTTTCATTCATTGCTTGTATAACCAAAAAAATCTCAATATCGTTCTGATAACTGGTTAGTCTATTTTGCATTTAGCCCATTTTACCCATACTGATGGGGGAAAAAACCCTGACACCGACAAGTTCTAGTTTGTGTATCAAGTACCAAACAAACAATGAGTACTGGGACAAAATTTTCTCATCAAAATGCAAAATACCAAATTCAATGTGTTTCAAAACAGTTGAGTACCGAGGTACCACAACAAACTTTACATTCTTTGTTTTTACTTCTAACAATCTTAAACTTTAGTTCATTCAAATATGGATTTGATTTTCTTGAATTCTTCTTTGTTCCATCACACAGAGCTCTTTAAGTCTTACAAGCTGCTTTTGTAAATCTAATAAAAATATTGTCCAAGTCATTCTTTTGGTTTATCATCTGCATATTATTTCTGAATTTTAAAAAAATCAGTCAGTTGCTTTTATGAACATCCTTTTTAAAATCATTCTCTTAGCCTAGCTCTTGTAAATCCATTTCCAACACCATCTCTATCCTGTAAGATAAAATTTGTTGTATACCTGTCATTTCTTCAGTAACATCTTTTTGACTTAATATATCCATAGAACTAGACATCATTACTGACATTATTGATATTGTAGCTACTAATTTTTACACATTTCTTCGAAGTCTTGTTCAGTATTTTCATTATTACAACATTTTGCACTTTATAATCTTTCCTCTTTTCCTCTATATAAAATATTTAGTCCCCTTTAGTATACAGTTTTTAAATCATGAATTTATCACTCTTAATATCTTTCAAAAACCCAAACAGATTTATTACCCACAGTAATAAATCATAGTTGCTCAGAGACTTTCCTGGCCATAACTGCCATTTGCTCCTTGAGCAGGAGTTCTGCAGCCTTGTGGAAAAGGACACTATTTTAGCAGAATTATATGGAATTACAGGCATGCTGAAAATGGCAGCCAGTTTCAGGAAGCCATTGCATGACCCAGGGAAAACCACTCTGTTCTGCTTCCCTATTGTGGTCTGCGTTGTGCTACAGAAAACTGGAGTTTTTTGCAGCACTATCCAGACTGCATTAGGAAAGCAAAATGGAGTGGTTAATCTCTGAACTTTATGACTGCCTCCCTGAAATAGCCACTACTTCATTGTGAGCACAAGGCATTGTGTGCAAGCTGAAATTGATGGCCACTTCAAGGAGGCAGCCACATGGCCCAGCCAATTAGTGTACATTCAAAGTGACAAAGTTTTCTATTCTATTCTATTCTATTCTATTCTATTCTATTCTATTCTATTCTATTCTATTCTATTCTATTCTATTCTATTCTATTCTATTCTATTCTATTCTATTCTTCTGCAACGTGAGCTCTGGAATTCTTCACAGGGTAAGTGTGTAGTAAATGATGAGTGCATCAGGAGTAGGCCCAAGGCCTGCGGCAATCTGGCAGAGTGGAATGGATGAGAGAGAGGCAGAGCCACTGCAGCATCCTTGCAATTGACCATAGGGGTGCTGCAGTGTCATAACTTTGAAATGGAGTTGTAAATTGTAAATAGCATTTTTGGGGGGGGGCTGTTATAACTTTGAACAATCACTAAGTGACCAGTCATTCAGCATGGACTACCTGTATTTCATCACTCTTATCTTATAGATTAGTTGTTGAAATATTTTCATGATAACCTCTTAAGTTTTTCTAAAATTCATGAGAAGTTTTTTTTTTTGTATCATTGTGTGCTTGTTTATTCTATTCTAGCTTGTCTGGAAAAACATGAATTCCACTTACACCCTAGTTTTTTTCGCTTCTTTCCTTTTCTTTCATATCTACAGGTAGTCCTCGACTTACAACCATCCATTTAATGACTGTTCGAAGTAACAGCGGTACTGAAAAAAGTAATTTATGATTGTTTTTCACATTAATGACCATTGTGGCATCCCCATGGTCATGTGATCAAAATTTGGATGCTTGGCAACTGGCATGTATTTATGCAGTGTGATCATATTATGGGACACTCTGACAAACAAAGTCAATGGGAAGCCTGATTCATCTAACAACCATGTTCCTAATTTAACACCTGCAGTAATTTACTTAACAACTATGGCAAGAAAGGTCATAAAATGGGGCAAAACTCACTTAACAACTATCTTGCTTAGCAACAGAAATTTTGGGCTCAGTTGTGATAATAAGTAGAGATTGCCTATATTCTTTACTCAAGATTCACTATTGACATTTTAACAATAGTCTGCCCATATTCAAGACTCTTCATCTTTAAATCTTTTACTAATTTTCTTTCTTTTCATTTTAAACAATCAATTCAATTATTGTTTTAGATTTGCATGCATTCTTTTCCCAGAAGTATTCATGAGTGACTTTTGCATATATCAGTTATTTGAAACAAATAGGCTTTTTCCAAAACAGATACTCACAGGATTGACACCAATCTTACGCATGCTTTGAATAAGCCAAAGCATGCTTGACTGGCCCAGTCACTTTGTATTCTCTTGTTTTTCCCCTTCCAATTATGTCACATAAAAGAATATTTTCTCCAAAAGAATGTTGCTGAATTATTCCAAAAATTCATATCTGATTCTTCCATTATCATTAGTCAATGAAGCTTAAATGGAGCTATCACTAATTAAAATAGATTTATATTCTTATTTAGTATGTTGCTTATTGGTCATGCCAATATTTAACATTATTCCTGAATCTACTCAATAATAGTTGGTAATATTTGTAGAAATATTTGTTTGGTAAATATCAATAGATTAAATTGGCTACATAATTAGGAATTTAACTGAAAAACTTTTAAAATACCATTTACTGGTAAAGAAATCTGCAAATCTGATTACTTACATCAAATTATGTACAGCACTAATCTGGGATTCTAATTCATACTATTGTTGTATTTCAAAGCTGATCTGTTTAATATCAGTACACTTATAATGTTAATTGCCATGGCCATTATTAGCTATAATTAATCTTATTTTTCTTTTGAAGTCATGTTCTCAGTTCAGAATAGGGACTAGTTCAGTTTATTGGGAAAATGGAATAAAAATTCCAGGAAGAAAAATAGTTACAATATTTACCTGCAAAGTAAAATTGCAGTAGGTTTTTCTTATGGACAAATTTTCTTACATTATGAACAATTTTTGGAGCCTTATTTTTTTTTAAAGAAAAAATTCTATCACTACAGTTCAAAATCCAGATAAATATATTTTCCAGAGATTAATGAAAGAAAAGAACATTAGAATATGTAACCAATTATCTGCATTCTTATTTCCAGAGTACTCGTGTGATGTGGACTCCTCCTCTCCGTGAAAGCTTTTCTTATCCTTTCCTTGTGGTTCAGATGCTATTATTAACATACATTCTCAGGTAATTTCCATTCTTTTCCATTCTTATGTATCAAACAAGATATTGATGTATGTATTCATAAGTTATAAAATAGTGTTACTGCTATGTAAAGTGTTTTAATTCATGGTACATAGATGTAATGGTATTGATACAAAAGCAGGAAGATGCTCTGAATTCATATTTAGCTGCACCTTCATTATTATGTGTTGTCTTTTCTAGTCTCTCCAATATAGTATTCTTCCATCATCCTCAAATAAAGATGATAGGATGAGAGACATAATTCAAAATTTTGGAGGGCTGCCAGATTGGGAAAGAAACCTCATTTATAATTTGTCCATAGAAAATTTATTCTTTTTACTGGGAGAAAATGGAAGTTTACATGTGGCTAAATACCAAGTTTTCTATATGTTTTTCTTAAAAACTATTATCATTTCTCTTTAATGAGGAATGATTAGGATGATCCTTGTACATCTAAATCTAATAAGAATTGACTAACATTAAAAGAAACATGTTTTGAAAAGTTATAGGATTTTAAAACAAATTTGTGTTGACCCGAAGTTTTTATAATGATTACAGTTTGTTGCAAAGTCAGCCAGATGTTTAGACTGGATTTGGCATTTTTATCCAATTATTATGTAATTATTATTAATTATAATACACAGAAATTAAGGATGTATGTATGGAAGATTCTTTTTTCTGATTAATTTTATGGTATTAGATATCTATTTTATGTATTTTTCTATACATTATTTTGAAGCTTAACCAAAGTTCAATTCTGTTGAAAAGAAATTGATTCACTATTGTTATTTGGAGACATAAACAGAGCCATTATTGTTCATCTTAATCCGTTTCTTATTCTTTCCCCCAAGGACGCAGAATGTTAATAGAAGAAGCTTGATTGCACTATCTGTTTCTAATGTTCTTTTCATGCTTCCATGGCAGTTTGCTCAGTTTGTTCTTTTAACACAGGTAAGATAATGTCAATAAGCATTATTAGAATTTTACATATTCCTTTATCAGTGGCGCAGTGGTTCAGCAGTTAAAGCCACTGAACTTGTCAGCTGGAAAATTGATAGCCCAGATTCGAGACCTGAGTACTATACAACAGGGTGAGCTCCCATTATCTGCCCCAGCTCCTGCCCATCTAGCAGATCAAAAGCCTGCAAATGTGTACCACTTTGGTGGTAAGGTAACAGCATTCCATGCGCCTTGGCATATATTCATGTTGGCTACATGACCATGGAAATGTCTTCAGACAATGCTGGCTCCCTAGACTAAGAAACAGAGATGAGTACCACCTTTATGCATATTTGTTGTCTCAAATAATTGATGAAAGAAGAATAGAATACAATTATACATTTAACACCTAAGAACAATAATAATTTCTGATTTGACCATGAATGAGCCATAGCCAGGTTGAAATTATCAGAAGCCTACAAGGTTTCCATATTCTTATTCATGTAGAAATGCTATTGAAAGGAAAAAATTACATACTCTTCTGAAAAGAAAAAACTCTATAAATGACAAATTGGAAAAAATTGCCCAGATTACCACAGATAAACATTCCTCAGTAATTTAGTGCTTTGTCTCATCTGCCTTTCCTAAGAATTCCCTCTGGATCAACAGGTTTTTCAGGATACATCTCTCTCAAAGCATGACCTGAGCATTTTGAAGCCCATTTTGGTGGCATCAATTGTATTACTACCTCCCAAAGATACACAGAAATGGAATTTTGTGATTTTATCTGAGAACAGCAAACTTATATCTCTACTAAAAATAGGGAAGCTGCTGTGAAAGATCGAGTTTTGCAGACTAACAGACAAATCAATTGCATAATTCAAATACTACCTGTTTGGTTTAAAACCATTAGCGTTCCCAGTCTTTAAAAAAGGTGACTCCAAAAAAAAAATACTAACTTTTGCTCATTTGCTCATTTAAACAAAGTCTCTGTGAAACTAAGTCTAAAACTGGCTGACTACTTGATGCAAAACAGTATCTTAGTAGTGGAACAAGGTGGAATCCTCTAGCATTTATAAATGGTATACTTCAGTCTATGGAAATATATTATTAAAAATGTCTACTATCATGAAGTAGTGTAAGAATAAATTTACATAATTTTGATATAGTTTTAGAATCCCTTGTTTTTATTCTTCCAATATTGTAGCTATAACCACATAGAATGAATCAAAGCGTATATATTGGCCCCCATTTTTTTCAACTTCTTTTTAAATGTATGGGAGTAAACCCTGTCAAGGCCGGAATTCCACCCACTTTTGTCACCTAATAGAACCATTATGATTCTCTTGGATGCAGATGATATATCTCTTCTTTAAATATCTTTAGTAGTTAGGAGGTCTTGCTCCCATAATATAGATACAATGGCCTTGACATCATATAGGAAAAGAATAAATTCCTTGTTGCTCTGTAGAAATGGTCTTCCATTTCACTACTTTTGGAAAATTTATACAGTATGGAGCAGAAAGCCTGACATTTCAGAGTTTTCTGCTTTGCATGATGAAATGTCAATAATCATGTCCTAATGACAGATAAATATACAGAATGAAATTATGAGTTGTCTGACATGGAATATAGGTCTATAAATATTGCTCTGAAGCAGACATTTCAGATCCTAAAATTTCCCAACATATGCTGGGAATTCTGGGAATAGGAATACACTTGTTGGAAAATTTCAAAAAATTGACACTGTACTGTAAATTATGGAATTAGGCAATTAAATTGTAGTGGTTATACTCTAGTTACAAATTTAACCTGTTAGTTGTAGTTTATATGATAAAGCTCCTTTTCTCTTTCTATTTTTTCAGTTCATTTTCACAAGATGAATAATTTGGAGCTTTGATACCTTTCTTTAAAATATTTTAGGTAAAATGTACTTTATTTTTTTCAATTGCAGGTAGCATCTGTTTTTGGTATATACATATTGGGATTTATTGATTCAGCTAAACTACAGAAGATACTTTATGCACATATGGTAATATTTCCTTTACATTTTTAACAATATTCTTTGATAAAACCAATTTCTGAATGTTTCTACTTATGATTATTCTGTAAAGAATGTTAAATGTTTTTTTTATTAATATCAAAACGTTAGCTCACTTTTTAATCAAACAGTGTAATGAGTAAGAGAGGTGATCTTGACAGAAATATACAAGAATTGTTACATAATCAAAGAGGGCTAAAGGATTCTTTAATTCCTATCAAACAAAATAGCATTCAAAAGAGACTCAGGCAGGCTCCTCCCTTGCTCATTGGATTAAAACAGGAAGGGAAGATAAATGTCACTCAGGTTTGCAACATTTTATTAGTATAGATAGTCCCTAACCTATGATCACAATTGAGCTTGCAATTATAGTCATAAATCGTGACAGTTGTGAAGTGGGTCACCATGTGACCATGCCCAGTTTTACAACATCTTTTGCAACAACAATAAGTAAATGCATTAGTCATTAAGTAAATCCATTGTTCGTCCTGGTTGCTTTCACATGATTACAATATTCCATAGTCACATGATCACTGCATGTAACTTCTTGATTCCACTTTGACTTTACTTGTAAGAAGCAGCAGTGACTGTCACAAATGGTGATCAGGTGATCACATTGTAATTGCATGCTGATTGCAAGCCCCCAAATTGTAATTAATGATCACCGAATGTTGCAATGGTACCAACTGTGAGGACCCCTCCTAGGTCCCCCTCATTCAAACGCCATTGTAAATTTGAACAGTCATTCAATGATTCAATGGGGATTAATGATTCAATGAGGATTAATGCCCATTTTTTTCTCTCTCCCCCATCATCCTCTTTTAAATGCTTACAATCCAATTTGAAAACATGTTCAGCTGCTGTTTTTTAAATGAACAAACATGGTTAATTTGTATATAAATTGAAACCTGAAATGTCACCATGATATATAGACCAAATATTCTATTTTTTTACAAGAGTAGTTTATATTTGTGTATCTTTTGTCAAATGATACATTATTTTAAATAATTTAAATAACGTATAAGATAGCATCTTATACACTATTTGTTTTTAAAAATCTTGTAGGTAGATACTCTACATGTTTGTCATGCTTCTGCAATCTTAATTAACATATTTATTTATGTCACATCAGGTATCTCTTGCTGTATGCTTTGTCTTTATGTTTGGAAATTCTATGTTGATGACATCCTATTATGCTGCCTTTTTGATAGTCAGCTGGGTAAGTCTTAAACAAATAGCCAATAATGATTTACTTAGTGTACAATTACAGTAGTCATATTATCTAAGATGAATATTTCATGCGGCAATTGAGCCAAAAAATTCTATTTCAAACTGAGACATTTTAAAGTGAATTTTGCCCCATTCTATGACCTTTCTTGCACACTTGTTTAAGTGAATTACTGCAGTCGTTAAGTTAGAAACATAATTGTTAAGTGAATCTGGCTTCCCTATTGACTTTGTTATCAGAAGGCTGCAAAAGGTGATCACATGACATGGGGTCACTGCAACTGTCATGGATATGAGTCCGGATCCAATCTGAGTCAGTCACCGGGACCAGAGATTTGTTCTTCCAAATTGGAATGCATGCCCTTATTTAATCCAGTGTGAGGCTACCAATGAGTTTGGATCTTCTTGTCTAACCACTCGTGTTCTTGTAATCTGGTGATTAGCTTCTTCCCTGTCTGTCCTACATAGTCACAGGGCAATCCATGCGGGGAATCTCGTAAATTACATTCTCCCGCCTCCAAATAGTCTTTGTTCTGCATGATTTATCCTCATATCATAGCCTATTACCAGAACTGCCAAAATGCCTTTTTAATATTTAAAAGAGAAATGTATGAACAAATATTGACCCCCAATATCAGAAGTCATTGAATGTTAAAGCACAGTATACATTTTATTGAAATAGGCATAAATCCTGGTCATGAATTGATATGATATGGACTTCTTATGATTTAAAGACTATGATACAGGAGATTGAAATAGAACCTAATATTTGGGCAGATCATAATCCAATTAAAATGACTTGGAAAGGAACCAGAAAGAAATTAAGATGGTGGTTGAACAAAGCTATATTGAAAGAAAAAGAATTTTTACAATTAGCAACGAAAGAAATGGAATTTTTTAAAAAAATAAATAAGAAAGAAGAAACCTCCATTCAAAATGTATGGGATACAGCGAAAGCCTATTTTAGGGGCATGGCTATAACGTACGTTGCCAAAAAGAATAAAGAAAAGAAACAAACACAGCTTAGACTGAAAGAACAACTCAGTAACTTGGAACTGGAGCTACGAAATGATCCACAAAAGAAGAAGTTGAAGACACAAATGGAATTAATAAAACACAAATTAAATTATATGCCCTTATATCCAAGGGCACAACAGGTTAAACGATCTAAACATAATTTTTTTGAAAATGCCAATAAACCGGGAAGATGGCTGGCATATAAATTGAAAAAAGAAAGAGAAAAAAGACTGATAAGTAAACTACAATATTCAAAGGGCCAATTATACTGCCACAATGATGCAATTAAAAAAATTACTAAAGTTTATTATGAGACACTTTATAAGCCTGAGGTGGTTTCGAATGAGGCAATACAGGACTATTTAAAAGAAGCGAATCTCCCAAAGGTACCAGAGAATATGCAATACATGTTAAACGAGAAGATAACAATGATAGAGATTACAGAGGCGATAACAAGGCAAAAGAAGGATAAAACTCCGGGACCCGATGGTCTCCCTGCAGAATTCTATACAGCTCTACAAGACATTGTCAGCCCGATTTTGAAAGACCTTTGTAACGAAGCTTTTTCAGAGACAAAAATACCAAATTCATGGATAGAAGCTAATATTTCCCTCATACCCAAAGAAGACACTGATCTCACTCAAATCAAAAATTATAGACCAATATCGTTATTAAATGTGGATTATAAAATATTTACTGCAATAATAGTAGAAAGAATGAAGAAAGTTTTGACTGAATTTATCCACTCGGACCAAAATGGCTTTCTGCCAAAAAGGCAGATAAAGAATAATCTAAGGATTATTTTAAATGTTTTGGAATATTATGAAAACCATCCGGGGAAACAGTTGGCGCTTATATTTCTTGATGCGCAAAAAGCTTTTGATAATCTCAATTGGCAATTTATGTTCCAACAGTTGAAGGAGATGGACTTTGGTGAAAACTTTATAAACGCAATTCAAGCAATTTATAATAAACAATCAGCAAGGATACTTTTAAATGGAGATTACACAGATAGCTTTGAAATCAAAAACGGCACAAGACAGGGATGTCCATTGTCTCCCTTGTTATTTATTCTTACACTGGAAGTGTTGGCTAGAAATATTAGGCAAGACATCGAGATCAAAGGATTGGAGATAAAAGACCAAAAATATAAACTACAGGCTTTTGCAGATGATTTAGTTTTTATTTTGGAGGAGCCATTGGAAACAGCTACAAAACTCTTGCAGAAAATAGAGAAATTTGGAGAAGTGGCGGGGTTGAAGATAAATAGGGAAAAGACTAAAGTATTAACGAAGAATTTAACAGACAAACAAAAAATCCAATTTGCTAAAAAGACAAATCTTCAAATAGCTAAAAAAGTTAAATATTTAGGTATCCATTTAACTTCAAAATACACAACAATAAAAGAGGACAACTATGAAAGACTATTAAAACAAATAAAAGTGGATTTGGAGAAAAATGGAAAAATCTTCAATTATCATTGCTAGGAAGGATAGCGACCGTTAAGATGAACATTTTACCTAAGCTAATTTTTCTATTTCAAACGGTCCCTGTTAAATTGAGTCAGAAATTCTTTGATGAATTAAATGCTACAATAATGAGATTTATATGGCAAGGAAAAAAAGCAAGAATTAAAATCAAATTATTACAAGATTCCAAAGACAGAGGGGGCTTCGGGCTCCCGGACTGGAGACTTTATTACCAGGCAACCATTTTGCTTTGGCTTAAAGAATGGATCACACTGAGAAATAAACGACTTCTTTATTTAGAGGGACATGATTTGCAATTAGGTTGGCATGCGTTTTTGTGGTATGAGAAAAATAAAGTACATAAATACTTTCAAAATCATGCCATAAGGAATGTATTGTTTTCAGAGTGGGAAAGAATTAAACATAAAATTTACATGAAAATACCTGAGTGGCTTTCGACAATGGAAGCCTTTGCTTATCCAAATTTAATTAACTATGATAAACTCATTAGTTATAAAGATATTTTGGACAAAGATGGAAAACTTAAAGACAGACAAGTTCTTCAGCAACAGGGTATTGACTTAACATGGTGGTCTTATTTGCAAATTCAGACAAGATATGAAAAAGATGTAAAATCTACAGGATTTTATAAAGAACAGACACCACTAGATAAAATATTGCTAAAAACAGACGAAAACTTGATTAAAAAACTTTACAAATTCCTGCTAAGCTGGAAGATGGAAGAAGAACAAGTAAAAGAAACAATGATAGTATGGGCAAAGAATTTTGGATATTCTATAGACTTAGAAGATTGGCAAAAACTTTGGGATCGAAATATTAAACTTACTAAAGCAGCTGCATACAAGGAGAATTTATATAAAATGTTTTATAGATGGCATATGACACCAGTCAGATTAGAGAAAATGTTTAAAAATGTATCAAATATTTGTTGGAAATGTAAACAAAAACCAGGGACTTATTATCATATCTGGTGGATATGCCCTAATGCAGTGATGGCGAACCTTTTAGAGACCAAGTGCCCAAACTGCAACCCAAAACCCACTTATGCATCGTCGGGTGCCGGGTGGGTGTGGCCCATTGGGTAGCTGTGGCCCATTGGCTGGTTGTGGCCAATTGGGTGAGTGTGGCCCATTGGGTGGGCGTGGCTGCAGTGGTAACGGCAGACTGGGTGGGACTAAAAAGTTCAATAAATCAATTCCAACTTTGCAAGATCTTTTTTTCCCCGCGAGAAACTGAAATTGACTGATTGATTGAACCTTTTTTTTTTTTGCACACGGCGGCGGAGGCCTAAAGCGAAAAGGTTTTATAAAACTCAGCTGAAGGCCTAGGACTGGGGTGACAGCGCGCGTGCCCACAGAGAGGGCTCTGAGTGCCGCCTCTGGCACCCGTGCCATAGGTTCGCCACCACTGCCCTAATGCAAAGAGTTATTGGTTTAAGATTCATATATGGTTAGAAAAGATGACTAAGATATAGATAGAATTTAAACCGGAACTGTTTCTACTAGGAATACTAGGATCTAACTATGGAAAAGAGAACGAATATTTAATTTTACATATATTAACAGCTGCGAGAATAGCATTTGCCCAATTTTGGAAAAATGAAAAGATACCACCTGATCAGATTATTATTACGAAAATATTGGAATGCGCAGAAATGGATAGACTAACTTTAGAAATCAAAGAGAAAGAAGACACAATTTATTTTAAAACATGGGAAAAATTCTATCAATGGTTAGCAATACGACAGAATGAAAAAAGGTTATGAAATTAAATAAGATAAATGATATTTTTTTATTTTTTAACTTTTATGTTAGATGTTTGCGGTGAATACTCTTATCTATAAGTAATTATAATTAATAAGCAATATATTAGTATTTATAAGTAATTATATTCAATCAGTAATATATTATCAATAGTATATTAATTATTGTTATTCATAGAATGAATGATATGTATTGGTTAATTTTTTATTATTATTAGTGATAAATTTATTTACTATAGCTTTTTAGTGTTATGTTAACTATGCACACTTAACATGTATACCCGGACGATAGTCTGCTTGCTAAAGCGTTGACTTACTGTTGGGGTAACCCCATTATTGTACCTATCCCTACCCCTGGTCTAATCCTTGTCTTTTACCCTATGTTACACCTTTACCTTCCTCCTCCCTCCCCATTCCTATAAAAATATAAAAAAATTTTTTTTAAAAAAGAAGTCATTGAAGAATCCGTTTTATCAGAACTAGAACACTGTGAATTTCATAATTACACACTTAAACTTTGGCATGGATGATACCTTTGTCATCATCAAAAGAAATGTTCTCAAAGACTTTCATACTGAACTCCATTTTCCTGGATAAACAATTCACAGTGGAGGAAAAAAATGGCTAGACTATTGCCATTTTTTAGATATGCTTGTCAACATACAGGAAGATGGAAGCTGAGAAGCCATAGTATATTGCAAGGTTACCAAACTCCATGCATTCTGTGTTTCAACAATAACCATCCACTGTCACATAAAAAGAGTTGCATAAGAACACTATATGGCAGGTTGAGAACCCATTGTAGTACCCAATAAGCAAAACAACTGAAGAGCAGGTACCTATGTGAATAATTCAAGCAGAAGGGTACTCATAAGCGTTTATCACAAGATGCTTGAGCAACATGCTGGGGAGGGAAAGGAAGAAAGAAGGTACAAGAAAGAAGGCATACCCTGCCATACATCAAAAACATTTCGGAAGCAGTAGAACGTAGCTTCTGAGGTCTGCAGATGAGCATTGCCCATCTCCCAGAGTCTACCATACAAGGTCAAGTCATGCAGTAGAAAGACTGTTTGGAGGTGGGAGAAATTTGTAATGTAATTTACCAGATTCCTTCCATGGATTGCCCCTGTGACTGTAGGACAAATGGAAAGGAAGCGAATCACTGGGGTACAAGAACACGAGCAGTTAGACAAGGAGACCCGAACTCATTGGTAGCCTCATATTGCAATAAACAAGGTCATGCATTCAAGTTCTCAGCTGCTAAGATTGTTGGCCAAGCAGGGACAAAAATGGCCAGATAAATGATTGAAGTCTGAGAAATGGCCCCTTGTCAGTCAACAGAAGTGCCAATTTATCACTAGCTTACCAGGTACTTAGGAGTTGAGGATGCAGCAGCAAGAGGAAACAACCATCAATGACTTAATAGCTGGCCATCAATACCCCAATCAACAACTAAAACCACACACAACCAGACATCAGGTAAATATTATGCATAAAACAGCCCAGTGCACACATTCTGGAGACTGAGAAGTTCCCTGAGGATAAGCTCCGAAAGCTGGAAGAACAAACCTCAGGTCCTGGTGACTGACTCAGATTGGCTTCTGCAACATTATCCTGGGACAATGTATATTTGTCTTCATGAAATATGAGTCAGTTACTAAGCATTTGAAATTTGATCACATGACCATGGAGATGCTGCAACAGTTGTAAGTGTGAAAAATGGTCACAAATCACTTTTTTCAATGCAGTTGTAACTTCGAATGCTCACTAAACAAACTGTTGTAGGTCAAGGACTACCTGTACTGTAAAAAAAATAGCTTATGTATTTGAAGACAAGAAAGCTTTCCATTTTAGAAACAAGCTTTCTTAAGAAATATGGAGCATTGCCTAACAGACATAAATTATTTTTAGGAACATTCCTGTTAATGAACAAAGTGCTTAATATTCTGCGAATCCATCTGCCATGCTGTTACAGCCGATTGTCATCTCATGAACCTCATAGAATAATAGAACATAAGTTTTGAAAAAAACCTTATCTAGATTGAGATCTCTGCGCATTGCAGGAAAATTACTATTCGTTATAAACAAAGACAAAACATGACAAGATAAAAAAATCTAAAGAAATGGTAATAATAATTAAATAATAGCTTGTTTGTTAATCTATTTGGAGTTTTTTTAGCTTGCCTTTATTACTTTGTATAAGTAACACAAGGTGAAGAATATATCTAAAACTTCTTCCTCCTATTTTCCCCACAACAGCAACCCTATGAGGTGATTTGGGTTTAGAGAGAGTGACTGGCACAAAATTATCCAGCCAGTTTTCATGCCTAAATTAGGACTAGAACTCACACTCTCCTGGTTTCTATACCACCACCTTAACCACTATTCCAAATTGATTTTGTTAATGCAATATATCAGACATGTCAAACACAAGGCCCGGGGGCCAGATCCGGCCCGCGAAGTGGTTTCATGTGGCCCGCGAAGCCATCCTGGAAACGGTGAGGGAACGGCCCCTGCTGCCTTGGCCCTGGCCCAGGCTAGCCAGGAGCCAATGTACAATTTTGTGGTGGCCATCTACGCTGAAACACATTCAGTCTTAGCTCCACACGGCCGTCTGGAAACAGCAAGGAACCAGCCCCTGCCGCGTCGCCCCGCCCCCTGGGTGCATGTTGGGGAGGTGTCGCCCTTTGTGAGGAATGAAGAAATGCACCATCGCCTGGAAGTGGCCAGCAAATGGCCCTCACCTATTTCACATATCCGGCTTGATGGGCTCTGGGGGAGGGGTTTCAGCAGGCAGCGGGGCGCTCTCCTCACAGCGCCGAGAGGCTGAGCCGGGCGGCGCGAATCCAAAAAGAAGCGCAACGCAGCCCAGCCCCCAGCCTGCCTGGTTTCGGCAGGCAGCGGGGTGCTCTCCTGATAAGAAGTGCAATGTTGCCTAGCCCCCAGCCTGCCCAGTTTCAGCAGGGAGCAAGGTGCAAAGCTGGTGAACTTTGCACCTCCCAGCTCAACCTCTCGGTGCTGTAAGGAGAGTGCCCCGCTGCCTGCTGAAACCGGGCAGGCTGGGGGCTGGGCAGCATTGCGCAGGTAGCGTTGACTCCATGCTGCTCATGGCATCTCCTCCCCCAGAGCCCACCAAGCCAGATATGTGAAGTAGGTGAGGGCCATGTGCTGGCCACTTCCAGGCGATGGTGCATTTCTTCATTCCTCACGAAGGGTGACACCTCCCCAGCTGCGTTTCTTGCCTGTTTTTCTCCCTCCCTCATCTCAAATATTTTCCCACCACTCTGTACTTAGGAAGGAAAGAAGGAAAGGGAGGGTCTTAGGGAAGTCCTGCCTTAGTCCTGCCCTGCTGCCCTTTCACCATCCCCTTGCCCCCTCCTCCTGGCCTATCCTGGGGTCTCCCATCCTATTGCTAAGGAAGCTTTGGATACAAAGCCGGGTCTCCTCCCATGGAGGAGAGGGAATGGGCCTCCCTCTGACTTTGCCCTCGTACCCATCATGAGCAACCTGGCTAAGGAGAGCAAGCACAGCAGCAGCAGCCTTGAGGAGGAGGTAAGGGCAGCTGGGCACCCCCTTGGGGAAGTGGGGCTGGGCTTGGTGCCGCAGGTGCTTGAGGGCCAGGCTGGGCGTTTGACCTCTGCTGCCCAGGGCTCCAGGCAGCCCGCACCACCATCCAGCCCCTACCCCCGCATGGCCTGAGAGGAACAGTGAGGCTCCTCCAGTGAACCATGCCTTGGCACTTGCCCTGGTGCCACCCCCTTCTGCCAGAGACCCTCAGATCTGTCCCACTCCTGCCCAGGCCTCCACAGGCACCCTTGATGCGAACGATGTAGAGCTGGCCACGCCTACCCAGTAGGCCACTCCATCCACGCCCACCCAGTAGGCCGCACCCACCCTGGCCACACCCACCCGGCCCCCTGAGGGCAACCGCAATGCTGATGCGGCCCTCAATGAAATTGAGTTTGACACCCCTGCAATATATGATTAATTATATAATAATTACTATATAATTACAAGTAATCCTTGATTCACGACCATAATGAAGCTTACTCATTACAGTCTGCTTTCCTAATGTAACCTCTGGAAAGCTCTGCAGTAATCTGCAGCAGTCTGGAACTCACATTAAGGAAGCAGAGGAAGTTGCTCCGTTCTTGCCATATGGTAATCAAGAATTTGTATATTAATTATATTATATAATTTATATAATTAACAATACCTAATCAAATAGTGCACTGTTCTAAAGTTGCTTTTGCTGGTTAGTTGCTTAGATCAGCCACATGAGGAATACTGTACACATGCTTTCTGCTAATAGATCTCTATTCTAAATAATATCAAAGCTGTTAAATTCCATTCTGGAGCTGCTATAATAATCAGAATAGAACTGGAAGGGACCTTGGAGGTCTTCTAGTCCAGCCCTCTGCCCAAGCAGGAGACCTTATACCAAATCAGACAAGTGCCTGTCTAGTCACTTCTTAAAAACCTTGAGTGATGAAGCACCCACAATGTCTGAAGGCAAGCTATTCCACTGATTAATTGTCCTCATTGTTAGGAAGTTTCTCCTTAATTCCAGGTTGCTTCTCTCCTTGATTAGTTTCCATCCATTGTTTCTTGTCTTGCCTTCTGGTGCTTGGAAAATAAATTGACCCCCTCCTCCTTGTCCAGCCTCTCAAATACTGGAATACTGCTGTCATGTCCCCCCTAGTCCTTCTTTTCTCTAGACTGGCCATACTCAAATCCTGCAACCATTCTTCATATGTTTTAGTCTCCAGGCCTTTAATCATCTTAGTTGCTCTTCTTTGCACTTTTTCCAAAGTCTCAACATCTCTTTTGTAATGTGGTGACCAAAACTGAATGTAGTATTCCAAGTGTGGCCTTACTAAGGCTTTATAAAGCGGCACTAATACTGATTTTGATTTTGATTAATATGTGATTTTGATTCTATGCCTGTGTTTATACAACCAAGTATTGTATTAGCTTTTTTGGCTGTTGCCGTACACTGCTGGCTAATGTTTAAGTGATCGTCCACTAGGATTCCAAGGTTCCTCTCACAGTTATTGTTTTTCAGCAGATTTCACCTAATCTGTACTTGTGCCTTCAGGTTTTCCTGCCTAAATGTAAAACCTTGCTTTTCTCCACATTGAATTTCATGTTGTTGGATAGGACCCATTGTTCAAGTCTGTCAAGATTTTTTTGGATCCTGAGCTTGTCTTCTGGGGTGTTGGCTACTCCTGCAGCTTAGTGTCATCTGCAAATTTGATGAGTTCCTCTTCTGTTCCCTCATCTAAGGCATTTATGAAGATATAGCTATTATTATATATAATTTTATATATAGTGGACCAAACTGGCTACTCTTGATAAACTTATGCAGACTGCTATCAAACAGTATATTTTTTTCTAAATGCTCACAAATTGGCTATATAGAATCATCTGTTCCAGAATTTCACCCAGTATCAATATCAGACTATTAGTATACAGTAACCTGGATCCTCTTTTTTCCCTCTTTGAAGATAAGAAAATCGATCTTGTCCCATTCCTCTTGCATTATGCCTATTCTCTATGGTTTTTCAGATTCCAGAAGATAGCCCCAAGTTGATATCTGAAAACTCTCTCAAGATTCTTAGATGTATATGTAGTGCTTGAGATTTACGACTTAATGGAAGCCAATCTATAGCCATCTCTTTACATACCTTGGATTGATACTTCCTCCATTATTGGTTACTCTGCTTGGGCGTATTTAAACACAGTTTCCATTTGTAAAGAAGCAAAGTAATTATTTGTTACTATCCTACCATATGTCCTTTTACTACTGATGTAATCGAACATTTCTTTTTATTTATTTTAACTCCCCTTGTGAACTAATTTTCTCAAATCATGAAAAATCTTTCTTTTTTGTGAGCATTATTTCCATTTATATTCCAAGTTATGTATTTGTAATCCATATTTAATCAGAGTCCAGCAAATTCCTTAACTGTAACTCCTGTCTTTATAGCCATCCCAGCAAATTGTCAGATAATTCCATAATATTTTGCAAAGTATACACATAAAAATGGCATAAAGTAACAAAAAAGATAAAGAGCAAAAAGAGAATAGGAAGAGAAATGTGAAAAGCTATAAAGAAAAAGAAAGGAAAACAAATATATACCAAGAATGCCTTCCAACGTCTTCCTCCAAGGATATAAGGAACACTTTCATTGGATTCTTAATTTAAGACTGTAATAAAATGTATATTTTCCCCAATAAAAGAAAGGACAAGAAAAAATTATATTTTTTCCTTTATAAATTTTAACATTTATCAAATCCGTATTGCAAAATTTGATTTTTCTCAATTTCCTGCAAAACATCCATAAACAACTTCCAATTATAGATGAATTTCTTCAGTGATTTTCAGGCTAGAAAGTAGGAGGCTGAGTTCAAATCCAACTTTAGCCATGAAAGCCAGTGGGGGATTTGGGTCCAGTCACTCTCAATCATCCCAACCTACCTAACAGGGTTGTTGTGGAGAAAATATGCAAGGAACGTGTATTTGATATGTTCACCCTCTTGAATTATTTATAAAAATAATAAAGATAGGATACAAATACAAAAAAATAAATAACATAAATTTCAGTCCTTTTATCCTATTTTCCCATTGATCAATTGGTATGTTATATTGAATTTATTTTGCCCAGATCATCATACAGTTTTCAACTAATTCATCTTTCATTTCCAATTTTAACAGCCCACATTTTAGTGATAAGGTTTTCATTGTTTGTACACAGTTCCATTTCAAGATAGTTTTATCATATTCAAATTGTACAGTTTCCTATTCTTGGAATCTTTCTGTGAGTTGCAAAGCCATTGACAATGTAAATCTTCTAGTACCAGATGTTCTCTGGATTTTAATTTGATATCTCATCTATAGAGTGTTCTGATATATCTGCATATCTTATCTATTTTTGTTCAACCCTTGTTTCATTTCTATAATAAGCTTTGTGGCTCTTTGGCATAATCTCATTTCCAGCAAATTGAATAATGCTTGTTCCTTTCTTAATATCTTGGCCTGGATGAGGAACCCCTACAATACTGTACATTTTTTGTTCTTACCTTTTCTTGCATTCATACCGAAAGATTCTTGACTGGTCCCTCTGTTCAGATTCCTGGATCTTTCTTCACATATAAAGGCACCAGTGACCCTTCTCCAAACCTGACACTATTGTCTGGCCTATGCCCTTTAAATTTTGCTCCACTAGGTTTTAGTAAAGTCTATTAAATTGACTATTTTTAATTAAAACTGCTAGTTTTTTCCGGTTGTTGGTTCCCTACAATCTGTAAATTTGTATAGTGAGACTAGAATCTTGGGGATCATATAACTTGAATTACACCCTCTTTTATTTATATATTCATTTTTTGATTCCTCCATATCCTATATCTATTCCCTGTGCTTGATGTCACACTATCTCTTCCCCCTGAGGATTTTATTTAGGGAGGTTCACATTGTTTGTCAGGCTTCTTTCAAATACATTCTCCCTAGTCTTTGTAAAGTATAATGAGTCTTTTACCAGATGCCCTTTATCTGTATCATAATGTCAAAAAATAGAATGTGTTTCTAGATCCTTTTTTCTTTATTAGCTCAGTGAATTAAATATGTTTCAGTCTCTACAAAATTATTTCTAGTTTCAACTGTAATATCTTCTGAATGTCATGCAGTTGCAGAAAATTATTTATTTATTTGTTAAATTGATATGCTGTCCATCTCACTCTGCAAAGTAACCCTTTGCAGAAAATGTTGATAGTTTTGTAATATAGTGATAAAATCATTAGCCTAATACTAATATTTAGTAGATTAAAGATGTTTAATCTTTGTTTAATTAAGAAAGGTATTGATAGGCTTAGGGAAAACTATAAGTTGTATTTCAAATTAAATTAAGATGACAGCAAAATATTATGGGCTTCCTGAAGTTCTCATCTTTCACTATGAATGAATATGGATGTGCTTTACATATGCTTGAAAAAAAATCTAAATATTCTTAGACCAGCTTTTTAAAAATATTTTAATTGTAGTTAATTGCTTTTATATATTACAAAATGAGATTTACATTGACTGTCAGACTACATGATAGGTAAATTATTAATACTAAAATTCCATAGAATTGTGCCAGCCTATTTGAGTGACTGAATCTCTACAAGTTGAATTAGCAGTGGTGATACTTATCAGTTTATGCAATAATCAGTTTCACCATAAGGTTATGTTTATAGTTTTACAATACTTCTTCAGGATATCTGATACCATTTTTACTTATTTATTGCTTCATCTTCTGAATCACATTAGCAGAAATATTCTGGAACTAATGCTTAAGCTGCAAGTGTTAATACAACAATTTTCTTATTTTAGAGTATTCTGGAACTGGGCCCCAAGTATCTGAAATTGTATACCAAAAATATTCCTTCGTGGGTAAGGTTTAATATTTTATGGCATGAATCAGATGTTTGATCAATGACATGATTTTTAAACTATATAAATATTAATGTTACATTAGTCTTTTCAAGTAAATTTTATTATTTAATTTGTTATTTTTATTCTATCTGTTTAATAGTATATTTGATTTTTTTTCTTCTTTTTTTGCTATTTGTCCAACATTTGTTTATTATCCCCATTTTTATTTTTTAAACTCTGATTTACATCATTGTGATATTTATAAAATTATTTTAGTGTGATCACTCCTGGTTTAGCATTTGCTTTAATAACCCTTTGCAAATTTGACAGTAATAAAATTTCTGTCATAATAATAAAATTTATTTTCTGATCAAAGTGTTTATTTATGACCAAGTTTTGTGCCCTGACAACAAAAGCCATCTGTATGAAACCAATTAAGGTCTGGTCAGTTTCAGGCAGCAGTCAAACTAATTAAAGTCACAGAGCTGAGCATGTTAACTTGTGGTTAGGATTTTTTAGGGATGTGCTGTGTTGCAAAGAAAAGCAATTCAGGAAAAGATAGCTTACTTAAGCAATTTCTCCTCAATGTGAGAGGATAAAAAAAGAAGGGAAATCAGGCACAGGACACAGTATGGAGAACTTTATCTGAATAAGGACCGCAGCAACCAATGAATTTTACACGCTCTCCCTCTCCCCTTCGCTCCCTTTCTGTCACATGTTCACTTAGTGACTATTTCACTTAATAACCAAATTGTGGGAACAGAATACAGTCATTAAAGAAGGAGAGGGTATATTTTGTGAGTTCGGTAAGCTACTGTCAGCCCTCCTGGATAAACCAGACAGAAAACATGACTATATCAACTATATCTACTTTATTGTAAAAGCTATATTAATAGACTCTTACGAGTTTGAAGGTACAAACTTCAGTCGCCATTTTTAACATTTTATCTATTAAGGTGGTTTCTTCCTGATTTTCTTTCTCTTACAGCTAAGCTCTTGGGAGCGCCTCCTTTTCTTGTCTGTTTTTTTTCCTGGTTAGCATCTCTCTCCCTCATCCTCCAAGGTTCACATATTCTATTTCAGCTATTCATCAGAATTGTAAATAAAGAAATCCTGATGCTATAAATACAGTATTGCAAGCACAAGCAGAGCAAAATACTTTGCTTGCATGCTGCTTTTTCTTTTATCCAAATATTTTCTCAACTTACTCCCTATTTGTGGGTAAACTACAGGTTGCTATTGCATCTCATTGCAGCAAAGGACTCAAGTTATTATTAGTTTTTAAATTGGTAAAATCATGGCTTACAATTAGATTTAATAATAAAAGAATGGCTGAGAAAGTAATTTGGACCATTCAGAGAAACATAAGCAAAAATATTTATTCAGTTCCTTGTAGCACATCTTGAATGAAAGCTTCCTGATTTATTTAAACCTAGAATATGGTTCAGAACAAACAATTATGTAAAATTAAAGAAGCTATTTTGTTATAATAATTATAGTTGTACTTATGTGGAACTCTTTCCAATATATACTTTCACTAGTACTGGTCAATTATTTCCTTCATATTTTAAGCAGTGATGACTGAATATTTTCTGTAAAAAATAATGAGAAAAATTGTTGGATTTGAGGAAAAATCAAGATGTATATGAATCAGATTTTGCCTCTCCCATTTTTAAAACTGGGTTTTCTAGTAGTTTGGGAGCAGAATAAATGTAAACACAGTTTAGGGAAATTGCAATCAAATGTAATTGATCCAATCTGGAGGACATTGTCCTTGTTCCACCTGTTCTTATCATTTCTATAGGCTTTGGAAGGATTTTCTTGCCTGTTTGGGACAATTATCTTGAAATTCTTGATGTGTCTAATATTTGGAATATCTGATGATGTAAGTTAAAAGGTAGTTTTTATGTTTGCTATCCAAATAATGTTTGTTAGTTTTGTATATTTTGTATTCTCTTCTGGTAATATGTATAATGTTACATTTTCATATTAGATGCCATAGTTTTACGTGAAGTTGTAAAAATATACTTGAGAATTATGCCCATGAATTGTAGTGTAGTTTAAAAAGTAAATTGATACTAAGTTTAGATCTATTAATTAATCACCCTCCTTGAACCTATCTTCCACTGAGTGTGCTACCTGAAGAATATTATGGAACACAGCAATCATTGTGCAGTAGTAAGTAATTTGACAGTTTATAAATGTCTTACACTATGGCTGTACCAGGTGTACTCTCTGGTGCAGTTGAGTTTCACAGCGCTCTTCCTTCGAGATTTGAAGCAAATATCAAATAATACATGTCCTGATTTTTGGAATGAAAAACTAAGCCTCCTTTTGTCACTGACACCCAGAAGCTACTGAAACTTTTGCAGGGGCATTCTTCTGTCCTTCTGTCCTTCACTCTTTTATGCTGGTGAGATGCTAGAAATTATGTAGGTTGCATATTTTGTTGCTCTCAGTGAATTGCAGAAGTATCTGGTTGCCCTCCAATCAGTTTAAGCCAAAGACTTGTTAGAAAAGACTTCCAAGGGGAGAGGACTGTCTCAAGTAGAGGTTATTATTAAGAATACTTGCTAGCTTGTTAACATCCATGTACCTCACAAACAATAGAGGTTTTTAGCAGTCCATCTCTGGGAAACCAGATCAGATTCTATTTGGTAAAGTATTGTTTCACATAATCCAATACAATATTGTGTAGGACTTTAAAGGTAATAGCACTCTAAATATGCATGAAAGCCTACTGGTACTCAATGCACCAGCTTTAAAATAGATGTTATTTTAAATCAGCAGAGTCATTCCACTACCAATCTTGTCACATTGTGTTAGCTGTAGCTTTCAGATCATCTCCAATGGCTGCCCCAGAGCCAGTTACAGAGTGATCTAGACATGAATTGCTGTTGCATGGAAAGGAGAAGTAAATAATATGGAAATAAATACAGTGAAGCATATGCATCTACCAATTTCCTGGTCTTTTTAAAATTCGAATTCTGCCCATTTCTTGCAACGTATTCTGATACCATGAACAAAACTGAATATAGTTATGAGCCAATAATGGTTACTTACCCATTTTACATTACAGCTCACATACAAACATACATAATACATTAATTTAATTTTTTTTAAAAAAGTGAGCTAATTTGTCTAACAAACATTTCACTCATTTTTTTCAATTAGGTCCATATAAGTAATCTGTTAAAAGCAAAACTTACCGGTTATAGAGATTTTGATACATCAATGTATACTTGTGCTGTGGAGTTTGATTTCATGGAAAAAGAGGTAAGTATCATTGATTCATTGATTTAATACATTTCAGTCCTTTTGCAATTAATAAGATTAACATACAAATCTATTGATATAGATAGTGTTTGACTTATGACTGTAATTGGGCCATCACAGTACTAAGTTGTGATAGTTGAAAAACAAATCGGCCATATGTCAGACCAAATTTTATGACTTATTTTTTGGTGGTTAAGCAAATCAATGATTCACTATGGTGTGGTTTGGGCAAAAGCTGGAAGTAGGTGCTGGTTTTCAGTAAAATATGCAGCCGCATGATCACAGGACACTGCAAATGGCTATAAGTGTAGCCGTATTGCTGAGATCTCAAAGTTCAGTCATTTGACTGGAGGGACAACTTTTGGAACTTCAAATATGGGTTGTAACTATTCCCAAGATAGGTCTGTTATAACTTCAAATGGTTACTGGTTACTAAGTTACTGGTCCTAAATCAAGGACTAATTCTGCTAAAAAACCTTTAAAAACTTGTAATTTTTATCTGTCTTTTTTCTACTTTGCCAGCTCATCTTCATCCAAAATGACATTTTGCCTAGACTGAATGTATACAGTATGTGTGTTTGTGTTTATGCAAAAGCAGAGACTCTTCAAATACTCTGTCTGAATAATTTGCATATGAATGACAAAGTGCTCATTTCTCACACATGGGAAATTTATATACGATATAGATTAAGGCTGAAGTTAAAATGCTGTTCAGTTTATCTCTGCTTATTACTTTCTTGATGTTAGTTTAGGTTTCTGCATCGTTTTTGTAGCTAGGCACTGAACCAAAATGATTGGTCATATAATCCATAAGCCTATTCAATAGCATAATAGTTTACTTTTTACTGCAAAAATATGTAAACTTGCAGGAATATTAAGTAAAATCACTTATTTAAAAGTGAACTAAATTCTATTTCAAAACAAGCCCCATCTAACATAGTAGAAATAATCACTGAAATGATTATTTATTTATTATGGTTCAAAGATTTCCCAGTCGAAACCAAAACTGTTTGCCAAATGTGTAATTGCTAAAGTGATAGGCATAAATAAGAATTATTTCTAATCATTTAACTATACAAAATAATCCACATGAACCCAATAGAAGATTCTATGTAGATAGAGGATTCTAAATCTTATGATGTGTTTATATGCTGTCTTTCAAGAATGATTTTCCTAATGCAAAAAATATAAATTAAAAAGTTTCATTTTAAATGAAGGAATTTTACAAAATAAACTTGTATATGAGCTTAGTTGAGGCAGAACTTTTTAAGTAGCAAGAAGGGGGACAGAAATGCATAGATGTGATAGTTGAAAATGCCATACAAAATAAAATACTGACTTATTAGGAGTAATTGTGACTATTTCCTAAAAATGATTATTTTATAGTTTTATCATCAAATTTCTCTACATAAAACTTAATTTAATTTCAGACTCCAGTTAGATATATGAAGACGCTCCTGCTTCCAGTAGTTCTTATTCTTTTTTCAGTAATTGTTGTAAAGGTATGTCATCACTCTTTTTTATTTTACCTTTAGCATATTGTGTCACATGTTAAAACAAAATAGTTCTTGGAGATCAAATACAGGGTCCAATTTTGAGCTACCCAATTTTGGTGGAACAATCCCAGGATCCTGCCATCCACAAAAAAGCAGTTTAAAGGTTGAATGTAACCTCTGTGTTGTCAACTTTTGTTATTCATAAATGCAGATGAATGGTAGTTTTGAATATATTGAATAGCATATACCCTTAGGCAAAACATCAGAATGAGTCTTTATACCTTTTCCTGCCCTGAAAAGCCTCCCAGAAGATTAATACAGAGGTTTATAGAAGTACCGCTAGGTCTCATTTACTGATTGCAATTTATTTCAGTGAAATAGTCACTAGGTGCACCATGTATCAGAGAAAGTGAGAAACTGTGAAGATCGTTGTTGCTGCCATCACATTCAGATAAAATTTTCTCACACAGTGTCCTTTTTCTGATCTGTTTTTTTTCTTTTTTTGCCTCCTCTCAGCTATCTCTTCCTGAACTATTTTTCTCTGCAGTGCAGCACTTCCCTAAAAAGTGCAAGTTAACAAGCTGAGCTCGGTGGCATTAATTAGTTGATTGAAATCCTTAACTGGCAGTTGCTGCCTGAAATTGAACAAACTAATCAATTTCACATTGAAAGTATTTGTTGTAGTAAATGCACAAATTGGTTGGAAAATGATTTTTATTACCGTTTATTACTGTTACATTTGCAAATGGTCACTATCCAAGGCAGTTGCTAAATGAGTGCTTGTGCAGGGGATTAGGAAATGTGCAAAATGGAGGAATTATTTGAAATTAGCTATTATGTGCAAAATACTTTTACTAATTTTAGATGATTTTCTCTCCATCCCACCCCAATTCCTACTATAATTAAGAAAGTCAGATTTTAGACTTTTTGACTGATGCTGTAGATAAGTTTTTCAGGTGATGTAACGGGATGTATCGAGAGAAGAGGAAAGGAAAAAAATTACTTGCACACATTTTCCTTCCATTCACATTTCAGTTATACCTAATAGATTTATTTAGCCTTTTTACAATAATGTGACAGAGCAAAGTCTTGCTCATTCAGATATGAATGACTAAGCTAATGTCTAAAGTAATGTAGTGCATGACCATGTAAATGACTAGCAATAAGTATCTTCATTTGCAATTCATACATGTCCTTGGAGAAAAAAAATTAACTTGTTTACTTTTTAATCAATGTTTCATAGGCATTTCAATACATTATGCTTAAAAAGAAATCCTCTGAAAGGTAAATATATTTTTATTGAAGATCCAATTAGAGAAATACTATTAGTAATGTGCAACTTTAAAGGTATAAAGGACTTCTCAACCTTTAACATCAGTTTGTCATTTTCTCTAGATATTAACCACAAAGGGTCTGATTTCTCCTTTTAGTGTTCCATATCTTGCACACAGTAAAACAGACTTCCTTTCTTGGCTCTGGGTTTATAGGAGCCTCCTTCACAATACAAAAATATCATGCAGGCATGAAGTTCCCAATTCTGAAAACTAAGGTGGATGTTCTGTATTACATAGGTCTTGAAAGATAATTGTTTATAGAGCAATGGGAAAAGTTCTATATTCAGAGGTTTGTGAAAGGCAATTGTTAAATGAAATATAAGTACCATACTTTGTAGTATGTCATATAAACAAACTAATTGAACAAACAATACTTTCAAAGCATTTTTGTTAAAAATCTACTGAACAAATTCATCTACCCTATCATATATTAAGTACAGGTGTCCTCGACTTGCAACCAGTCACTTAATGACCATTTGAAGAGAGACTCCAGTCAGAAAGCTAAAGAATGCCTTTTCCAGCCTCTTTACTGTTTAGAAAAATTGTATTTGTCAGAAAGCTAGTGAATGCAATGTTTCTGAAGGCTATAAAGGCTAGCACATAGAGAGGAAGGTAACTGCCACATTGGATCACAAAAAGGAAGCTTGAGTCTTTGGAATCCAATCTTCTTTCTCTGTCCCAGAGTAGGATTTTCCTTCTGTGCATGGATGAGAGGGGAAGGCTGGAGAAACAAAGCTTGGATCTTTGTGGTCTGAGTTTCCTTCTGGCCCACCACAGGAATTCCATTCTGCGCATAGAGTAGAACTGCCTGTCCTGTTTCAACAGGCAGCTCTTTTGCTCCATGCACTTAATGACATGAGTGGTCACTTAGTGACTGCAAGTGACTGGTTTTTTATATATATATTCAATAACAGGACCAATAGCTTAGCGGTTAAAGATGCTGAGCTTATCAGCTGGAAAGCTGACAGCCCAGGTTCAAGACCTGAGTGCTGCATGAAGGGGTGAGCTCCCATTACTTGCCTCAGCTCCTGCCACCTAGCAATTCGAAAGCATGCAAATGCAAGTAGGTAAATAGGTACCAATTCGGTGGGAAGGTAACAGTTTTCTCTCTGCCTCAGTGTACAGTCATGCTGGTCACATGAGTATGGAAATGTCTTTGGACAACACTGGTCCCCTTGGTTAAGAAATGGAGATTAACACCACTCCCTAGAATCAGACACAACTGGACAGGGGAAATCTTTACCTTTACCTATATTCAATGACAAATTCATGTTTATGTTGTTCTCAGATAAGTTTAGTTGCAAATCTTCTATAACAGCATCTTCTGGGAATAAACTGTTCCTGATAAACACAGTACCACTAATGTTGTTGATTCAGTGTTGATGCAATTCGTCTTTAAAAAGTTCATAATTTCAGTTATTTAAAGGTCTATAATTTTGTAATTGTTTCTTTGTAAGGAGATGTATTCCACAATTTTGTTATATATTAAATATATATAACTTCTCATTAACAGACCTAAAGTAGCTCAGAAAATTAGTGTAATTAAAACATACCAAAATTAAAATCAAGAATTAAATTGAGTAAAGTTTTAAAAATCCTTAAAAAGAAAGACATTATAACAGCTAACGTTAGGAAAAGCCAATATAAAAAGGTTGTGTTAAAAAAAAGGTACCTAAAAATTTCAAATTGCAACCTAATGTACTACAGAGGGGAAGATCTCACAGGACAATACCTATAGATCAAGTTCATTTTTATATTTATCACCAATCTGCAAACTATAACTGAAGCATAGAATATCATCTGGTGGTTATAAATGTCTATAAGGCTGATATAACTAAATGTTTAAGGTAACATATGGTTTAGGGCAGGGGTAGGCAACCTTGGCTCTTTTTTGACTCGTGGACTTCAACTCCCAGAATTCCTGAGCCAGGGAGTTGAAGTCCACGAGTCATAAAAGAGCCAAGGTTGCCTACCCCTGGTTTAGGGCTTTGTTTATAATTTTATAGATAAATTGATTAAGTTTGTTTCTTTTATTTCAGACAGGAGTATTATTTTAATCAGGGTGAGGTAAGGATCTCATTCTCTCTTTTCTTCCAAAATACCACTTAGATTTATTATGCACAGCATTGTCTTGTTTCAAAAATATTTATTTAAAATAAGATGGAATTTTATACATTTTTTAAAAAGTTAATGTTAAATTAAAGCAATAAGAAAACACAGATTAATAGGTAATCCAGTTGTTTGCAGAGCAGTTTGTATAATTCTAAATTGCTACTTTGATGCATATCATGGGATTAAGAGTGTATTGTTTCTGTAAGGCTTAATATTCTTGACATATTTTTGACATTAATATTGTTGCTGCTTTTTTTCTAAAATACCTAATTTTTACTTCAAACTACAAAAAGTTTACATTTTAAAAATTATAATATGCCCAAGAGAACAGGATTCAATAAAAATTAGATGTTACTTAATGCTTATTTACCATATACCACATTTAAAAACAATTATGCTTTCTTACGCTCTCCTTTATTTGCAGATCGTATACCATGCATTACAACTACTTTTTTTTACTATACTTGCCATTTTAATAATGAGACTAAAGTTGTTTCTGACTCCACATATGTGCATTATGGCATCCTTGATATGCTCAAAACAGGTAAATTATTGCTTCATTGTCATACTATTAGTATAGTGACATAACATATTTTATGGAGTAAGTGATAATACAGGTAGTCCTTGACATTACAACAGACCCTAAAATGGTACTTTTCAAATGATTTGAAATTCCAGGGGCAGCCTTCCAGTCATGTGATTGCATTTGAGGCACTCGGCAACCAGCAAATATTTACAACTATTACCATTACAACATCCTTGGTCATGCAATTGTGATTTACACTTTTCCCAGAAATGGATGTTTACTTCTCACTTGCTCACAATGAAAATAATCATAAAGCCAGGTTGGTCACGTGATGACCCACTTAACTATTGACATGACTTAAGTCTGGGTTCAGTTGTAGATGTAAATCACGAATTACATGTATACAATTTTTTAAATAGTTTAAATTGTCTTTGTAATATAGTACAACCTCTCTTACTTTGGAAACACAATTTATTCCCTGAATCAGAAGTGAAATGTTTGCTAAATGAACAATTTGACAGAGAGAGAGAAAGACTGCAAAAACTGCTGGTTGCTACCATCTCATTTAAGAAAATTCTCTCATGCCGCAATACCAGCCTTATTTTCACTCCAATTTACATTGTTTTCAGGCACATAAAATTTGTTTTTAAGTTTGTTGTATAGGTATTCCTCGAGTTACGAGCGTAATGGAGCCTGCACATTCCATTCATAACTCAAAAACTCATGGAAGTGAATCTCGTATTTGAACGAGATCACTCCCTACTCGGTAAGATGCACACGGCTCGGTAAAGTGCACATGAGATATCTCAGGGTGGGAAAGGCCATGGGAGGCCTAGTGATAGAACAGGCCCCCAAAGCCTACCCGACCCACTAACATACCTCAAGCTTCCTTCTCCCTTCCTGCCGCACCAGACTCACTTACCTTGCAAAATCTATCTCCTCTCTGCCATGGTTTCTTTCCCTTTGAGGGAGAGGAAAGTCGGCTTGGAAATGCTTTTCGCGCTGATAATGGAAGCTCCTGGGCCCTGTAATATCGCACGAGTTCAAACACAAATTCTCTGCAAAAAAGACTATGGCCCCTGGAAGCTTCCATTCGGGGCGGAGTGTTTGCTTCGTTTGCATGCCTATGGGGCAAAGCGTGGAATTGGAGTAAGCCGGGCGCAGGAACCAGTGCCGTCCGTGGCCTGGGTGCGCTGCTCGCTCGCATGCGCCAGCCTTGGTTTGCGGACAGGAACAAAGCCTTCAACTGAGTGGGGAGGCATCACGGGGCGAGTCCCCTTGCACCTGCATCCAAGCTGCTAGCAGTGGTGGCAACAGCCACCTGAGCGGCCACGATCTTCCCTCCCCAGCCAGGGACCCATCTGACCGACCTACTTCTTGCCTGACCGGCTGGTGGCACAAATCCTGACCACTCTTCTCCTTATCCTCCTCCCCACTCAAGCGGCGGCAGCAGCTTCAGTTTCTCCGCTTCGTCCAAAAGGAAGACAGCGGAGGCACAGAGCAGGATTGCTCTCAAGAAGATGCAGGTGCTCTGCTCGCCTTATTGAGAGCAATCCTGCTTTGCGCCTCCGCTTCTTTCCACTCGACGGAGCAGAGAAAGTCAAGCCGCTGCCGCTCAAACACTTTTTGGCCAAACGCAGACCTGAGAGAGATTGGAAGGTCCATGTGCCTGCCAGTGGGGCGCTTCAGAAACAGAAAGAAAAGCTCCATGTGACTGCTTGAAGCTCCGTGTGACTCATGTCTCCGTTTGGATAAAAAGTGTTTGAGCGCCTATGGGGCTATTCAAAACGCAGGGATTCATTGCATTTTGAAGCTTCATGTGACTGAAGCTCACAGGCTTAAGAAAAGGCTTTTGTACTGAAAACGGATTCACAGAACGAGGCGCGCTCTCTCTGGGGGGCCCTTTTCGCCAGGAAAGGGCTTGAGAAAAGACCTGCCAGTGAGGCGCTTCAGAAACTGAATGGACTGTCACACGGAGCTTCAAAACGCAGTGAATCCCTGTGTTTTGAATACAGCCCCATAGGCACTCAAACACTTTTTATCCAAATGGAGACCTGAGAGAAATTGGAAGGTCCGTTTTCATGCCAGTGGTGTGCTTCAGAAATGGAGCGTTCCTTTCCGCACCTGCATCTTCTTGAGAGCAATCCTGCTCTGTGCCATGATCTCTTTTGCAGAGAATTTGTATTTGAACTCAATCGATATTACGGCGCCCAGGAGTTTCCATTGTTGGCGCGAAAAGCATTTCCAAACTGACTCTCCTTTCCCTCAAAGGGAAAGAAACCGTGGCAGAGAGGAGACAGATTTTGTAAGGTAAGTGAATCCGGCGCAGCAGGAAGGGAGGGGGAAGCAGTTGTGGGGAATGGGGGGGAATATGGTGAATGTTGCAGAGCCTCTGCGGTCGTTCGTAAGAGCCAATGATTGCTGTGGTGCTGCAATATTTGTAATTTTGGGACTTGCTCGTAAACACTAGGGGGCACTGGTCACATAACTTCGAAGGAATGTTAAGTGAATGCTCATAACTCGGGGATTACCTGTATTTGTAAATGGTTGTAAATGAAGTAGCTGCTGATTGAGAAGTTGCTGTATATGAATGTACAGAATCATGGATAGAATAATATCAATACATTATATTTGAATTATATGAAATACTAATATTACAGTTCTACTTTTTCTACATTGTGCATGATAGTAACAAGTTTCTTTCCAATTTTAAGAAACATATAAATTATTTTCAATCCACCCACTGGGATTCTAATACAGAGGTAAAAGTGCTAGTTCAGTGCTTGGGTAATTAAATGTTATGCAAAGCCTGGTGTAGCCCTCAGGCCGGTGTTACACACTACTATCTTTTATTCTATTTGTGTGGCATACAGTATGCATATCATCACTATCTAATATGCATTGTGGTATATTTCATCTAATATCATGCATATGTTCTCCTATATATGCAACACTTATCAAGAAACATCTCAGACCCACTTACGCAATAAAGAAAACTAATTTATTACAAGACAGAAATAGAAAGAAAACGGTCATTTTGGAGGGAATAAGGAGAATGAAACGAAGTGATTGCAAGGATTATAAGTGATGAAGGGGTTTGGGTAAATTTGAATTAAAAAATGAATAGGGAATATTTTGCAGGATAGATATAAATCTGAAAAAGATAGATGAACAGTTGGAAAAGGGAAAGTTTTTTTTTTTTTTAAAAAGCGGTACAATAAATCTTTGTTTTCTTTCCTCATCTTCTGTTTCAGTAGATTCTAATAAAGGAATGGGGCATAATGTATAATGTATCACTCTTTCCACCAAAGATTAAGGATAAGATAAAACTTATTGGCCAGCATATTACATAATATCAGAGAAACCATCACGCGGCTATGCAATCATTCCTCTGCTTTTCCATATTAGGAAGGAAAAATGTGCTAAACTTTGAAATTTGTAAATAAGAGTGCCAGAAAAACCAAAAATTCTCCAGCATTTTGAAATCACTTGATTTGATTTGATTGGAAGAGGTGATTCAACAAATCTCCATCTAATTGAGTCATTCCTTCAAAACTTATACTGTGTGCAATCTAGTTCATTGTCTCATGGCACTTCCATCCAGTACCATTTCCACTCTTCAGTTCTTTTCAAACTATTTTGAAAAGGGTTATGGTTTTCAGAATGCAAAGCACAGGCAGGGAATATCATATGCCAATCTGTATCCTACCTCCAGGGGATCAGGAGGACAGGCAAAATATCTCATTCAATCAGAATCTCTTAAGCTGTTTTCTGGAGCAAAAAAACCTCCAAACTCTCTCCTGATCTCATGTATGAAAATAGAAAATAAAATTGCTATTCCCTATCCCACTCTCAGTTTTTTAGATACATTGTCTGCATTTGTTTGAACATTTGCAGGAGGATCTAAAGGATAGCTTTGAAGCCATCAAGTTATAATTTTGTTTTGTTTAAAAATGCATTGCCAACTGAAATTGTAAAAGGATGGCAGACTTCAATATTATAACCAGGCATTTTTCCCGGTCAACAACAATTGTATGTTGCTTCAATGGCTGAAGAGGAAGAGAGGGGGAGATAGCATTTAGAGAAGGAGCAACATTTTTTTTCCTTTCCAGAATAAAAGAAATTACCATCTATGTGGCATATATATCTGTCTGGTCACAGACTAAGAGATTTAAGCAGTAAATCTATTGTTTAAATTTGTATGTCTGCCCACTCAAGCATGACTAAGCAGCTAACAGTTAAAATACTAAAAATACTAAAATAGGCCTACCCAATTGCTTAGCCCAATGCCTGAGGGAAGAATCAGATCTTTTAACAATATACAAAAAGTGTTATACCTTTAAGTTAATAAGAATGAGGACCTGCTAACTCATCAATTAATTAAGCTAGAAATTACTTGTCTAAGTTGCCAAATTTGGATGAAAGCCTAGGAATCAAAGCTCTGGAAATGATTTTGTGAAAGTGACTTTATCATACAACTGTCAACCAGATGTATCAAGAAATTCATAAATGGAACATGATTCCTTTTCATTATTGCTCCTTAACAATGATATTTAACGTACGCTACCTTTGATTTTCAAGGATATTTAGCTATCAGAATTAATAGACATAATTAGGCCTTTTCTGTGTGATTTTGTTCAGTTTACTTTAAAAGCTACTTAAATTGGTAGTCATGAATTTTGAAAAGAAATAGTACTTTTTAAGAAAATAGACCTGAAACTATTATTTGCCCCTTGTTATTTTGACTTAAAGTTTACCATGTTTCATTATTGATACTGTTGTTTTATTTATCCCATCTTTGAATGAAAGAAGTCCTTGGTGTTCTCTGAGCTTGGTACTTGCTTGCAGATGTTTTATTACCTGACTAGGTAATATCATCAGGATATTACTTAATTGGCTAATGAAATGTCTTCAAGCAAATAACCAAATTCAGAGAGAACCACAGTTCAATCCTGAGTTATTATAATCTCTTCTATTTGTCTATGGAGATTCTCAGTCATCCAGGTCATGGTTGTCTCAAAAGTCCTTTTTCCAAAGGCAACTGGACTTTCTTTGTTTTTCCTTGAAGGAAAAATGTTTGAGACATGCTCTTCTATTGGAATTAAAGACAGTTTTCAAATCTTTTTAAATCAATAAATAAGTAGTCATACTGATGTGAATATTTATAATTATTGTGATTAACTTTAGTGTTCAAATTAGCATGAACTGTTTTTTAAATAGCTTGATGTAATGTTTTAAAACTGAAATTAATAATCACCTTGATTAAGTGCCTAATTATTTCCTTTCACAGTTGTTTGGATGGGTTTTTTACAAAATCCAACCTGGAACACTTGTTCTTGCAATTTTGGCAATGATGGCATTTGAAGGAATAGCAAATCTTCAAAAAGAATGGAGTATTGTGGGAGAATTTAGCAATTTGCCCCAGGAAGAACTACTGCTGTGGATAAAAGCAAATACTAAGCCAGGTAAAACAAAAGTATAAAACTCTTCTTATTGCAATATTGAATGTAACATCTACTATAAGGCTAACACGTTTAACATTGAACAGTTATTCCTGAACAGTTATTACACTTATGACTACCGTGTAAGTGATACAGTTTAAAAAAGAACTGTCTTTATAAATGCTATTATTATGTGGAATTATAAAATGCATTTTGAATGGAAAGGCATGTTTTAAATAGAAAGGAAACTTTTACAAGATTATGTCTAATTGTATAAAAATTTTATGGTTTGGAGGGAGAAGTTGATTTTTAAAAGTTTGATGCAACCTAAAAAGGTATGGTAGTTTCTAGTTCTTTTTCCAATTATTCCTGCATTTTTAGATATTCTGTTATTTCAGATGCTGTTTTTGCCGGTGCAATGCCTACAATGGCAAGTGTAAAATTATCTGCACAACGACCTATAGTGAATCATCCCCATTATGAGGATGCGGGTTTACGGTAAGGCTTAAGTACATATTTTAAGGTTTGTTGTGATTGTTGTGTGTAGGAATTTTCTAGTTGTAACTATTAATATGAAGGTATAAGAATCTGACACAATTAAATGGGGGAAAAGTAATATTCATAATAAACAATGTTACTGCTATTAATTATAGGATACCCAATATGCCCATGTATAAGTCTTGGTACTTATCAGCCTCCTGTCTCACTCTATTTTTAATATTTTTTAATATTTTAATTTGCAGCAGAATTTAAAAGAAAATAGGTACAATTAATATTTTCCTTTAAATGTGGTGGGAGGTAATATACTAAGTAGAAGTTGACATTCATTGTAAGCAGCAACTTCATCATTTTATCTTTTAAAAATTGGTGTTTTGTGAGAAGTAATACTCTGACTACTATAAGACCAATTGTGTGAATGAACAACCTCCCCCTTAGCTATTTATTTTAATTTTGATTATTTCAAATGAAATAATTAAATTAATGGGTAATTTCAGTTGGCCAATTTCAAGTAAATGTGTTATGTCACTTTACTAAAGCATTGTAGTAGGAATATAAATTGTTTTTCATTTGTTCAAATAGATGAATAAACATACATTAGCATAACATAAATATTAAGGATACATAAGGGACCATCTACTTCCAGTTGTTTCCATTAGCCCAATTTGGTCAGGGATGTTGGGCATGCTGTGTGGATTCTAGCAGTCAAGCAATGTTGGGTTTGGGAACCAGAAGACATGCCATCTCTGCTGTAGACCCTGTCTTCTGGAATATTCTCCAGATAGTAGAATGACCCCAACCTGTTGGCCTTCCATAAAATCATGAAGACTTGGTCGTGGACCCAGGTTTGGAATTTCAAATGTGTTAAGAGCATGTATTTATATCCATAGTAACAGTTTTACTTGATGCTGTATATATTATTTTGTGCTGCTTTAATTATTTCAATGTTTTAATTGTTTTTATATTTTATAATGAATGCTGCCCCGTGTTGAGATGGGTGGCTACAGAAATCAAAGAAATAAATAATGACTGCTTCAGGAAAAAGCTTTTATCATGGAGAGCGATGGGTGAATTGATAAATATTTTGTTTCATTTAGGATAACAAGACTTTGCAAGAAAGAATATCCATCATTAAAGGGGAACTCAAATGAAACCTAATTTCTAAAAAGTATTTTTTTTCTTTACTCTTCTCCTTTAAATAAATTTTAATCTCAGTTTTGATTTACAGGAAGTAGCTCTTTATTGCCATGGATTTGAGTTTTTATTTTTATTTGCTGCTTATTATTTTTCTTGTTCTCCTTCATGGATTACTGCCTTGTCGTGGCGAAGGGGCTTGCGTAACTCAATGAAGTTATGAGCTATGCCGTGCAGGGCCACCCAAGATGGACAGGTCATAGCAGAGAGTTCTGACAAAATGTGACCCACTGGAGAAGGAAATGGCAACCCACTCCAGTATCTTTGCCATGAAAACCCCATGGACAGTACTAAAAGGCAAAAAGATATGACGCTGGAAGATGAGCCCCTGAGGTCGGAAGGTGTCCAATATGCTACTGGGGAAGAGCAGAGGGCTAGTACTAGTAGCGCCAGAAAAAGTGAAGCGACTGGGCCAAAGCCGAAAGGACGCTCAGCTGTGGATGCATCTGGTGGTGAAAGGAAAGTCCGATGCTGTAAAGATTTTTTCTCCATAGGAACCTGGAACGTGAATCAAGGCAAACTGGACGTGGTCAAACGAGATGACAAGACTGAACATCGACATCTTAGGAATCAGCGAACTAAAATGGACAGGAATGGGTGAATTTAATTCAGAGGACCATCAGGTATACTACTGTGGGCAAGAATCCCTCAGAAGAAATGGAATAGCCTTCATAGTCAATAAAAGAGTAGGAAAAGCAATACTGGGATACAATCCCCAAAATGACAGAATGATCTCAGTGCGAATCCAAGGCAAGCCATTCAATATCACAGTAATCCAAGTCTATGCCCCAACCACTGGTGCTGAAGAGGATGAAATTGACCGTTCTATGAAGCCCTACAGCACCTTATAGAATCAACACCAAAAAATGATGTCCTTATCATCATGGGGATTGGAATGCTAAAGTAGGAAGCCAAAAGATAAACGGAATAACAGGCAAGTTTGGCCTTGGAGTACAAAATGAAGCAGGGCACAGGCTGATAGAATTTTGTCAAGAGAATACGATGGTCATAGCAAACACTCTTTTCCAACAACCCAAGAGACGTCTCTACACATGGACATCACCAGACGGTCAACACAGAAATCAGATTGACTATGTGCTCTGCAGCCAAAGATGGAGAAGCTCTATACAGTCAGTAAAAACAAGACCAGGAGCTGACTGTGGCTCAGATCATGAGCTTCTCGTTGCAAAATTTAGGCTTAAATTGAAGAAAGTAGGGAAAAACACTAGGCCACTCAGTATGAACTAATCATATCCCTGATGAATATACAGTAGAGTGACAAATAGATTTAAGGAATTAGATCTGATAGACAGAGTGCCTGAAGAACTATGGACGGAGGTTCGCAACATTGTACAAGAGGTAGCAACTAAAACCATCCCAAAGAAAAAGAAATGCAAGAAAGCAAAATGGCTGTCTCAGGAAGCTTTGCAAATAGCTGAGGAAAGAAGGGAAGTGAAAGGCAAGGGAGAAAGAGAAAGATACACCCAATTGAATGCAGAATTCCAGAGAATAGCTAGAAGAGATAAGAATGTCTTCTTAAATGAACAGTGCAAAGAAATAGAAGAGAACAATAGAATAGGGAGAACCAGAGATCTCTTCAAGAAAATTGGAGATATGAAGGGAACGTTTCATGCAAAGATGGGCATAAAGGACCAAAATGGCAGGGACCTAACAGAGGCAGAAGAGATTAAGAAGAGGTGGCAAAATTACACAGAAGAACTATACAAGAACGAGCTTAGCATCCCTGATAACCACGATGGGGTGGTCACTGACCTCGAGCCAGACATCCTAGAATGTGAAGTGAAATGGGCCTTAGGAAAGCTGAGCAACAACAAAGCTAGTGGAGGTGACAGTATTCCAGCTGAGCTATTCAAAATCTTAAAAGACGATGCAGTAAAAGTGCTACACTCAATTTGCCAGCAAATTTGGAAAACTCAACAGTGGCCACAGGATTGGAAAAGGTCAGTTTACATTCCAATTCCAAAGAAAGGCAATGCCAAAGAATGTTCAAACTATCGCACCATTGCACTCATTTCACATGCAAGTAAAGTTATGCTTAAAATCCTACAAGCTAGACTCCAGCAGTATGTGGATCGAGAACTTCCAGAAGTACAGGCAGGATTTCGAAGAGGCAGAGGAACTAGAGATCAAATTGCCAACATACGCTGGATTATGGAGAAAGCTAGGGAGTTCCAGAAAAACATCTACTTCTGCTTCATTGACTATGCTAAAGCCTTTGATTGTGTGGATCACAACAAATTGTGGCAAGTTCTTAAAGAGATGGGAGTACCAGACCATCTTATTTGTCTCTTGAGAAACCTATATGCGGGTCAAGAAGCAACGTGAGAACTGGACACGGAACCACTGATTGGTTCAAATTGGGAAAGGAGTCCGGCAAGGCTGTATTCTGTCGCCCTGCCTATTTAATTTATATGCAGAGCACATCATGAGAAAGGCAGGGCTAGATGAATCAAAAGTTGGAATTAAGATTGCCGGAGAAATATCAACAACCTAAGATATGCAGATGATACCACTCTAATGGCAGAAAGTGAAGAGGAACTAAAGAGCCTCTTGATGCGGGTGAA
The DNA here is from genome assembly GCA_023970755.1 of Azemiops feae. NCBI lineage: Eukaryota > Metazoa > Chordata > Lepidosauria > Squamata > Viperidae > Azemiops > Azemiops feae. Next base: position 222,324 of record JALGBA010001107.1, on the reverse strand, counting down.
GAAGGAGAGTGCAAAGTTGGCTTGAAACTCAACATTAAGAAAACCAAAATCATGGCATCCGGCCCTCTCAATTCCTGGCAAATAGATGGGGAAGAAATGAAGGTAGTGACAGATTTTATCTTCCTGGGCTCCAAGATCACCGCAGATGGGGACTGCAGCCAAGAAATGAAAAGACGCTTGCTCCTGGGGAGGAAAGCTATGGCAAATTTAGACAGCATACTAAAAACCAGAGACATCACCCTGCCAACAAAAGTACGCATAGTCAAGGCCATGGTTTTCCCAGTTGCAATGTATGGCTGTGAAAGTTGGACCATAAGAAAGGCTGAACGCAAAAGAATTGAGGCCTTTGAACTATGGTGCTGGAGAAGACTCCTGCGAGTCCCTTGGACTGCAAGGCGATCAAACCGGTCAGTCCTAGAGGAGATCAACCCTGACTGCTCCTTAGAAGGCCAGATACTGAAGTTGAAACTCAAGTACTTTGGCCACCTAATGAGAAGGAAGGACTCACTGGAGAAGAGCCTAATGCTGGGAAAGATTGAGGGCAGTAGAAGAAGGGGACGACAGAGAATGAGGTGGCTGGATGGAGTCACTGAAGCAGTAGCGTGAGCTTAAATGGACTCCAGAAGATGGTAGAGGACAGGAAGGCCTGGAGGAACGTTGTCCATGGGGTCGCGATGGGTCGGACACGACTTTGCAACTAACAACAACAACAACAACAATTTTTCTGTTAATTGTGATGTTTTCTGGTCATATGAGCAACAAATTAGATAAGAAAAGTTTCTATTCTTTTTTCTCTAAAACATATTCCTTTAAAATTATACAACTTTTAAAACTCTAGGTATGTAAAAACCAATTAGACCTTATTAGCAAAATAATATTTTATTTAATTTAAAAATTCTTAATAAAAATAAATAACAATGTAAAGTTCAGTTCAAATTAAATTTAGCAATTATGCCCTTCGTGAAGATAATAATCTTAGTTTACACCAGACATTTTTGCCTCATCTTGATTGCCATGATTTCTTAGCAACTTGCTCAAAGGTTGCTCTAATTAACTTGGAAATTGTAAAAAGCAGGACAAGGACAACTTTCTAAAAGTTTGTATTCATCTCTACCTAGGTTCTACTGCAGCAGCTTTATATTGCTGTTTCCGAACAACAGATTTTAACATAAAAAGATATGCTTCCTTCCATTTGAAACTAAATCTAACGTACCTCAGCAGATAGATACATTTGAATGTAATAAATACTACTGTCTGGGTAGAAAAAAATTCCAAAAAATGTGGTTGTGTACATCTGATCTTATAGGAATTCCATCCAGTCAATATTTTATAAAGAATACAATAACGTAGACTTATATAACACTCCATACTGCTTTAACAGCTCTCTCTGACAGTTTACAGACTCTGCATATTGTTCCCAACAATCTGCAATCCTCATTTTACTGACCTTGGAAGGATGGAAGGCTGAGCCAACCTTGAGCCGGTCAGAATCGAACTGGCATGGGCAGAGTTAGTCTGTAATATTGCATTCTAACCACTGTGCCACTTGATTACTAAAGAATGTCGAGTGTGCTATAAATGTTTTGATTTTTTTTAAAAAAAATATGCTATAAAAATTATTAGCCAGATTTTCTTATAAACTTGTTATGTTTTGAATAGAAGAAGTTTGATCACCAAATCTAGGTCAATATCTTCTCCATTAGATTTATCAGTAAGGTAGCATATTTGAGATTTCAAAATTGGTTTGTAGCAACAAAGTGAGAATAAAATATTCTAAAAAATATTTTTCTAACTATGAGGGTTAGAGGGTTAGGGCCTGTCTTCTGGTTGTATAAATTGTCAGATCATGCCCAGCTGCTATTGTTTTTAATTTTATATTGTGATTTTGTTTTTAATTTGTTTTATTGTAAGATGCCTAGAATCGTGTAAATTATTTTAAAACAGGGATCCCCAATCCCTGGGCTGTGGACTGGTACCAGTCCGTGGCCTATTAGGAACTAGTCCGCATAAGTGGCAGGTATGCGAGCGAAGCTTCATTTGTGCATGCGCAGGATCTAGATTGTGCGTTAAACTATCCACCTCCCCTCCCAGACCTCACGTCTTTCTGAGCCCATTTTGAGATCCAGATTTATATGTCAGAAGATTCTAAAGTTTCTTTATCTTGTCCCAATGCTCCTATCCACCCTCAAAATCTTTCTAGGCACTCTTTTGTTTGTCCCTGCAGTTGTTTGAATCCACTGCCTCCTATAAGATATAACTTCATATGTGCCATCATCAACACTGAAGAAATTTCCTAATAAAGACTTCTAAGGGGCCTACTGTATTTGATTTTAACAGGGGAAAAGAAGATGAAGAAGAGATAACTCCCTAATGCCACCTGTAGTAATATCAAGCCTTTTGCCACATAAGCTTTTTCCAACCATATTTTGCTTATTCTTCCTTTCCTGGCCAGTTTCCACCAGGTCCTTTTTGACATGGAATTCAATCTCAGAAGATTTGCAACAGACCTTCTTTGAGACCTAGTGCTTTAGAACACTCTTCTGCACTTAAAGATGACTAGGACCAAGTTCCTTACTGTTTGCATATCGCAGTTAGTCCTACTTTATTTTTTTAATATCATCTCACTCTAATTTTTGTTGGTCCTTAGCTTTTCTTCAGTTGTCCATTGATGTTCATGGAAACAGTCTTACTGAGGTCTTAATTAGCTGACTCATATTCCTTATGGAAGCCCTTTACATATATTGGCCTTCTATACTGGTTTTGCATTCCTAGCTACAACCCAACTATGTAACAATCAGCTTTCAGCAGGAAATATCAAAACTTCACTGATCTTAAAAACATTATTATATAGTTTGTCTACCCTGCCCACCAGATTGGAGGCAGGTATGTTACAGTCCCCTCGCTTAAGGAGATCTATCTAGTGGGACCAAGAAGAAGGGCCTTCTCTATGGTAGCTCCCTCCCAGAACATCACTCCTAAAGAGATAAAATTGCCTCCCCTATGCTTTTTCAAAAGGCCTGAAAATACGATTTTGCCACCAAATCTGGTCACCCACATTGTGATTTGTTTGATCATTGTTGCCTGGGGGAAAAGGATTTTGTATTGGGAGTTTTACTTCAGTAATCCTCCTGGAGTCACTGTGAATTAGGCAGCCATGTACATTTGCTTGAAAATAAATTCTTCAAGGAGACTTCACATCCAAGTTGTAGCTTTGTATGATTTTTTGCCCAAGGATTACTGTCATTCCCTTAATCGCTTCAGAAATGCTTCAACCTAAGCCTTTGGTTTTCCCATTAAACCATGGAAACTGCCCCATTTATTACCTAGTGGACCTCAGGCATATCTCCCAGCAGGTGATGATTATATTTCACCATTCACAAGATCTTTGGTAGATCCATAATTCTTACGTGTTAATTCATATATGACCACTTGCAGAATTTCATTTACAGATTATTAAATTATTATGTTCAGTATCCATTTTCTGATTTTCTAACAAAAGATTTTATATTAATATATTTCCTAGTTTCTTAGTTTCCCTTTTATTAATTTTATGTATCTCCTTTATAATTTAATAGATAGCTAGGTTTGTTTTACATTAACGAGAAGGCATTTTATTCTGTAAAAATGGATGCAAGAATAAATTACCTAGGGTACATCTTCTATCACCTCTTCAATCGTAATTTTTTGCTTTTCTGCAAAGGGCAAGAACGAAAATTGTTTATTCCATGTATAGCCGAAAACCTGCAAAAGAGGTTAAAAGAGAACTATTAAAAATGGGAGTAAATTACTATATTTTAGAAGATTCTTGGTGCCTGAGGCGAACTAAGTAAGTATTCAGTAATAAAACTGTAATTGTTTCCCACAAATGCTCAGTGAGGAAAATACTACTTTCTAACGCATACTAGAAAAGTTTTGAGATCCCTTTTAACATCACCTATTTCATAAAATGATGTGATTGCATGATGTTGTTCTTTACAGTTGTATCACTTTAGTGACAGAAATTCTGGTCCCTATTTATTTTATATCCCACTATTATTGTTATTATTATTATTATTGTAAATAATTCAAGATGGTGAACATACCTAACATTCTTTTCTTCTCCCTTCCCCCCCCCCCCAACCAACCCTTTGAGGTGAGTTGACTGAGTGAAAGTAATTTGCTCAAAGTCATCCAGTGGGCTTTCATGCCTAAGGCAAGACTAAGCATGTTTAAGTCATGGTCTCCTGTTTCTACACTGGTGCCTTGAACCATTTGAATGCTATTTGTATAGTGTATCTTTATCTTAGTTATATATTAAAATTCAGATAAATTATTCCAGTAGTTTAAAATATTCTTCAAAACAATGATTTAAATTAAAAGGATTTTATAGCCTTGTGGGAAATAAAACATGATCTTATGCTTTTACTGTACTGCTTTCATTTTAAATATTAAGATAAATTTGATCACTATGAGATTTCCAAATTTCCATGAAATTTCAGAAAATTTTACTGTGTTTGCTTGTGGAAATGGCTTGGCAGCAATTTTAAATGATAGGGTAATTGTGAACTTTTTGTAACTTGCTGTTAAGCTTGGTCATAGAAGTTCAGTAATAAATAATAAATCAATTTCTCTATGTATCATTATCTACTTGTAATTCAGCAGAACTGTCACTCTGGTTGCATTCCAGTTTTAAGACTGGAATGCAAAATAATTCTATATTAGCTTAACCCTTTTGAATTTTAATGTAAGAAAGAAAAGCTTCCCATCCCCTTCCCTACCTAAAGTGGCCTCTAGAAAATAATGCAGGAGGGTTTTGTTAAACACTGAAGCCTATGGCATAGTGGGAAACTGCTGTGGGAACCACTGTATTTGGCTTTGATCTAACACAGGAAAGTTTCTTGCTCACTTCTGAATACATTTTTCTGTGCTCTATTCACAATGTTCATTACAGTCTCCTTTCTTTTTATTAAAATCCATTGGTTCATTTCACTCATGTGATAAAAGGCAGAAATGAAGCCATATTCCAGGCTTCTACATTCTCATTGCATTTCTCTTATTGTATCAACATGTTGAGAGGAGAAAGTCTGAAGTGGGAAGAATATTCTATATGTAAACTCCTTGTAATTTAGAACACAAGTTATATAGAGGTCTAAAATGTGTGTGGGCCTACATATATAAAACAATGTATGAGCAGTGGCTAAAAGGGAATGAATTGAGCCCCATTCTAACAACTGAGATGTGAAACCTGAGGTGGCTCTTGACCTGCATAAAAATGATACAGAATTCTTTCATTGAAAGATATGTGTCTTTGTTTGCTGATAATATTTATAAATATTTTTAGGCCTGGTTGCAGTATGCCAGAAATTTGGGACATAGAAGATCTTGCCAATGCTGGGAAAATTCCTTTATGCAATCTCATGTGTAAAGATTCCAGGCCATACTTCAGGACAGTGTTCAACAATAATATATTCAAAGTATTGGAAGTTACCAGAGAATGATTCTTCAGTACTGTATCGTTTTTGGTCGTATATGGTTTAAACCAGCATTTTTTTAAAAAAAAATTCTGCTTGAATTCCAAGTCCATTAAAAAATAAAAAGAATTGATGTTAATTACGGGCACCATTAGATTTCAATTGCATTCCAGAGAATTCAACACTCAAGTTTTTATCATTTGGAGCAATTGAAGCCGTGTACCCATGTAATTGGATGAGATCCTTAGGAGTCCAACTGTATTTATTGAGAAGTAATGTCCAGTTGAAAAAATATGAAAATAATTTTAGTTTGGAACTACAGGTGTTCTAAGATACTAAATGGAATACCACTCTTTAAAATGTGAAGAGTAAAAATATACTTTGGTCCAAATTTGTCTTTTTCTGGGACAATTGTTTAAACTTTGCTATGTAAATATTTATTGCATTCCAACACTTCTTAATAAATGCTGAAAGTGAGCAAAAAAAGTTGTAGAAAATAATGCCAAAATAAATGAAATAGTGCAGGCAATGATTCCTAGCAAGAGTGTTGTAATTTTAAACCCTGAACAAATAAGAGTTGACAAAACCTAAAACATTTTCTCACATCTAGCCATCATTATATTGCTTTCTATTTCCTTTTCATGCTTCTCCTTTCCGAATAAACATAGTTTAGTGGGGGGGGGGATGGTTTCCATGATTCTATGTAAGCATAAATTGCTGTTTGCTTTATCAAAACTGAAAAAAGTTCAGTTATTAATTAATTAATTACAACTTCTTTATTTCTTCTACTTTGAAATTCTGAGTAACTTAGAATTCATATTGAGCCAGATGATACAAAACAAAACAGAATGCTTCTAAATTCTTGTTTATCAAGGCTGAGAAAGCATTATAGTATGTGTTGATCAATCTTTACTATTCCTTTCTTCTTTTTTTGGTAGAATATTATTTCCAAACCAGAATTCCTGGTTTATTGTTTTTTAACAAGCCAAACTTAGAATCCAACATTTATTCTTGGCTTGCTTATTGTCTTGAACCCAATGTTCCAAGGGATCCTTTTCTGAATAAGTTTTTTAACACTTTCATTGGTAGCAGAAATAGTAGAGAAGTAAACTACCCCAAGGTATATAGAAAGAGTATACGCTTCTTCAGTCATTACTAAAATAGGACTGCTGAAATTCATGTAAATTTATCTGAATTTTTGCTACTATTGACATGCTATGATAAACAAAATAAAGTTGCTGCATGTGTTAATCTTTTAAGAACAAAAATTTTCCAGGAAAATTGTACTATTTTGTCTTAATGCAATAAAGGATTGTTATTAATCCTTGTAGAAAGTTTAACATGATAGGAAATAACATTTATTATCTAAGAAATAAATTGTATCCACTTGGGAGAATGCAGTGTAAAACAATTTTGCTTTTGTGTTATTCCATTATACACCTTGGAGTTACTTTGTACAACATAAATTCCAATAGTACAGCAAATGTTAGGTAAGTTATAACTGTATTTCGAGCTCATTTTTATAAAACTTTTTAAAATTTCAAAAATATTGTAGTCATTACTGATTAACTGTAGAGATGATGCACAGCTCCAAAACTTGGTTGCAGTTTACTTTTTTGTCTGGTACCATAGACCATGATTATATACATTCTGTGTATGTTTAAAACTGTTTAAAAATTTACAAATTGTTTAACTGAGAATATTAATTTTGTTTTTTTCCTCCTGACAAAGTACAAAAAGGTAAATTTAAAATGTAAAGAAATTTATCTCCTATTGAGGACTGAATCATCAACTAATCATCCATTCAAAAGGCAGGAAATTGGAGTCATTATTTTGTACTAAGATTATATTGTTAAATAGAAAATACTGTATTTTTATGGATTTTATGCCAATTGTTGATGTTCACTTTCAAATAAAAGTTTGTTCATAATTGTGTTTACGTAAAAAGCATTTCACAAATAGCAGGTATTACTATTATATTATTTTCCAGAAAATCATTGAAAAACAAGTTTAATCTATTTTTATCTGAAGTTGCTCACTAAAATTTATTGTACTTACATATTAGGGAAAAGGAGAAAATTCTGGTAACTACACACAGTTGGCATTGCTGATTTATGAATCATATTTAATTACTCCATTGGCAGCAGTTACTGCAAATATATAAATAGAAAACAAGCATTTTGAACAGGCTTGATGGATTTTCTACTTTTGAGACATTGCTAAAAAATTAACTGTGTAGGAATATATACTCTAGAACAGGGCTTTTCAACCGGTAGTACATTGGCACATGGTACGTGGCCCTCCCTAGCCAAGCGTGGCGGGGGAGGGAACAAGCTAAAGCAGCGCAGGTCTTGCCGTGAGAGAGTCCTCAGGAGCTGCAGGGCTGCTGGGGCAAGATGAAGGCCCCAGGATCAGCATTTCTGGCTCACCCAGAAGAGAAAGGAGGAGGAGGGCATAGACAGGAGAGGCTATAAAAGGCAGTTTTGGTGGGAGAGGGAGAGAAAAAAAAGACGCAGCCTTGGAAGGAGGAGTCAGCTGGAGCTGCACCGAAGAGAAGAGGAGGGAGGGAGAAAGAGAGGAGAAGAGATAAAATAGGCCAGTTGGGAACCAATCTACAACTTCGTGGAACCATCCGTGCCGGGCATGCACACAGGTGGCAGCGAAAAACAGCAGAAATGCAGCTGGGGAGGGGTCGCCCTCTGCGAGGAATGAAGAAAGGCACCATCAGCTGGAGGTGAGGCGAGGAAGGAAGGAAGGAGATGGGAACGAGAAAGAGAGACGGAGGGAGGGAAACAGGAAGGAAGGAAGGAGATGGGAATGAGAAAGGGAGGCAGGGAAGGAGGGGAACAAAGGAAGGAGATTGGAATGAGAGGTAGGGAGGGTCTCTGGGAAGTCCTGCCTTAGCAGTTGGCCACCAGCAGCCCTGCTGCCCTTTCGCCATCCCCTTGCCCCCTCCTCCTGGCCTCTCCTGGTGGTCTCCCATCCTATCTCCGAGGATGCTTTGGTTACAAAGCTGGGTCTCCTCACATGGAGAGGGAGTTGGCCTTCCTCTGACCCGCACACTTTGCCCTCCTGCACCCACCATGAGCAACCTGGCCAAGGAGAGTGAGCACAGCAGCAGCAGCCGGTGCCCCGTTGGGCAAGTGGGGGTGGACTGGGTTGGGCTGCGGGGTCTTGGTGCCCTGAGGGCTGGGATAGACACTTGCTCTCCACTGCCCAGGGCTCCAGGCAGCCTGCACCACCATCTGGGAGTCTCCTGCGCAGCCCAAGAGGGACGGCAAGGCTTCTCCAGTGGACCATGCCCTGGCGCCTACTCCAGTCCCAACCCCCTCTACTAGAGACCTCTGGATATACCCCATAGTCCCGCCTGCCTCCCCACAGGCACCCCCCAACCTGAGCAACGTTGAGCTGGCCATGCCCCCCGGCCATTGACTTTGCTTGTCAAAAGTTTGCAAAAGGGGATCACATGACCCTGGGACACTGTGACCATCATAAATATGAATCAGTTGCCAAGCATCCAAATGTAAATCACATGACCCTGGGAATGCTGCAACGGTGTGAAAAATTGTCAAGTCACTTTTTTTCAGTGCCTTTGTAACTTCGAACAGTCACTAAGCAAACTTGTAAGTCAAGGACTTTTTTTCTTTTTTTTTGGTCATCAAGTTTTTGACACCTTGCTGGTGACTGATGGTACTTGAATATTGCCATATCCTAAAAGTGGTACAATCGATGAAAAGGTTGAAAAGCCCTTCTCTAGAAGAGAAGACTACTAATTTGATAAAGCAATAGTCTTAAATGTAAATTGAACCACAGTTTTAGAATCTTTTAATTAGAGTATGACTTTAAAAGACTAAAATACACTCATTGTACCTAAGGAAGTAAAGAAAATATGACAGATTGTGTACTGTTCTAAATTCCTATCAATGGAGTTAGTTCACTCTGCTTATGACACCAGTTAAGCATACAAAAGAATAGGTGAACACAGAACTGAAGCAACCATGTTTCATTGGGTAAAATGTCCACAAAAGATGTTCTTTGAAGTAAAATTGATTGACCTTATAATTTCTTTATGTGGCAATCATAACAGAAATAGCAACTTAATTTCATACTGCTGAGAGATATCATAGTGCAGCGTACACTTTTTCAAATAATAGCATGTTTTATTTAATAGCACAAATATTTATATTGTATATTATAGCATCTAATAGTTGGCATAGAATTGTTCTAAGATGGACATTTTAGCAATATTTGTCCTATTATCAAAGGTAAACTAATGTTCACAATTTTAAATTATGAAAACTACTTTTACTCTGCAATGCTACATAGTCTTAAAATTGACTTTACAGGTAGTCTTTGAATTGCGACCATAACTGAGCCCAAAATTTATGTTGCTAAGTGAAACATTTGTTAAATGAATTTTGCCCCATTTTACTTTTCTTGCCACAGTTAAGTGAATCATTACATTTTTTAAGTTAGTAACATGATTGTTAAATGAATCTGGATTCCCCATTGAATTGCTTGTCAGAATGTCATAAAAACTGATCACCTGATCCTCGGACACTGCAACCATCATAAATATGAACCAATTGCCAAGCATCTGAATTTTTATCATGTGACCATGGGGATGTTGCAATTGGAAGTGTGAAAAATGGTCATAAGTCATTTTTTCAGTACCGTTGTAACTGAACAGTCACTAAATGAACTGTTGTAAGTTGAGGACTACCTGTATAGTAGATGGAGAGGTGGTATGAAAGACCTGCCGCTTTGAATGGGTGTGTGATAATAATTACTAGGTTGTTGTTGTTAGTTGCGAAGTCGTGTCCGACCTATCGCGACCCCATGGACAACGTTCCTCCAGGCCTTCCTGTCCTCTACCATCTTCTGGAGTCCATTTAAGCTCATGCCTACTGCTTCAGTGACTCCATCCAGCCACCTCATTCTCTGTCGTCCCCTTCTTCTACTGCCCTCAATCTTTCCCAGCATTAGGCTCTTCTCCAGTGAGTCCTTCCTTCTCATTAGGTGGCCAAAGTACTTGAGTTTCAACTTCAGTATCTGGCCTTCTAAGGAGCAGTCAGGGTTGATCTCCTCTAGGACTGACCGGTTTTGATCGCCTTGCAGTCCAGGGACTCGCAGGAGTCTTCTCCAGCACCATAGTTCAAAGGCCTCAATTCTTTTGCGTTCAGCCTTTCTTATGGTCCAACTTTCACAGCCATACATTGCAACTGGAAAACCATGGCCTTGACTATACGTACTTTTGTTGGCAGGGTGATGTCTCTGCTTTTTAGTATGCTGTCTAAATTTGCCATAGCTTTCCTCCCCAGGAGCAAGCGTCTTTTAATTTCTTGGCTGCAGTCCCCATCTGTGGTGATCTTAGAGCCCAGGAAGATAAAATCTGTCACTACCTCCATTTCTTCCCCATCTATTTGCCAGGAATTGAGAGGGCCAGATGCCATGATTTTGGTTTTCTTAATGTTGAGTTTCAAGCCAACTTTTGCACTCTCCTTCTTCACCCGCATCAAGAGGCTCTTTAGTTCCTCTTCACTTTCTGCCATTAGAGTGGTATCATCTGCATATCTTAGGTTGTTGATATTTCTCCCGGCAATCTTAATTCCAACTTTTGATTCATCTAGCCCTGCCTTTCTCATGATGTGCTCTGCATATAAGTTAAATAGGCAGGGCGACAGAATACAGCCTTGCCGGACTCCTTTCCCAATTTTGAACCAATCAGTGGTTCCGTGTCCAGTTCTCACTGTTGCTTCTTGACCCGCATATAGGTTTCTCAAGAGACAAATAAGATGGTCTGGTACTCCCATCTCTTTAAGAACTTGCCACAATTTGTTGTGATCCACACAATCAAAGGCTTTAGCATAGTCAATGAAGCAGAAGTAGATGTTTTTCTGGAACTCCCTAGCTTTCTCCATAATCCAGCGTATGTTGGCAATTTGATCTCTAGTTCCTCTGCCTCTTCGAAATCCTGCCTGTACTTCTGGAAGTTCTCGATCCACATACTGCTGGAGTCTAGCTTGTAGGATTTTAAGCATAACTTTACTTGCATGTGAAATGAGTGCAATGGTGCGATAGTTTGAACATTCTTTGGCATTGCCTTTCTTTGGAATTGGAATGTAAACTGACCTTTTCCAATCCTGTGGCCACTGTTGAGTTTTCCAAATTTGCTGGCAAATTGAGTGTAGCACTTTTACTGCATCGTCTTTTAAGATTTTGAATAGCTCAGCTGGAATACTGTCACCTCCACTAGCTTTGTTGTTGCTCAGCTTTCCTAAGGCCCATTTCACTTCACATTCTAGGATGTCTGGCTCGAGGTCAGTGACCACCCCATCGTGGTTATCAGGGATGCTAAGCTCGTTCTTGTATAGTTCTTCTGTGTAATTTTGCCACCTCTCTTAATCTCTTCTGCCTCTGTTAGGTCCCTGCCATTTTGGTCCTTTATCATGCCCATCTTTGCATGAAACGTTCCCTTCATATCTCCAATTTTCTTGAAGAGATCTCTGGTTCTCCCTATTCTATTGTTCTCTTCTATTTCTTTGCACTGTTCATTTAAGAAGCATTCTTATCTCTTCTAGCTATTCTCTGGAATTCTGCATTCAATTGGGTGTATCTTTCTCTTTCTCCCTTGCCTTTCGCTTCCCTTTTCCTCAGCTATTTGCAAAGCTTCCTCAGACAGCCATTTTGCTTTCTTGCATTTCTTTTTCTTTGGGATGGTTTTAGTTGCTACCTCTTGTACAATGTTGCGAACCTCCGTCCATAGTTCTTCAGGCACTGTCTATCAGATCTAATTCCTTAAATCTATTTGTCACCTCTACTGTATATTCATCAGGGATATGATTTAGTTCATACTTGAGTGGCCTAGTGTTTTTTTACTTCTTCAATTTAAGCCTAAATTTTGCAACGAGAAGCTCATGATCTGAGCCACAGTCAGCTCCTGGTCTTGTTTTTACTGACTGTATAGAGCTTCTCCATCTTTGGCTGCAGAGCACATAGTCAATCTGATTTCTGTGTTGACCGTCTGGTGATGTCCCATGTGTAGAGCCGTCTCTTGGGTTGTTGGAAAAGAGTGTTTGCTATGACCATCGTATTCTCTTGACAAAATTCTATCAGCCTGTGCCCTGCTTCATTTTGTACTCCAAGGCCAAACTTGCCTGTTATTCCGTTTATCTTTTGGCTTCCTACTTTAGCATTCCAATCCCCATGATGATAAGGACATCATTTTTTGGTGTTGATTCTATAAGGTGCTGTAGGGCTTCATAGAACCGGTCAATTTCATCCTCTTCAGCACCAGTGGTTGGGGCATAGACTTGGATTACTGTGATATTGAATGGCTTGCCTTGGATTCGCACTGAGACCATTCTGTCATTTTGGGGATTGTATCCCAGTATTGCTTTTCCTACTCTTTTATTGACTATGAAGGCTACTCCATTTCTTCTGAGGGATTCTTGCCCGCAGTAGTATACCTGATGGTCCTCTGAATTAAATTCACCCATTCCTGTCCATTTTAGTTCGCTGATTCCTAAGATGTCGATGTTCAGTCTTGTCATCTCTTGTTTGACCACGTCCAATTTGCCTTGATTCATGGATCTTACATTCCAGGTTCCTATGGAAAAAAAATCTTTACAGCATCGGACTTTCCTTTCACCACCAGATGCATCCACAGCTGAGCGTCCTTTCGGCTTTGGCCCAGTCGCTTCACTCTTTCTGGCGCTACTAGTACTAGCCCTCTGCTCTTCCCCAGTAGCATATTGGACACCTTCCGACCTGAGGGGCTCATCTTCCAGCGTCATATCTTTTTGCCTTTTAGTACTGTCCATGGGGTTTTCATGGCAAAGATACTGGAGTGGGTTGCCATTTCCTTCTCCAGTGGATCACATTTTGTCAGAACTCTCTGCTATGACCTGTCCGTCTTGGGTGGCCCTGCACGGCATAGCTCATAACTTCATTGAGTTACGCAAGCCCCTTCGCCACGACAAGGCAGTAATCCATGAAGGAGAATTACTAGGTAGGGAAGGATATATTGCTACACATTGTTTGCCATCTTGCCAATTGTTAGACATGCACACAAACATACATTGCTGATTCTGTTCAAGTGAAGAGCTTGAACTGTATCTGCAATTCTTTTGCTTCAATCATGGACTGAGCAGTTAATGTTGTTTGATGTGTTGTAGTAGACACATTATCTTCCCTCTATCAAATTAATAAATAACCTCCCCCCCAAAAAAATCTTCTGATATATATCTATATATATCTATTACTTGATCAAGGGTCAACATGAACCTTCCGCTTAAAAATGAAGACCTGAAAGAGCAAGACATAATAAATTGTGATTCTTTTGTAAAGTTACTAGTTGTTCCACCCTTGGATACTTCAGTAAGTTCATCTACCTAACGATAAATAAGATAAGATAAGATAAGATAATCTTTATTGTCACTTTTTCTGTGAACACATTGGCAGACATTAAAAATGAAATTGATGCCTGCTCTCAAAAGAAAATATATACCCATAGACATACATTCACACACAAATACATATGCTAAATATCTCAGGACTGTTTAGGTTGGAAACATACATACATACGTGCATACACACACACACACACACACACACATATTAATCACAATCCATTTGGAATACATTCAGAAAAAAGAGTTGAGATTCTTTTAACAGATGCATGGAGACGTTCAAGGCTGGAGAAAGAGAAAATGGATATCTGAGTGTATGGGGAGGGATGTCATGTAGGAATTGACAGACACAGCAATGAGCACTTCAGTGTATGCATAGGTCCATTAATTAGTAACTTGCTTTGGCAGAGAGTTAATATGCAGTATTGATTAGGCTTGCCCTCCCACTAACTTGACGTATAGGTTGGGCATCTCTTGTGGGAATACAGGGTCTCAATTCTCCCTTCTCCTGTACCACTCCAGTTGCCAGTTTTCTCTGACGGAGAGCAGAGGTTTCAGTGCTTCTTCCCCTCCTATAGTTGGATCCACAGGGAACCCTCTATCCCCTGTCTCCTTTTTGAGTGCTAGTGCCGATTCGGGGCAGGCGAAATTCAAAGGCAGGTTCTTTTGAGCATTGCTCTGACAAAGTGATCCAATGGGCCAGTCGGGTGTCCCCCATCCTACTCAATCTGACCACGTGAAGCCGGATCGGCTTGTTATTAAACTTGTCATTATTAAATCTAAGCAGGGATAATTATTTTGAAAAAGGGAGGTGAGGCACTGGGTGCAGAGCAGGGCCAGGCAGAATGCAATGGGTGGCAGTGGCAGTTCGGCACTGATGCCAGCCAGTAGGGCACTGCCTCCTGAAAGAATGGGAAGGTGAAGGCCCTGCCCCCAACTGCCCCCCCCCAGGGGCCACCTTTTTCTCCTTGTGATAATAATAACAACTTTATTACGGTCATAGACCAGCAATAGACGTCACTTTTTACAATATATTAAAAAAAAATAGTACAGACATTAATAGTAAATAATAACATCCCTGTTAAGAAAATACATGTTCTCAAAATGTTAGGGTCACTCCCTAGTTTACGTGAGTGGAAAGCCGATAAGTGTGTGAGTAAATATGTTTCAAAAATTATTAGAGATATCTCCAAAAAATTGACACAAGTGGACGGCTATAAATCTGTAACCAATTTTTTTCTTGTGGATATTGCAGCAACACAGTATTTTGCCACTGCATGCGTGATAGAAGGGTTTGAGTCCTGGAGGAGAAAGCCTACATAAAAATTGTCTTCCCTCCCTGGCAATCTCTCTAATAAGGGGAGAATATATGCTGACCTATAAACTCGGTATAACTCACAGTACAATAAAACGTGAGATATCTTCGACTTCTCTTTTACCACATATACATACCCGTTCTGCTATTGGTGTTCTCTTATACCTGTCCTGGAGGAGTGCTGAGGGAAGAATGTTAAATCTGGCTCTGAAAAAAGCTATTCTTTGTTTTGGGAAGGTCAGATCATTCAGATATCTTGCCGATTTCCACACACCCCGTTTGATTCTATCCCTACTGTGGCGAGGCAACCTATTTAGTTCTTGGAACTCCATATCCTTCATTCTATTGGATACTACTTGCTTTGCTTGGTCAAAGCCTAGGGACATTAAGAATACTGAGGAAAGCCCATAAGAGCCCAGTTTATGCTCTTATCACCTGCTTCCAGGGGGAGGGGAAGTTGTCAGTCAGCACTAACGGGGACAGTCCCTCTGGAAAGAAATGCATTTTAAGCCAGTGAATGATCATCTTCCAGGCTCTTACCTGAATTTGGGACATGCCTGTCTCAATTCTTAATTGGGCGTTTGGGGTTCCTTTGAGTGCAGCTAAGATGGCTCGCAGGAATTTGGTTTGTATGGTTTCTAGCAAGTTTTTCTTTGCAAGGATTCCTGTTTGTGCCATATAAAATTTGCGCCAATGTTTTGGCCTCGAAAAGTTTAAGGTAGCAGGTACTAATTGACCTCCGCCTGTGTAAAAGTAATGTTTAATTGCATTTAAGGACCTATTGGCTGCTTGCAATGTATGATCCAGGTGTGCCTTCCATGTCCCTTGCGAGTGGAAAACCACCCCGAGGTATCTAAATGTTCTAACCTGTTCCAAACTATGTCCTTCTATTTTCCAGGAGTATTGGCTGGGTCTTTTAGCAAAAACTAAAATTTTTGATTTATCAAAGTTAAGGACCAACTTATTCTGTTTGCAGTAGCCGAGTGTTGCCCTAATTGCTCTCTTCAGTCCTACAGGAGTTTGTGAAATAATGATCGCATCGTCGGCATATAGAAGAATCGGGATTTTGCGATGTGAGGTTGGGCGGATGCAGATCAGGGTTCTGTAAGAGATCGATCAGGGGGTTGATATAGAAGTTAAAAAGGGAGGGGAACAGGATACAACCCTGCCGTACCCCTTTTTGTACCCTTACTGAGCCGGTTAAAGTCCCTTGAGGATTACACCTCACTTTCAGGGTGGAATTGGCGTACAATTTTTGTATAAGGAAAAGGAGGCGTTTATCGATAGTAGTGCCCTTTAATTTCTCCCATAGGGTGATCCTAGATATTGAGTCGAAGGCCTGCTTAAAATCAAGGAAGGCCACAAAAAGAGAGGATTTTTTTTTATATGTGTGTATTTTTGTACTAGATGGTGAAGTACCAAGATATGATCCACCATTGTTCTTCCTTCTCTAAAACCGGCTTGTTCATCTTTAATTATCCCCCCCGAAATTAGCCAATCCTGAAGTTTATAATTTGGGTGTTTGGCATACATTTTACTAATAACACTCAGAAGACTAATGGGTCTATAATTGCCTGGGTCATTTCTACTACCTTTTTTATAGATTGGTATGATAATTGCTAATCCCCAATCTCTTGGCATATGGCCCGTTCTATCTATAAATGTAAACAGAGATGCTAAAAGTGAAGCCCACCAATTGGGATTATTTTTTATTATTTCTGGCAGGACATTGTCAGCACCAGGTGCCTTATTAGGACTCCAATCAATTGGGATATCTCGCCTTGTGTAACAGAGCGCCAGAAAGGGTTTTGGTCCAAATTAATTTGGCTCTCATTAGTTACATAGTCGGGGTCTGCATATAGCTCTCTAAAATATTCTTCCCAGGCATGAATTAGTTGGAGGTAGGGGGGATTTCCCCAATCCTCTGGTGATGTGCCAAAAAAACGGATGTATTTTTTGTCCTGACTGATGCAACTAGCTTATGCCAAGACTCCTTCAGAGCTGCCCTTTTCTTTTCTTTTAGAAGTCTTATATTGTGCCTTCAACTGCTTTAAGCAGTGAGTGTAATCCTCAGAAGGGGCATTTTTACTTTTTCTGTATTTCTTGTTATATGTTTTTTTTAGTTGCACGCAATCTCTGTCAAACCATTTTTTATTCTTTAAAACCGGCTTTTTGGGGTGAGCTAGTATTCCATTAGTGAGAACCAATTTAAAATTAAAGTTTCAAACCCCTCTAAGTATGATCCTTCAAACTTATTCCTTAATAGAGATGTACAGTATGTAGTTCTATAGTATCTGGGGCTAACATCCATTTAGTAACTTCCTTTGCATTTTTCTCTGTCCATTAAATTTTTATCTGGGTATTTTGGTTCTCTAACCTGGGTGGATAGGTTGAGCCAGCCCTTAGCAGTTTCTGGTGTAATGTAAAAGTAAGGATTAGTGGATCGTGATCACTTTCCAGTCGCGAGTCTACCTCCATCTTCTGCAGGAACTTCAGGAGGTCATATGATATTATCCAATAATCAACTGTGGATGTTCTTCCTGCTCCCCGATACGTATAATCTGCTGGGTAGTCATCCCATGTGGAACCATTAAGGATACAAAGGTCCAAGCGTACAGTCATCTGTCTTACACACAGACCTGCCCGATTTGCCTTGGTGTCTTTAAATTGTCTGGAATGCAGGGGTTCTCCTGGTACATTCTCATCATAATGGATCTTAAATTGATTAAATAATGCTTGATCATTTGGGCCCATCCTAGCGTTTAAGTCCCCCCCCCCAATAATTATTGCTGCTGTGGGGTATTTGTCTAAGCAGCCCAGGATAAAATCTTCTGTACCATCCCAGATCTTACTGATTGTTGAGTGGAGGAATGTAGATATTAAAAAGCAAGATCTCCACCTGTTTAAATAAAAGTAGGGTAGTCACAACCCATGGCTGAAGAGATGGCAGCGGTACACATTTAAAATGCAAAGATGTATTCACTAATGTCACAATGCCCCCTTTAGCTCTCCCACCCATCTTACTTGGGACTACTGGGATAGAGTTACCCCAGTAACCATCTAACTGTTTCTCTGTAGAGGCCCAGATTTCCGGTAAAAAGAGAATGTCAAATTGTGATATATAGTCAAAAAAATGTTGGTCTTTTGATGGCACAGACCAACCCGCTATATTCCAGGTTATAATGGAGAGGGGATCATCTTTTGCAGCTCATCAGGAGATTTGATTTAAACAAAAGGGAAGTTGTAAAGTTGTTGCAATGGCTTGAGGTGTCATCATGCATGAAGTTGGCCTTCTCTAAAAGGAGGGGAGCCCCATCAAAATTCTGTGTAGACTCCTGGGAAATTTGTTCGAGGTAAGAAGATTTAGCACCAGCTAACAAGGCTTGCCATTCCAGAGCCTCTTCTCTAGGTGTAGAGCAGGGGGTTATTAAGTCATACTCCATTCGGCTTTGAGATGATGGCACTGACGTGAGTCCTCTCTCGATTTCTTGATGTGGTGCAGAAGGTATCATCGGGAAGTCACATAAGGATGCTAACATCTCCTTCTCTATTGGGGCCTCTACTGGCTCCTGTGTATCTTGGCTTCTGCTTTCCATGAACTCATATTCTTGCAAACTCTTGCCCCCTAGGGGAGAAGTAAGAGGCTCAATTATAGGGGAAACCAAATCAATAAGCTGTTCAGCCGTATCGATTGTGACCAATAAGGATTTCTTTAGGTTTTCTAACTTGAATAGTATATTATCTTGTTCACTCCTTGGGAGAGCGCCAAAAGCATTAATAAGACCAGTTTCTGTGCTATTAAGTACATCTTCACCAAACGGGGCTGGCTTACTCCCACTTTCTCCCTCACTCTTTCCCAGGGTTGAGAATGCAGAAGAGACAGCAACCTTGGGAGCTCTCATGTTAACAATTAAGGGTTTAACCCTTTCCTCGCAGAAAACTCTGATGGGAGAGATTTGAAAGGAGGCTAGATGTGCCTTCATCTTAAATAGCATCAGCGGTATGGTGGGCTGTTTAAAGGAGAGAAATATCTGCTTCCAATTTGGGGCCTCAGGGAGCCACTCTGCAGTATGTAGATCAATCTGCCCCCAGTGACAGTGAAGAAGCTGGCTTAGGGAATTTAGTATAGCACTCTTGGTATTCCAGCGACCATGATTAAGCCTGTTCATGTGGATTCTCAGTACAACCTGATGTGTTTGTAGTAAGCGATGTGATTGGTGTAATTGTAGGTGGGATGCTTTATTGTCTTCCCATGAAACTTCTCTATTAATACCTCCTCCTCTTGTTGCCTTAGCTGGAGAAGGACTGTTTTTCTGAGTGAGCTGCCACTTTTTAGCAGGCTGTTTATCTGTTTCCCAGGGGCCGTGCTCCTTTTCCTCTTTTTTTTCTTCCCTCTCCTGAGTATTGGGTTTACCCAAGTCTGCTGTAAGGACTTCAGTGGGGGTGCCTGTAGCCCAATAATGTGCTTGGAGAACATATATATATATCTTTTTTTCAGTGTCTCTACATCATGTTGAATGGTTATTAGTTATTCAAATATTGAAACTACCGTTTGTGCTGTGAGAAGATATTGCTTTGTCATAAACTCTGTTGTATTCTCCCATGGTAAGCTCTCCCCACTCTGAATTAGATTGTTGTTGTTAACCTTTTTAGTCTTTATCTTAGTCTCCATGCCGGCTGTAGCTGGACTCGTTGTTTGTGAAAATAGTTGGCTGTCATTTTGCTCCCCTCCCCCCACATCGGGAAAGTCCAGTATCTGCTGTTTTGTCAGATCTCTTTGCAGGTCCCGTTCTAATCTCTCCGGCTTGTTGGAAATGAAGGGGGGGATAGTTTTACTTACAAGTTTCTTGCCAGCAAAGTGCTCCTCAATTTTTGGTTGTTTTGCATTCTTCACTGGTGGGAGAGATCCCAGGCTGGTGCCATGGCGCTTCTTTCTTTTACCCATGCCTCCATCCTCCTCCGGTGGCTTCTGCTTCCAATATATACTGGCCTCCCCAGTATATATCCCTTGTAAAAAGTCTTTGACTATTATAAAAAGTCAAACAAGGGTTAAAACAGGTTTAAAAATAGGTTAAAAATAGTTAAAAATAGGTAGGTTAAAAATGCGGTATTAAAAGGGGTTAAAAGTTAAAATAAAAATAAAATAAAATAAAATAAAAGAAAGCTTTTGCTTTTGGAGAAGCTCTTTACAGCCTTTGCTGCCTGTCCACCATCTTGACTCCTCCCTCTTTTTCTCCTTGTGAGTGCACCACTTTGCACTGACCCGTGGCTCTGTTGAAGGGCCATGCCCGGTTGCCCAGCATAGCAACTACCACATCTCGCATCTCCCCAGGGCTTAAGGCCACTGCCCGCCCCACCCAGCACATTTCTTCTTGAATATGTTTTCTTATGGTCTTGCAAAGTTCAACATACTCCAGTTTATTAGTGAAACTTCCAGTATTCTACATTGTTCATTGTTTTTTCATTCACAATAGTTTCATAAGAGATTTTTGATTGTACCAAGTGTTTTTCCGGCGGTGTTATAGTTAAAGCAGATTCAAAGGTGTTTTTGATTATTTGTTTGTTTTGGTCCATAATGTTAATCTCTTTCAAATCTTGCAATAGAGCAAAGCGATTTGACATTAATCTCAAAATCACTGTTCTCCTCTAACAGCTCTTTGTTTTTTGTCATGTCTTTTATCATTTTCATACACTCTTTTTGACAGACTATCTTCACTTTAACTTGTACCATTCTATGGTCATTTCCAAAGGTAAAACAATTGATGAAAGTACAATTGCAGAATATGGTTTCATTACTTGACATGATGTAGTTAATTTCACTTGTCTACTCAGATGAACTCTTCCATGTCCATTTTCTGATAATTTTTTTCTTGAAAAATGAGTTTATGATATAAAGTTCTTATCCTTCAGCAAAATCTACTAGTCTGCCACCTCTATTATCTCATTCACCACTTCCATATGGGCCAGTCACTTTTTCTCCAGGTACTGCTTTTCCTATTCTTGCAGTAAAGTCACCCATTAGTATTTTGTATCGGCATTTTTCTTCATCGTAAAACTGTTCAATCTCATCATCATTATAGCTTATTGTTGGTGCATAAGCTTAGATGATTTGAAGCTTTTATTGTTTGTTCAATTGAATTATGCATTGGGCTACTCTGTCTGATATATTTTCAAATGTTACTACAGAGTGTTTCAGCTTTTGGTTGATGGGAAAACCAACTCTGCCCTATCTTCCATCTTTGATACCTCTAGTGTAGAGTAAATGCCCAATCCTATCAAGTTCAACTAAATTTTCACCTTTTTGTTGTGTTTCACATAATCCAGTGATATCCCAATGCATATTGTTGAGTTCAATCAGCAGTTCTACTCAAGGCATCTATTTTCATTGTTCGAATGTTGACCGTTCCTATGTCCAAAGTCCAAAGGCAGCCTGATTTAACCTGGTGATTCTTAGCACCATCTGCCTTTGGGCAAGTCTTCCTGCTGCTGTGGGTAGTTGCTCTAGGGCCTCCAGAGGATGAAGGCTGAGGTTGTGTTGGCATGTGGAAGGAATAGACCATAATCTGCCACACTGGTTCAATGCGGGTAAGAGTATGTATGTATGTATGTACAGTATGTATGTATGTATGTATGTATGTATGTATGTATTGTGCAGGATCTGAGGTGTTGCTTGATAAGGAAATACAGGAAACCAGAAGTTGCCTTTAAGCTTTATGTTTTATTCAGCTGAACAAAGACGGGCCCCTCTAAAAGAGAGAAACCCTGAATGACAAGAAATCCCTATATTTATACTTTTTGGTTACATAAGCAATCCACCCAGCAAAGCTGACACACATAAGATAAAGACTTCACCCAGAAAGGCTGGCACACCATAGATAAGAAAGGAGAAAGCAGAAATAGCAAAAAAAATGTTCCTTTTGGGTGTTTCCCTAAAGATGTTCTTGGGTGACTTGGGACATTGGGTGTTTACTTCCATGACTCTTCCTGAGCAGGGGGTTGGACTCGATGACCTCCAAGGTCCCTTCCAACTTTATTATTATTATTATTATTACTCTGCAAGTACCCAAAGATAGCAGGGCCATCTGCACATATTCACAATTTATGCTTTCTATGGTTTCCCCTGATTCCGGATTAATATAATCCCCCCTTTCATACTTAAGAGCAGTGCGCAGAAGTATCCTCAAACCAGACACAGGATAAGCTGCAGTATGTGGGCCACAATGTTTAGGACAGGCAGAGATAATTAGGGGCAAGCAGTGAATGATACAACAGAAAAAGATAACAAGGAACACCACAAAGAGAAGACCAATGAATAGTTCCTTAAACCATTCCCATCCTGGGAGCCAGCTGGTAAGGAATGAAAATATACAACTGAAGTCTCCCCATACAGCACCAGTGGAAATCCCCAGATCCTTAGGGCGATTCCTGATTCCCTCTTCCATGAGATGGATGGTGTGATTAATATTAACTTGATAATCAGTGATAAAAGTGTAGCAATGTGAGTGGACTAAAGCACACCCCTCCTTTTGCTGTCAGTACCATATCTAATGCTTGGCGATTCTGTAACACTACTTCCCTTATTTTTCCTTGTTCCTTATTGAGTTCTGTAAATGCCTGTATGGTGTGGTTAAACACCTAATTCTATAATAGATTTATAATTCAAACTAACCCTCATAGCTGGGATTATTGCTCATGCAATGGCATTTCCTAAGCCATGAGGTAAGGATGATGTTCAATGTGTTCTTCATGCTCAAGGTGGTCCTCATCCCGTTGATTGCGGATGCGGAAGTTCCAATTGTTATATTGGATGATACAGACTGAGGGAAAGATAATTCCTATGGTGCATGTGCCTAACCAGTAAGCTGGCAAAGGCTTGTAGGCAAACTGGCCACAAAGGAACCACCAGTCTGGGTGTTTAGCAAGATAAATGCTTTGTTTGACTGCTAACCCTTCAGGCATATAAGCTCTGACACCAGACATATAAGCCATAAATCCCATTGCTGCAAACAGACTACAAAGAGCAGAGGGGTTGTTTTTGTAATCGAGACCAAAAGTCTTATGAATTTATGCCATCCATCCCACATGATGATTGACCTTCCATGTGACTGTGTAAGGTGCATAGATTCCTAACTTATATCTGAAATAACTAAGGAAAGCTGCTGCAGGGTGCTGTGTATGCACCCCTAATTTAGCAATCCACAGCTTTCCTGCCCCAAACACAGGGAATGCCTAGTCCCTTGTTAATTGATCATGCTGAACATAGAGGCTCCCAGAGGTGTGGTCTCCATGACTATTGAGCCGGTTGAGGGTATGTGGGTGCAAATCTGTTACATTCAAGAGCTTAACCCAAGCTTGCACATTCTGAATGTGGGAATTGGAGCCCCAAATTCCTAAAGAGGGGCTGGGGAATTGGGGACTACCTTGCTCTTCCATTTTACTAGGAAAGATGGGGAAGGATGTCTGTAGCTCCTCAGGCTTTTCAGGCACAAACGTGGGTTTCCCAGAATCAGAGTGAGGAGGCGGCTATCTGCTTGTATATTGTCAACCAAAAATGTCATGACCCCGTCTTGTTGTCTGTCTTCATCTGATGTCAGCATGTCAGATGCTGCATTATGTTTGGCATTATTGTTCAAAGTACCCTTTTTAAGTCCGGCATCAGTGTTTTGGGGAACACCTGACTGAAATCCTAGAGCTATCTTTCCAAGTTGAGATACTCGAGAAGGGGCTTTTGGGTTTTTCTGGCCAGCGTGTGGACTCTCCTGACCATGGATAAGAGGAGACCATCCTTGCCAAGATATAGTGGGGGCGCCAGTTGTGGCAAAGCAACAGAGAAGTTCATGCTCGGAGGGTCCCAGCAATGTGTATGATTACAACCTAACCCATTCCAATCCACAGCAGCAGCACATGCTGTCCCCAGAGTCATGTCACATACTTTGACCATGGCCAGAACCTGACCACCCTTTCCATAATCCCTCCCGTAAGGGCAGATCAAGCTCCACAGAAGAAAAACATGGAATATGAAAAGAAAAACAAAATAGAGTAACAGAAAAGAAGAAATGAACAAACCAAAGAAAGAACAAGATGGCAACCAAGGCAGAAAGAAATTAGGTAGGGAGCCGGTGAGAGAAAACTGATCAAGAAGAAGCCTGGCGGGCACAGATATCGCAGCGACCAAAATGTCCCAGCATACAGGTCAATGTTGTCCTTGAAACAAAAGCTTCAGCCCAAAGTCATCCTCAGCACCAGGGGCTACAGTCCAAGCAATTTGGGGGTCCTCAGCATTGGGTGGTGGGGAACGAGCGAAGGCGGGCATAATGAATCCAAGTACGAATCCCAGCAACTTTGACTGCGATGTGAGTAGTGAGAAGAACGAAGGGGCCTTTCCAGCATCCAGCCAAAGGACCAGAATCAATCCAGGACTTGACAAGTACCCAATCACCAGGAAGGAAGGGATGGAATGGATGATCCAATCCCGGATGATGGAGGGCCTGAACAGCTTGTGAAATGGAAGAAACATTATTAGCAAGAAAGTGCATGTATTCCCTGAGAGCCTGGTCTCCAAAAACAGGGAGGGGAAGTGGATAAGGAAGAATGGTAAAGAAAGGGTTAACCATACATGATCTCAAAGGCCAAGAGGTTGCTTAGGGGCGGTTCTCATATGCAAAAGAGTGAGGGGTAGCGCCTGAACCCAAGTGAGGTGCATTTCCTGGGCACACTTGGCAAAATGACATTTAAGAATGCCATTGGCCTTCTCCACAAGTGCGAAGATTGGGGCCGGTAGGCTGAATGAAGCTGCCAATCAATACCTAGGGCTTGAGCCACCTGCTGGGTAATGTTAGAGATAAAGTGGGGTCCATTGTCAGAGCCAATGCCTTGGTATGAGAAGGAAAAACATGGAATAATTTCTTTCAGGAGGGTCTTGACCACTTCACATGCACTGTTAGTATGGCAGGGAAAGGCCTCAATCCATCCAGAAAAAGCATCCACAAAAACTAGCAAGTATCTAAAACCCTGTTTCCTTGGCAATGCAGTAAAATCAACTTCCCAAAAAGTAGCAGGAGCCTCACCAGCCCTAAGGCTCCCCAAGGGAAACTTAATAGCTTTCACAGGATTATTGTGTTGACAAATCACACATTGCTTGATCGTTGTGAGGGCCTTGTCATAGATTCCAGGACAAATATAGCCCTTTATAAGAAATTCAGCCATGTCCCGACTTCCAGTTTTTGTGCCATAGTGCACGGCGCGGAATTGCGGAGCTCCACACCCCACGACTGATTTCACCCTGCCAGGGGACCCTAAATGAGTTTGGAGTCGCCCTGGAGAGGCGACAAAGAAAGAGGGCTGCCCCAATGTTCACAGAACGACTGCAATCATTCCGTTCGATCCAGAGGAAGCTCTCCAACCCGACAGGAGAAAGGCTAGCTGTACACCAGCGTCTAGCCCAAGCTACTTGAAGCCAAAGTCCAAGAGCACGAACTAGAACAACGGCGAACAGCGTGCTTGGAACTGGTGAGAGTATCGATCTTCTCTCCTCTACTCTGTAACTAAGTCCTTGGGAAAGATCCCCCAAGTAAGAAAACAACTGAAAGTGAAGGGAGGGGACTACACCCCCATTTCCTCATAGATGGAAGTGGTGAATTAACCTTTAAGGGGGAAAGAAATATATTGAAATCAAAGTTAAAATACTACAGTCTGGATAAATCTAGAAATTAAAAAAATGGCTAAGATCATACTTTAAGGGGTTTTGATGAAACTATAAAAATAATAATAAATAATAATAATTTTTTGTCTGAAAAAGCTGGAAAACAAACAACTACTGACACCTAGTGAAGAATTAGAACATAGAACATTAATAACACTGACTTGACAAGACACCCAGAAACAAAGAATAATCTGTTCCCTTGAACTTTAATAACTCTCAGAAGACAGCTGGGTGGGAACGAAGAAAGAATACATACTGGGCCAGCCATAAGATTAAAAAGTGTCTGAAGGAAAAGAAATACTCTAAATTCAAGAATTATTTACAGAAAAAGAAAAACTTTGACTCTGGGCTAATCTTTTAGGGGGGAATTTACAGGAAGGACTTAAGGTGGCTAAATATACTGAATTGCAATTTTGACTGGTTGACAACTGACCCCTGAATAAAAGAACTGTTATAAAATACTGATTTTACTGATGCCTTGACAGTTGGAAATACAGTGGATTATAAAAACTATATATAAAGATAAGAACTATACAAAATTGGGCTGTTTGAATTCTGAGTTTGGCTGGTTTGATAAGGCTAATTATAGAGACTATGGCACTGATGAAGGACTATTTGAAAGGGGGCGATAACATGGATATTGCATACTTATCAAAAAATGACAGAAAACCACATTTAATACTGAAGGAAGAAAATTGTGACCAGACTCAGATAAATGAAGACTTAGAAGACGCAGTGATAATATTGGAAATGGAAAAGACATTGTACAAACCAAGGTTTCAGAACATACTGGAGGATAAGGAAGGAGAACTGATGGAATGGAAGAGAAAGCTATCAATAGAACTGTGGGGAATTGGAGAAGGAGGGAGGCTGTTTAATGAATATCAACGGGCCAGTTCTTCCAAAAATACTTTAACTAAATTGCTTTTCTTGACTCAAATAATATATACAAAAATAGAGTAAGAATTATTTGACGATCCAAATGCACTGACTTGGAAAGTTAGTTGGCAAAGGAAGAAAGCTAGAGTAAGACTGAAAGAAACAGAGGCTTTGACTTGTTAGAGGGGATATTACATTATCAATTAGATGTTTGAATATGGTTAAGAATAGATTGCTAGAAATAGAAGTATTATTATAACTAGATAGATAGGATTTGTAATCAGAATATCATATCTTGGTATGAAAAGGGAAATAAGAATATGTTAAGAATTTTGAATAGGGGAAACTTTTGGTTACCCAAATATAACTTGTTTTGAAATTATAAATGATTGGGATATTTTGAACATGGACGGGGAATTAAAATTGTAAAAAGTAAAAATAGGATATAGACTGAATAAATGGATATTGAATGCAAATGCAATTAAGATATGTTTTGGTTAGAAAAGATATTTTAAATTGATATTATTGACACTTTTAGAAAAATATAATAAATGTTGACAGGCAATTTTATATTTACTTACAATAATAAGAACTGTATTTGCTTAGTGTGGAAAAATGTCTATTACTAGAAGGGAATTATAATTGAAAAAAAGCAAAAATAGGATTTAGACTGAATAAATGGATATTGAATGCAAACGCAATTAAGATATGCTTTGGATAAAAGATATTGTAAACTGATATTATTGATAGCTTTAGAAAAATATAACAAATGTTGATAGGCAATTGTATATTTACTTGCAACAATAAGAATTGTATTTGCTTAGTGTGGAAAAATGTCTATTACCAGAAGAAGAGAGGATGTACTGACGGGTGTAATATTGGATTAAGTTTGAAGAAGCTTACATGTACCACGGAATTACTAATGGACTCAGTCATCACGTTGTTTAATTAGGCACTTGCTTGTAAAAATAGAAAATTAATAAAATATTTATAAAAAAAACATTCAGAAAATGATGGTAAATCAGATAACAGAACATAACCTGGAAGAAAATGACTTAATCAGCGAAGCTACAAATGAAGAGAATTATAATTTAACACAAACAGGATAAAACCTACAAGACCTTGACATAACAATAAAAATGGAAAAGATAGTTTATTCATCAGAACATCAAAATAAACCTAAGGATAAGAAAGAAGATTTAACAAAATGGACTATAGAACTGTCAGAAGAACCATTAGAGGTCTGGAGACAAAAAGCATATATTCTATGCATCCTGTCTTCTTCACTCCCAATAATACTTACAAAAATACAAGAACTTCCTGGCAAGCAGAATATATCAACTTGGAAAGCTACTTGACAAAAGAAGAAGGCCAGAGACCAATTCAAGAGATTTGACTCACCCTACCAGATGGAGTATTACATAAGGCCTTACAATAAGAGGGATAAGAGATATAAGTAATATAGTATTTTTCATAATATATAAAATGTAAAAATATTGGGATGATGTATGTGAATGAAAAGTTTGAAATTTAAAGGTAAATTAAGTTGAAGAGAATTAGGACTAAGGAATGACTGAAATACTAAGGGGAAATTAAGCTTAAATAAGAACTTTGAAAATAGGATATATAGTGATTTAAAAGATTAACTTTTACAAATATAAACTGATCAGAAAAGATGTTATAGGTAGATGTCATAAGATAGATAAGCAGTATAGTATTTTTATAACGTATGAAACATGAAAACATTGGGATGGTTTATCTAAATGGAAAATCTGGATATTTAGATGATTAATATTGAGAAAATTATGACTGATAAGAATTGTTTGAATATTAAGGGGAAATTAAGTTTAAATAAAAATTATGAAAATAGGATATATGGTGAACTAATAAGGTGATTTTTATAAAAACAACACAAGTTGATAAGAAAAAATGTCATACATGGACATTACTATTATTTGTACAAACATGAAAAAAATGTTTATATTTAACCATTTATGCATTAAAAATATTAAGAATTATATTTGATTAAGGTTGAAGAAGGAGAATACTATTGGGAGAAGGGAAGATCAAATAAATATATTATTAATGAATATACTAATTATGGAATTACAAAAATTAATTATTATTGACTGTTAATTAACTACTATTGATTTTTTTTTCAAAATATATGAACCAAGACAACATGCTGTACACTAGGCACTAAGGATTGTTATTGTAAAAAAATCAATAAAACATTTCTAAAAAAGAAAAAAAAATTCAGCCATGGCCTTGTAACCCCAGTGAGTACTGACATGCAATTCTCTTAAGAGGATCCATAATTCATGTTCTGGGAGAAGGCGTTTCCCATCCTTCTCCAGCCAATGTCCATGATAAACAGCATCTATTGGATAACTTTTGTGCCTATCCTGCAAAGTGTATGTTGGAGCTGGCACAGGCAAATGTGAAGGTATAAGTGCACCAATATACCAAGAGGACAGGGGACCTGAAGCGGCAGACTTTGTTGTGCAGTTAGCCAAGGCGTTTCCCTTTCCATGTTTAGTATCACCCTTGCCATGCACCCTCACATGCATGACAGCTACCTTGTGCGGGAGCAAAACAGCATCCAGCAGCCTTAAAATGTCCTGTCCATATTTAACGGGCGTGCCTTGAGGGTGAGCAAACTACGCTCCTTCCACAAGGCCCCATGTACATGTATAACACTAAAAGCAAATTTACTGTCTGTAAATATATTAACAAGCGCACCATCTGACAATTCCAAGGCAATGAGTTCAGCTTTTTGAGCTGAGTACCTGCAGGGACAGCTACTGCTTCCACTACCTGATCCAATGTGGTCACAGCATAGCCAGCCTGTCTCATAAAACTGCTGCCATCTGTATACAGGTCTCTATCAGCATCCCCTAGCGGCTGATCAGTTAAATCTGCCGGCCAGAAAACACTTTTGCAATAGTTTGCGCACAGTCATGATCACCATCCTGTTTCAGTTGGGGAAGAAAAGTTGCTGGATTGAACCTGCCACTACACTTGATACAAACTTGTGGGTTGTCAAGGAGTGCAATCTGATACCGCTCCAGGCAAGAGGCTGTAAGCCCTTGGATGCTAAGAAGTCTTGGATGGAACGAGGTGTTTCCACTGTAATAGGAGCCCCAAAGATTAATTGTTCAGCAGCCTTCAATAGTAGAATAGGAGCCGCAGCAGCCCGAAGGTATGCCAGCCACCCTTGAGCAACAGGATCAAGTTGTTTGGAGAAATAGGCTACTGGGTGGTACCAAGGGTCTAAGTAAGGACTCCAGCAGCTACCCCTTTGCTTTCTGCCACAAACAAAGTGAACAGTTTAGTGACATCAGGAATGCCAAGGACTGGAGCATTTATTAAAGCAGTTTTAATGTTATCAAAGGCCACCTGGCAATCCTTGGTCCATTCAAAGGGTTCTTTCTCTGAGCCTGTGATGGTCTGATACAAGGGCTTAGCCATTAGAGCAAAGTTTGGAATCTAGATACGGCAGAAACTTGCCATTCCCAAGAAACTCTGAAGCTGGTGCCTAGTGCCAAGTGGTTTAAGGAAGCACACAGCCTGGATCCTCTCCGGGGATAATTTTCTAGTTCCTTGTGATAGAATATAACCTAAATACTGAACCTCTTGTCAGACAAGCTGGGCTTTAGTATGGGAAACTTTATAGCCCCAATGACAAAGGGAATTTAACAAGGAAACAGAATTCAAGAGGCAATTGCCTTCAGTGGGGGCAGCTACCAGCAAGTCATCAACATATTGTAATACCACAGCAGTGATGTCCTCCACAAGTTGCCATGTGGCTAGATCAGTGGCCAGGACATTGCCAAGCGTAGTAAGGCTATTTTTTGAATCCTTGGGGTAGAACAATCCAGCAAAGTTGCCTATGTTGCCACTGAAAAGCAAAGAGTAGCTGGCTAAGAGGAGCCAAAGGGACACAAAAGAAAGCATCCTTTAGCTCAATGACTGTGTACCAGGTAAGATGTGGACCTAGTTGAGAAATCAGAGTATAGGGGTTAGGTACCATTTGATGCAGTGTCACAGTGATCTGATTAATGGTCCTTAAGTCCTGGCAGAAATGGATAGAGCCGTCCGGCTTTTTGATGGGCCAGATTGTTGTATTATAAGGACTGACAATCTTTCTGAGAAGCCCATAAGGAAGAAAATTAGTAATGAGGGGCTCTAATTCCTATAAAGCTTCCAGGCTAATTGGATACTGATGAATGGAGACTGGCAGCGCATCAGGGTGCAAAGCTACTTCCACCAGAACTGCGTTAATAGCCCGGCTGGGGACCCCTGAATACCTCACATTGGGGTCAACAAAACAATCTAACAGACTGGAGGACTCGTGTCCTCAGGCTAGGAGAGCTGGAGAGTCAAGATGTGCCAGGTTTATTCAGGGGGAACTGACAATTCAACCTGGTCTCCTTGGAAGGAGATAGTTGCTTGTAGCTTAGTAAGCAAATCATGCCTTAAAAGGGGCATAGGGAGTCTGGAAGGTAAAGAAATTGATGAGTAAGGCGAGTATCACCCATATAGCATTTCAAAGGGTCGAGTATTGCAGCTGACATAGATTGGCCACTGGCTCCAATGACCTGGAAGGTTTATGAGGAAGGGTTTCCAAGGGGCTTATTTAATACTGAATATGATGCCCCATGTCAATCAAAAAGTGTATGGTTTTTCCTCCAACTTTGAACTATACCAGGGGTGAAGAGCAGTGGTGGGATTCAAATATGTGAACAACCGGTCCTCTATATGGATGTCACTTCTGGAAGTCCATTCTGGGCCTGGGCAACAAAAAATTAGCTACTGGTTCTGCCGAACTGGTGTGAACTGGCTGAATCCCACCACTGGTGCAGAGGGAAAACCATCCATAAGGGCAGGGAGACAAAGGCCCCCCCCAGCCCGACCCCCCCTAGTATCTGGAGCGCAGTTGTGGAGCAGCGCACCCTATAGGACAATTAGGGAGGGAACGTAAAGGACATTCCCTGCTCTAGTGGCCAAATTTCTTACATATACAACACTGTCCTGTCTTAGGGCAAAAGACTCAGTGGCCGGTCTGGGGATGCCTGAAATCTGGGTGGCATTGTCCCACTTCTTTCCCAAGGGGGCCTACCACTCCTCTCCATCCTCTTCCACAAGTCCCACTTCTTCCCCCTCCCAGTAGGGGTGCCAAATGTAGAGCTTCAGCCAACAAGACAATGCTCCATTTTTCATCTTTTTTAACCCCCCTGGCTGTCACTTCTGGTCGTGCTATGTAGGCCTTATAAGCTACTTCCAACAATTTTCCTATTGTGTCAACTGAAGTCCCCTCCAGCTTCTGTAATTTGCGCCTAATATCTGGGGCACTCTGCCCAATAAAGAGCATGTTCACCAGGTGGGGGTTTTCTGGAGCTTCTGGGTCCAAATCACTATACTTCCAGAAGGCTTGGTAGAGGCGCTCAAGGAAGGCTTTCAGATGGCAACTGATGAACATCATAAATTTTGCCCAAATGTTTCTATTTAAGGATGCCAGTCTGCAATGCAGTGACAATAATGTCTTGGAAACCTTTTAAATATTCATAATCTCTGCTTTCATGAGTATCAATGACCTATCTAGGGTCAGTTTCAGGACAAAGGATCTTCCTTTCTTCAGCTAACTTTTTAGCAGCATTCCCTAACAGACACTTTTCTTTTGTTGTTAAAAAGACATCCAGCATGGGTTGGAGGTCTGCCCAATTAGGGTTATGAGTTCGAATAATGGACAGAACCAATTCAGAATATTTGTGCAAGGCTTCAGTGTAAGAATCTGATTTGTCCTTCCATGCATAAAGGTCAGATGTGGAGAAGGGGGTATGAACCAGGACCTTATTAGTGACCCCTTTCCAATGGCTACCTGTTCTGTAAGAGGGTAAATCCCCTTATAAAGATATAGCTCTCTGGAAAAATCTATAATGGTGGAGAAAGTACATGGAAAGAGAAGAGCAGGAGCAAAATGGATAGAGTTATTTATTAGGTGTAGCATTGAAAAACTTGAAAGACTAGACTGAAAGCAGATAATTGTGGATAAAATGTACATTGTTGCTAAGAGTCAATGCTGACTTGATGGCACATAATCACTTAATATTATAATATTAATAGCCTAAGAAAGATCATATAGCTAATTTTCTCTTAAGTAGGCCCCAAAATTATCACATTCCAACACAGAGCTAAATAAGTCAGTTTATTGCAGTGATTAAAGGTGTTGGCCTATAAACTGGAACACTTGAATTGCTTTGGACACAAAAACCAGTAGTCATTTTTCTCAGCACTAAACTGAGCAGTTGAAAATCTTTCTAGAAGAACGTACTGGCAAAGTACTTCTGAAAATGTTGCCAAGAAAAATGTATGAACTTGTCCATTTAGTCTTTAGGAATCAAGGTTGACCTAAAAAGCCGTAACAAATTTTTAGTATGTTTACATATTTTATTTTCTGCTATCAAAGAATATATAATTTCCCTGAAATAGTTATAGTTTGATCTACAGTTCCAATTAATTAATACTATTCCTTAACTTTTAAACACATCAAGAGATTTTTGTCATATCCCATTCTTGTGATAAAAAGGGACAACATAGGTCACATAAGTTTAATGATATTAGATAAAAATATGAAAAGGAAAGTTTTTACACAGGGATAAAAGTTATTTACACAGAAATATGTTGCATATATAATAATATGCATTTTCTAATTAATGTGTTGTGAGTTGACATCTGGCTAGAATTTATGATGGCCAAAAGGTGAATTATTTTTCCAATTTATGCTCCCCAGAATACATAATATTATGAGGGTCTAAATTTTTGCCTTCAAAATCATTATGATCTTTGTGGTCATATATAATCTCTAAATATATTCTGGTTTGGATACAACCTGCATTTCCAGTCCTTCTGTTCGGTCTCTGAAAGTCCCCAAATTACTTGATCTTCTTTGCCTGGAAAAGAATACTGAAATTAATGTAGTGCACAAAGTAATGACGGTAGGCTATTGTTTCAAATGCATGCAACCTGTCTCTCTGTATGTGTGTATACATGCTTATAAACAAAGTTTATCTATCTATCTAGCTTCTATCTCTCTATTATTTAGAGAGCTGTGGTGGCGCAGTGATTAGAATGCAGTACTGCATCCTAACTCACTGCTCACTCCAGTAGTTCGATTCTGAGCGGCTCAAGGTTGATTCAGCCTTCCATCCTTCCAAGGTCAGTAAAATGAGGACCCAGATTGTTGAGGGCAATATGCTGACTCTGTAAACCACTTAGAGAGGGCTGGAAAGCACTGTGAAGTGGTATATAAAACTAAGTGTTATTGCTATTTATCAAACCAAAAGTCAGTCCTAATACACAATTTATACATACATTAAACGTTTGAAATGGCTGCCATTTACTTCTAAACACTTCCTTTCTCATTTGACTCATGATCTTTGAACAGTCCTAATTATAGTAACACTTTCTCTGAAAAAAAATAGAATTAATAAAACATATTGTGAATGGCCTTTTGGGCCCTACTGTTGGTCACCTTGTATACATAGACAGAGATACACAGACACACACTTAGACATACAATCGGTGATCAAACATATATGTTTGTTAGCTATATACAGTACTTTGGTATGCAGGGCCTTTGACAAAGTCTTTTTCACCCAGTGCCAAGAAAAATACATTTTTTTCAGTCACTGGTAGACTATAGCACTCCATGCTTTAATATGTGTCCAATAGAGAGAGATATCTACTTGGGAAGCATCCATCTTTTGCTTTATCTTAGGATAGTACCTATCACTTTGACCGTTGTCTGCATGTTTGTCTGGATTCAAAGCAGAATCTGAATCTGAGGACATTCCCTTCAAGAGAGTTCTAACCTTAATTTTGAAATGATACTTTTTTAAAAAAATATGTTTTATTATTTTTATGGGGATAGAAAGGGAGAGGTAGGTAAAGGTATAACATAGGGTAAAAAACAAGGATTAGACCAGGGGTAGGGGTAGGTACAATAATGGGGTTACCCCCAACAATAAATCAACGCTTTAGCAAGCAGACTATCGTCCGGGTATACATATTAAATATGCATAGTTAACATAATACTAAAAAGCTATATTAATAAATTTATCACTATTAATGATAAAAACTTAACCGATACATATAATTCATTCTGTAAGTAACAATAATCAGTATACTATTAGTGATATATTACTAACCAAATATAGTTACATATAAATACCGATATAATGCTTATTAATTATAATTACTTATAGTTAAAAGTAAACATCTAACAGAAAAGTTAAAAAATAATATTAAAGAAAAAATACATCATTTATCTTATTTAATTTCATCACCTTTTTTCATTCTGTCTTATTGCTAACCATTGATAAAAAATTTCCCATGTTTTAAAGTAAATTGTATCTTCTTTCTCTTTGATTTCTAAAGTTAATCTATCCATTTCTGCACATTCCAATATTTTCGTAATAATAATCTGATCAGGTGGTATCTTTTCATTTTCCCAAAATTGGGCAAATGCTATTCTCGCAGCTGTTAATATATGTAAAATTAAATATTCATTCTCTTTTCCGTAGTTAGATCCTAATATTCCTAATAAAAACAATTCCGGTTTGAATTCTATCTGTATCTTAGTCATCTTTTCTAACCATATATGGATTTTAAACCAATATTTCTTTGCATTAGGGCATATCCACCAGATATGATAATAAGTACCTGGTTTTTGTTTACATTTCCAACAAATATATGATACATTTTTAAACATTTTCTCTAGTCTAACTGATGTCATATGCCATCTGTAAAACATTTTATATAAATTCTCCTTATATGCAACCGCTTTAGTAAGTTTGATATTTCGATCCCACAGTTTTTGCCAATCTTCTAAGTCTATAGAATATCCAAAGTTCTTAGCCCATACTATCATTGTTTCTTTTACTTGCTCTTCTTCCATCTTCCATCTTAGCAGAAATTTATAGAGTTTTTAAATCAAATTTTCATCTGTTTTTAGCAATATTTTATCTAGTGGTGTCTATTCTTTATAAAATCCTGTAGACTTTATATCTTTTTCATATCTTGTCTGAATTTGCAAGTAAGACCACCATGTTAAGTCAATACCCTGTTGCTGAAGAGTTTGTCTGTCTTTAAGTTTCCCGTCTTTGTCCAAAATATCTTTATAGCTAACGAGTTTATCATAATTAATTAAATTTGGATAGGAAAAGGCTTCCATTGTCGAGAGCCACTCAGGTATTTTCATGTAAATTTTATGTTTAATTTTTCCCCACTCTGAAAACAATACATTCCTTATAGCATGGTTTTGAAAATATTTATGTACTTTATTTTTCTCATACCACAAAAATGCATGCCAACCTAATTGCAAATCATGCCCCTCTAAATAGAGAAGTCGTTTATTTCTCAGTGTAATCCATTCTTTAAGCCAAAGCAAAATAGTTGCCTGATAGTAAAGTCTCCAATCCGGGAGTCCAAAGCCCCCTCTGTCTTTAGAATCTTGTAATAATTTAATTTTAATTCTAGCTTTTTTCCCTTGCCATTTAAATCTCATTATTGTAGCGTTCAATTCATCATCCTTCCTAGTAATGATAATTGAAGATTTTTCCATTTCTCCAAATCCACTTTTATTTGTTTTAGTAGTCTCTCGTAGTTGTCTTCTTTTATTGTATTTTGAAGTTAAATGGATACCTAAATATTTAACTTTTTTTAGCTATTTGAAGGTTTGTCTTTTTAGCAAATTGAATTTTTTGTTTATCTGTTAAATTCTTCGTTAATACTTTAGTCTTTTCCCTGTTTATCTTCAACCCCGCCACTTCTCCAAATTTCTCTATTTTCCGCAAGAGTTTAACAGCTGTTTCTAATGGCTCCTCCAAAATAAAAACTAAATCATCTGCAAAAGCCTGTAGTTTATATTTTTGGTCTTTTATCTCCAATCCTTTAATCTCAATATCTTGCCTAATATTCCTAGCCAACACTTCCAATGTAAAAATGAATAACAAAGGTGACAGTGGACATCCCTGTCTTGTGCCTTTTTTTTATTTCAAAGCTATCTATGTAATCTCCATTTATAAGTATCCTTGCTGATTGTTTATTATAAATTGCTTGAATTGCATTTATAAAATTTCCGCCAAAGTCCATCTCCTTCAACTGTTGAAACAAAAATTGCCAATTAAGATTATGAAAAGCTTTTTGCGCGTCAAGAAATATAAGCGCCAACTGTTTCCCCGGATGGTTTTCGTAATATTCCAACACATTTAAAATAATCCTTAAATTATTCTTTATCTGCCTTTTTGGTAAAAAGCCATTTTGGTCTGAATGGACGAATTCAGTCAAAAATTTATTCATTCTTTCTGCCATTATTGTAGTAAATATTTTATAATCCACGTTTAATAACGATATTGGTCTATAATTTTTAATTTGTGTACAATCAGTGTCTTCTTTAGGTATAAGAGAAATGTTGGCTTCTTTCCATGAATTTGGTATTTTTGTCTCTGAAAAAAAGCTTCATTACAAAGATCTTTCAAAATCGGGCTGACAATGTCTTGTAAAGCTATATAGAATTCTGCAGGGAGACCATCAGGTCCCGGAGTTTTATCCTTCCTTTGCCTTTTTATCGCCTCTGTAATCTCCATCATTGTTATGTTCTCATTTAGTATGTATTGCATATTCTCTGGTACCTTTGGAAGATCCGCTTTTTTTAAATATTCCTGTATTGTCTCATTCGAAACCACCTCAGTCTTATAAAGTGTCTCATAATAAGCTGTAGTAATTTTTTTAATTGCGTCATTATGGCAGTACAATTGGCCTTTTGAATCTTGTAGTTTACTTATCAGTCTTTTTTCTCTTTCTTTTTTCAATTTATATGCCAGCCATCTTCCGGGTTTATTGGCATTTTCAAAGAAATTCTGTTTACATCGTTTAATCTGTTGTGCCCTTATATCCATCTCCAATAAATTTAATTTGTGTTTTATTAATTTCATTTGTGTCTTCAATTCTTTCTTTTGTGGATCATTTTGTAGCTCCAGTTCCAAGTTACTAAGTTGTTCTTTCAATCTAAGCTGTGTTTGTTTCTTTTCTTTATTCTTTTTGGCAACATAGGTTATAGCCACGTCCCTAAAATAAGCTTTCGCTGTATCCCATGCATTTTGAATGGAGGTTTCTTCTTTCTTATTTATTTTTTTAAAAAATTCCATTTCTTTCGTTGCTAATTGTAAAAATTCTTTTTCTTTCAGTATAGCTTTGTTCAGAAACTTAATGAAAGTTTTCCCTCAACATTGGAAATAAAAGATTTGAACATTTTGACTCCACCCATCACAGTGGCTGAAATCTTAGAGGCCATTGGAGATTGAAAATAACAATAACAGTAGAAACAGCACTAGCAATAGTAATCTCTGCCCCTCAATAAAAATAATAATCCATCTTTCTTTAGAATCATATAGAAATACACATGTTAGGATCTTTCCATTGCTTGATTCTTATAGCTATATATTTATAAATTTGATTGGCAAATCAACTGTGCGCTTCTCTACTGTTGAATGGGGTTCTCACCTGGATATCCTCCTCGTTCTAGCTCAAAATCTTAACTGTTATACCACATAATCCAAATTTATGTCTGCTGTTTACATTTATATACGATATTATGCCTGCTTGATCCAAAGTGTCAATCAGGATATAGTGACAGTGACAAGCTTTCATCCAAAATCCAGAATCATTGCAGAGGCTTTGATATCCTTTCATGGTTTGAGAATATTACTAACATGTTCCCAGTGGTGTTTACAAAAATCAGGTTCCATCCAATTCCTAGCCAAAGGCAGCAAGGTCACTAATTTCTATTAAAATAATAACAAATCGAGAGCCCACAATTGACCCGTAGTTGCCAGTTAAAGAGAAACCTCCATAATCAATAGACAGGAACAATTTCCTGGGAAACTTCTCTAACTTACTAGGGACTGGGAAA
Source organism: Azemiops feae (assembly GCA_023970755.1). Classification (NCBI taxonomy): domain Eukaryota; kingdom Metazoa; phylum Chordata; class Lepidosauria; order Squamata; family Viperidae; genus Azemiops; species Azemiops feae. The sequence goes on along the minus strand of JALGBA010001107.1, from coordinate 183,593 downwards.
CTGCTAGTAATAAAAGATTTTAAGATTGGAAACTTACTCAAACATTTATGGAATTAGGTTTTCACTGAACGTATCTGAATAGACATGTATAGAATTATACTATAAACCAACTATATAGACAAAGAGGCAATTATTTTACTAATTCTTAAGTCTAGATGAACCCACATTAGCATTAGCATTAGATCCTCTACATATGCTATGTAGCATATTGGGCAACAAGGGATTTCCAGCATTTTTGGCCTTGAGCAAATACTTCTGTGTTGTCCCATGTGATGTTTAGACTCTTTAGTTTAGATGAGTCAAAATTAGTTTAGATTAGTTTAGTTTTCAGTTTAGTCTTTAGTTTAGATAAACCACACAACAGATAGATATTCACAAAGATTATTTGCTTTACCTTATATTATGCCTGTATATATCAACCAATTATGCAAAAAATGAAGCTTATTTCTTTCTTGATTCTTTCCTGGTTTTTTTCTGCTATTGTCTTTTATAGGTAACCCTCGACTTATGACCACAATTGAGCCCAAAATTTCTTTTGCTAAGCAAGACAATTGTTAAGTGACTTTTGCCCCATTTTATGACTTTCCTTGCCACATTTGTTAAGTGAATCACTGCACTTGTTAAGTTAGTAACATGGTTGTTAAGTGAATCTGGCTTCCCCAGTGACTTTGTTTGTCAGAAAGTCGCAAAAACTGATCACATGATCCCAGAGCACTGCAACTATCATAAATATGAGTCAATTGCCAACCATCTGAATTTTGCTCACGTGACCATAGTTATGTTGCAATGGTTATAATATAAGCTATCTCATTTGGTATTTGTATAAATGCTGCTAGAGCAAATAATAGTCATGAATATTTATCTGTTATGTAGTTTATCTAAACTAAAGACTGAATCAAACTAATTTAAACTAATTTAGAGCATTTAAAAGTCATGTCACTTTTTTCAGTGCCATTGTAATTTCGAATGGTCATTAAACAAATAATTGTAAGTCGACAACTACCTGTATTAAATGCATGTGTTGGACAAGTTTTCAAAATGGGAAGTTCTAAACTGGTGGTATAATGTGCAGCTAACCTCTTATCTGAGGAATATTTTCTCATGAAAATGCTACGAGGAAAAAAAATTACCTGAAAGCATGGGAAAGGGTATCACTGAAAATGCAGTAGATAATGGGGTTGACAGCGCTGTTTAAAGCTGGCAGGTTCTGAATAATCACTGCTGCATAGAAGCGTTCTTGAGTTTCTGGAAGGATACTGAAGTTATCCAGAATATCAAAGAGAAAATAAGGACTCCAGCAGAGCACAAATGCTGGAATAAATTAACAAGAAAAAGATGTTATATTATAAGAGCTGCCAATACCATTTTGCTCAGCTCTCTCATCAACAACTTCTTGAGCATTAAAGCTGAAAAAAAATTGATGGGGTTTTTTTTCAGCATGAGATATGGCCAATCTTAATGATTTCAGCATAAGCTCTGGTTCTTTATGGTTATTCTTATTAACAAGATTTGTTCTAAAACCAAACTAAAAGATCTTTAAAAAATAGATCTGCAATATCATCTTTTAGAAGCACATGGTTCTTGAATTTTGAAAAGACTTTTAGTTCAAAAAATCCCTCAAAAGCATTCCTGCCTCTTGTAGCTGAATGTCATAATAATAATAATAATAATCATCATCATCATCATTGTTATGTACTGGGCTAATTGAGAACAGGTGCAGGGAGCTGCACCAGCACAGTCAGCAGACCACGTGGCCTGCCGGGCCAGACTTACTATCTGCAAGCAATGAACAGCATGCAATTCAGCGGGAAAATATGCTGCAATGATTGGTTGGCGACGCCCCAGGCCGAATGTATAAAAAGGGGTGGAGCCATTTAGTTCTGAGTTCTGTTTAGCTGCGAATAAAAAATACCTGTTTTTTTAGTCCTGCCTATTCAATGCTTACCAACGCAAGAAACAGAACATTGGCGATGAAGGTGGGATCGTGCTGCCGCAAAAGTCAAGCGCTAACTCACCATGTAAAGCATTGAAGTCGCTGAGAAGCACGGCGTTCCAAACTCCTTTGCTCTGCCTGCCAGTCCAGAATCGCTGGAGGAGAGTGCCGCTAGGAGCCATCCTGGAACCGCTTCAGAAGCCTGCGCAGCATGAGGTGTTGAATAGGCTGCCAACATCACACCATGGCAAAGATTGGTCATCTGTCCGAATTCGACGTTAAGCACCCTGAACATTGGAGCTCCTATGTTGCCAGGGTAGAAAATTATCTCAGGGTCAACCAGGTTCAGGATGATGGACTGAAGGCCGCGATGCTGTTGTGCGTTTGTGGACAAGAAACCTTCGATATAGCGGAGAACCTGATTGCTCGGGCACTCTTGGAGTCCATCACATATACAGAACTAAAAAGAATGCTCAAACAACATTTTGAGCCAAAGCTGTCAGTCATAGCTTGGTGACATGCTTTTGAGCAGCGGGACCAGCATCCTGGGCAGTCCGTTGCTGACTTCATCGCTGCGTTAAGACAAGCTGCAAGGCCGTGTGATTTAAGGACTTGGAAGAGCAGCTACGAGACCGGCTCGTCTGTGGTCTGAGAAATCGCGATCTTCAGCAGAAGATATTCGCCCGAGAAACTGTCTCCTTCCAAGACATTTTAAGGGAAGTAACGGCTGAAGAAGCAGCGGGCGGAGCTGTTAAGGCTTTGCGGCTATCGAAGAACCCTCCAAGCCCTGGAACCGTCCACCAAGAGGACGTCGAGAGAGTTGAAGACTCCGAATAGGAAGGTGAGGTCGATCGGTTACAGCAACCGCAAGAAAGAAGGCCCCACAGGCTGCATGAGAAGGCAGTTTCCTTTCCTCGATGCATTGAGTGTGGGGGCCGCCACAAGCGGGCCGACTGTTGTTTCCGCACCGCAACTTGCCGGGCATGTGGCAGGCAAGGCCATACTGCCGTTTGTTTGGGTCGCACAAAAGACCGTTCTGTGGAAGAGTTGCCTCAGAAAGGTACCGGGGTCCCTAGTCAGAACCGGATGGGTTTTTGCACATCGAGAAGAAGCGTGTTTAGAACAGGTGCCCACCGGCCCTTGAAGAAAAAGCTTCATCTTGAAGTTAAACTGCAGGGGGTTCCATTGGACATGGAGCTGGACACGGGCTCCGCTCTGTCCATAATTTCTCAGAAAACACTGGGACAGATTTGCTGTAAAAGCAGCCATCGAGTTAAGCTCAGGTCGTCGAATATCCTCTTGACCGATTTTCAGAATTCCCGAGTCAGCGTCAAGGGGGAGGCCACACTTAATGTGAAATTCAGGAATTTCGAGAGTCCGTTAGATGTCGTAGTTGTTGAGGGCAACTGCACGAGTCTGATTGGACTCGATTGGTTTGATGCACTAGGCATCCAGGTGACTGGGTTGAACAGTCTGCAAATGGCAAGCCTTACAGAGGTTTGTAAGGAGTTTGCTGATGTTTTCAGCCCAGAGTTAGGAGCATACAAAGGGCCTCCTATTGCCTTAAGACTAGATCCCTCAATAGCACCGATCAGGATTAAGCCTTGTCGGGTGCCATTTGCTCTCAAGCAAAGGATAAATGCGGAGCTGGACAAATTGCTTCAGCAGGGCATTTTGGAACCTGTGGACAGCAGTCCATGGGAAACCCCCATTGTCATGCCACTTAAGGCCAACGGAGAAGTCAGAATCTGTGCTGACTACAAATATACATTAAATAAAGCTCTCAAGCAGCATTCCTATCCAGTGCCTGTAGTCAGCCATATTCTGGCGCCTCTACAGGGAGGGCGTATTTTCACCAAATTAGATTTGGCCCAGGCCTACCAGCAGCTGCCGGTGGATGACACCACGGCGGAAGCTCAAACGATTGTGACTCACCGGGGAGCCTTCAAGGTTCAAAGGTTACAGTTTGGAGTGAATGTAGCTCCTGGCATATTTCAGAGCATGATGGAACGCACGCTCCATAATATTCCAGGGGTCTGCCCATACTTTGATGATGTCCTCATCGCAGGGGAGTCAGTCGAAAACTTGGCAGACAGGCTTCGGGCCATTTTGCAGCATTTCCGCGAAGCGGGGCTGAAGCTCAAACAAGAGAAGTGCAAGATTGGAGTCACTTCCACAGAATTCTTGGGCTTTAGAATTGATGCCAAAGGCATCCATCCTGCTGAATCAAAGCTTAAAGCAATTCAGCAGGCACCCAGTCCCAAAACAAAGGGAGACCTTCAAGCCTTCCTGGGACTTCTCAAATTTTACCATGCCTTCCTTCCCCACAAAGCCGCAGTGGCAGAGCCATTACACCAGCTCTTGGACAAACAGGCCCCGTGCAAGTGGACAAGGCTTTGTTATCTTCCAATTCAGTGTTGGCTCATTTCAACGAGCAATTGCCAATTAGCATAGCTTGTGATGCATCCCCGTATGGGACTGAGGCTGTCTTAAGTCACCTCAGAGCTGATGGAACACAAGTCCCTATAGCATACTATTCCAGGACCCTGTCTGCTGCTGAGCGGAACTACGCTCAAGTAGATAGGGAAGCACTGGCAATCATGGCTGGCATCAAGAAGTTTCACGACTTCTTGTATGGCTGCCGTTTTACGGTCTTCACTGACCACAAGCCACTTCTGGGGTTGTTCACAATGAACAAGCAGGCACCCGAAATCATCTCTCCTAGAATGTTGAGATGGTCAATATTCCTTTCTGCTTACGACAATTGTCTGGTTCACAAACCAGGCAAAGAAATGGGCCACGCAGACGGTCTTAGTAGATTGCCTTTAAAACAAGTAGAGCCTGATCCTGCACCGGCCAACCACATCCTGTCTATCCAGGATTTGCCTGAGTCCCCCCTCCATGCAGGGGATGTAGCTGCAGAAACAGCTACCGACAACACACTAACACGCGTGTTGAACTGGGTGCTCACAGGATGACTGGACACGTGTCCTGGCACTGACTTCCAGAATTTCTGGAAAAGGAAGCATGAGTTATCCACCTTTAAGGGTTGTATACTGTGGGGACGTAGGGTAGTAATCCCGACCTCACTGAGGGCTAGAGTCCTTGTTTCTCTGTATGAGAGACATCCGGGAATAGTCCGGATGAAGGCACTTGTGTGCAGCTACCTTTGGTAGCCTGGGCTCGATAAAGAGATTGAAGCCCAGGTCCAAGGGTGCACCATTTGCCAACAGTCCCGGCCAGAAATGCCACAGGCTCCCGTCCATAGATGGGAAACTACCCATGCTCCTTGGTCGAGGATCCATATCGACTACGCTAGCCCCTTTCAGGGGCAGCTCTTCCTCATTATGGTGGACAGTCACTCTAAGTGGCTGGAAGTTATTCCAGTGTCCAATATGACAGCCGCCATCACCATTAGGGTGCTGCAAGGCATTTTTGCCACACATGGCCTCTCAGACGTAATTGTCTCCGACAACGGAGCTCAATTTACTTCGTCGGAGTTCCAGTCCTTTCTAAGGGCGAATTTAATTCGGCATGCTACTTCGGCACCGTTTCACCCGGATTCCAACGGGCAAGCGGAACACATGGTTCGCACAACCAAAGACTCCTTAAAAAGGATCACTCATGGAAATTGGCATCACAGGTTGGCAGATTTTCTCCTCTGCCACCGCACAACTCCGTGCACATCTACGGGCAAGAGCCCTGCCGAGCTCCGATGGGGTCGCCGCCTTATCACCAAGTTGGATAGATTACACCCAGACCGGGTTGCATCACAGGTGTCCCAGCCGCGGGCACCGAGGCAATTGAAAGTGGGTGATCCAATTTGGGTTCACAATTATGGTCCGGGCCAACTGTGGGTGGTAGCTGTGGTTGCCAAGGTTACCGGGCCACTTTCCTACGAAGTGGCGTTGGAAGATGGTTGCGTGCTAAGACGGCACATTGACCAGCTTCGTTGGAGGTTGCCTAGCCACTCTTCCGCTCCTTGCTCTGCTCTCGGGGGGGAGGAAGCCCTCGATCCTGATCGTGAAGATCAACCATGCAGTGACCGCAGATCACTGCAATTATTAAAAGAGGGGTTTGCCCACGAGGTGGCTCCTGACTCGGGCACCACGTCCATGGGACATTGCTCGCAAGCGGCTTTCCAAGCCAGTCCTACCGTGGGCCTCGCGCCTACGAGACAGTGCTCCCAACCGGCTGTTTATGCTGATCAGGGGAATTCCACCCCACATCGGAACTCTGACTTGGGTCTACTGTTCCAACCGGCTGCTTACCCCGATCAGGGGAATTCCACCCCACAGTGGAACTCAGGGTTGAGCCGACCAGAACAGGCCAGCCTGCACGATCCGGTTTCACCCGTATCGAACGGGTCACAAAATCCCGGTCTGCCGAGCCTGGCAGGCGAGCTTGCAGATCGGGCGCTTGCAGCAGCTCCACGGTGATCGGAGCGGGCCAGAGACCCACCGAAGTTCTTACAGGACTACGTGAGGTTTCTGTCAGCGTGAGCTGGACTGTGTTAGTATTTCCCTAGGAATTGAAAAACCAGTGCCTTGTACTTTAACGTTGTATTGAACTGCTTATGTATTTCCTGGGAATGGCAAATGCCACATGCTATAATGTTAATGTCTGTGTATTATTTGAAATTGGGAATGCCTTATATATGTTTTATTGTGATTGTAGACCTATAATGTTGTCTATTATTGTTGTTATATTGTATTGGAAAGAAAGACCTATAATGTTGTGTGTTACTCTGTGATGCTGTATATTGTAAGGGAATGTTGTGGTTTTGTACAATAGCAAGTATGTACTCCTGAACCAAGAGGGGAAGGGTGTTATGTACTGGGCTAATTGAGAACAGGTGCAGGGAGCTGCACCAGCACAGTCAGCAGACCACGTGGCCTACCGGGCCAGACTTACTGTCTGCAAGCAATGAATAGCATGCAATTGAGCGGGAAAATATGCTGCAATGATTGATTGGCGACACCCCAGGCCGAATGTATAAAAAGGGGTGGAGCCATTTAGTTCTGAGTTCTGTTTAGCTGCGAATAAAGAAATACCTGTTTTTTTACTCCTGCCTATTCAATGCTTACCAATGCAAGAAACAGAACAATCATCATCATCATCATCATCATCAAAAATATCTGTACATTTTTGAAAGCAAATATGCAAAAATGGAAAACAGTCCTAACAGCAAATGGGGAGAACATTGGTGAAATTAACATCAGACGAGGAATTTTCCAAGGGGATTCACTTTCACCACTACTGTTCAACATCGCATTAATTCCATTGACAATAATCTTACAAAACAATAATCTTACTACATCTCAAGCCAGCATGGCAAGATAAACCATCTACTATACATGGATGACTTAAAACTGTACGCGAAAAGCCACACTGAACTTGAATCAATACTCAACGTAGTCCAACTGTTTAGCAGCGACATCAGAATGAACTTTGGACTTGGAAAACGTGCTGTACTATCCATGCAACGAGGAAAAATGGCAAAAATTGAAGGAATACAACTGGGAAATGGAAGTATTGTGAAAGCACTAGCAAAGGATGATGGTTACAAATACCTAGGCATATTGGAAGCAGATAACATCTTGAATGGAAAAGTCAAAGAGTCAACGCAAAAGGAATACATCAGGAGAGTCCGCAAAATATTAAAATCAAAGATGAATGTTAGAAACATAATTAAAGCCATTAATACATGGGCAGTCCCAGTGGTATGCTACCCAGCTGGAATTATCAACTGGACTTTGGCTGAACTGGAAAACCTAGATCGGAAAACGCGTAAACGTTTGAATATGCACCATGCTCAAATCCATGAACTGACATCGACAGGTTGTACCTGCCAAGAAAAATAGGGGGCAGAGGACTATTGCAAATCCACCAAACTGTAGAAGAAGAAAAACAAAGTTTGAATGACTATGTGAATCAAAGTACAGAAAACTGCTGCAGGCTGTGAAAACAGAGAGCACTATAAAAATAACAGAAACAAAGGCAGAATATAAGAAAAAACGGCTGGATGACAGATTAAATAGATGGAAAACCAAAACTCTGCATGGACAGCATTTGAAAAACATTGAAGGAAAATGTGATAACAACTTGACATGGACATGGCTTAAGATGGGAACCATCAAGAAAAAAACGGAAGGCTTAATACTGGCTGCTCAAGAACAAGCAAACTAATGCTAACTACAAATTAATGCTATGAAAGCGAAGATACAAAAATCCACTAACAATCCAAATTGCCGACTTTGCAATGACAAAGTTGAAACTGTTTCACATCTAATCTGTGAGTGCAGCAAAATCGTGCAAACTGATTACAAAGCTAGACATGATCGAGTTGCTAAATTAATCCACTGGGCATTGTGTAAAAAATACGACTTGCCTGTGTCCAAAAAGTCGTGGTGGAAAAAGTTGTTGAGAATGAGAGGGTGAAGATCTTGTGGGACTTTCAAATATAGACAGATCGCCATTTGGAACACAACACGCCAGATATCGCAGTTGTAGAGAACCAAAGCGTACAGCTGATTGATATCGCTGTACCAGGAGATGCCCAGAGTCGAAGAAAAAGAACTGGAAAAAATTATGAAATATCACGACCTGGCCATCGAAACTGCCCGATTATGGGAAATGTGTAACAATGATACCCATTGTCATCGGGGCACTGGGAACTATGTCCAAAAACTTTGCAAAATACATCAAGAAACTGCAGCTTCCTGCAATAACTCCAGCAATGTTACAAAAACTGCGCTACTTGGAACATCTTATATTTTAAGGAGGTACCTGGTTGACACCTAGGGTGCTGGTAGCAACCCGTGTCAAACATCAGCGCCAGCCAACTTGAACATTCAGTTGACTGAGATTCATGTCTAATGAATAAATAATAATAATAACAACAACTATAACAACAACAACAACCATTCTTTCAATAACTTACTAGGAGTCCTCATTTAGCAACTACTTCAGATAGAAACCATTCAAAAATATGATGGTAATAAATGGTAGAAAAAAATTCGAATCAACGTATCCACTTATGCCCAAATTTCTGTGCCTGACAATGCACATTATAGTGCGCTGGTATTTCTGCATAAGAGAAGTTTATCTAAATAAGGTGGAGCAATCAGTGAGCTTTACAGCATCTCTCCCTCCCCTCTTTCTCTCTCTTTCTTGTGATTTGCTTGGTATCCATTTTGCCAGAATATACTGGCAAAGGAGGATTACTTGTATTAGTAGCAATCTTCTGGAGATTTGTGGACAACAGAAAGTGTGCAAATATAACAACCTCAGTTGAAGATCCTGTTATGAAAGAGACGTCTAAGAAAATAATGTGCAACACAGAATACTTTAGCCCCTTTATATTCATCTCTCAGAAGTAATCTCTGCAAACAGAACATATGTTAATAACAATCACATAAAGCATAAATGTACATCTAATCAAATCATTATTAAATGGTAGGGAGTACTTTTTAATATGTACTCTGGGTTAATAATTATGAGATTAATATGACTCTCAACCCAGGCTCTATGTTCCTTAAAGGCAATCTACTGAGGCCATCTGCATGGCCCATCTCTTTGCCCGGCTTGTAAATCATGCAAAAATCATACGCAGAGAGAAATATTGACCATCTCAACATTCTAGGAGAGATTATGTGGGGTGTCTGCTTGTCCATTGTGAACAACCCCAGAAGTGGCTTGTGGTCTGTGAAGACCGTGAAACGGCGACCATACAAGAAGTCATGGAACTTCTTGATGCCCGCTACGATTGCCAATGCTTCTCAATCTATCTGCACGTAATTACGCTCCGCGACAGACAGGGTTCTGGAATAATATGTTATAGGGACCTGAGTCCCATCTGTTTTAAGGTGACTTAAAACAGCTCCGATCCTGTCAGGGGAAGCGTCGCACGCTATGCTAACAGGAAGTCGCTCATTAAAATGAGCCAACACCATTTGAAGAAAGTAATGCTTTAACTGCAGCAAAACTCTTCTCGTGGATACGTATCCATGCCCATATAGCCTTTTGTCTAGGAGCCAGTGTAACGGCTCCGCCACGGCTGCCTTCTAGGGAAGGAAAGCATGATAGAAATTTAACAGTCCCAAGAACGCTTGAAGTTCTGCTTTTGTTTTAGGACTGGGTGCCTGCTGGATTGCTTCCAGCTTGGACTGAGCAGGCTGTATGCCTTCTGTGTCTATGCGAAACCCCAGAAACTCTGTGGACGTGACCCCAATCTTCAGGCCCGCTTTGCGAAACTGCAGCAACACAGCCGAGTCTCTCAGCTAAATTTTCCACTGATTCCCCTGCGATGAGGACATCATCGAAGTACGGGCATACACTCGGAAGGTCTCTGAGCATTTGCTCCATGACACTCTGGAAAATACCTGGTGCTACGTTAATGCAAAACTGTAGCCTCCGCACCTTGAAAGCCCCCCGATGGGTCACAATGGTTTGTGCCTCTGCCGTGGCATCATCCACCGGCAGCTGTTGGTAGGCCTGGGCCAAATCAAGTTTTGCAAAAATGCAACCCCCTTGTAGAGATGCCAGAATATGGCTGACTACTGGCACGGGATAGGAGTGTTGCTCCAGAACTTTATTCAGCGTGCACTTATAGTCAGCACAGATTCTGACTTCTCCGTTGGCCTTAAGTGGCGTCACTATGGGGGTTTCCCGTGGACTGCTGTCCACAGGCTCTAAGATGCCCTGCTGCAAAAGTTTATCCAATTCTGCATTAATTTTGTGCTTGAGAGCAAACAGCACCCAACGAGGCTTGATCCTAATCGATGCAACAGAAGGATCTAACTTCAAGGCAGTTGGGGGCCCCTTATATTCCCCCAGTTCAGTAGTGAACACGTCTGCGAATTCTTTGCAGACTTGGTCCAGGCTGGCCGTTTGTAAACTGTTCAGCCCCGTTACCTGAATTCCCAGGGCCTCGAACCAATCAAGCCCTATTAGGCTTGTCCTGTTCCCATCGACCACAACGATGTTCAACATTCCCATGAATTTCCAGAATTGCACCCTTAGAGTGGCCTCTCCCTTAACTCTGACCGGGGAATTCTGAAAGTCGGTCAATATTAAATTCGAGGGCCTAAGTTTCACCCGTTGGCCGCTGCGGCCACAAATTCTGTTAAGAGTGCTCTGGGAAATGATGGACAGGGCGGACCCCGTGTCCAGTTCCATCCTCAATGGAACCCCTTGCAACCTGACTTCAAGTTTCAGCTTTTTCTTTAAGGGCCTATGTCCCCCGGTTCTATGGACGCCACGCTGCTGGCACAGAACCCCACCCTGTTTTGGCTGGGTACCTTTCCGAGGCAACTCTTTCTTGGAAAGTTCTTTTCCACGGCCCAAACAGCCGCGATGTGGCTTTGCTTGCCACATGCCCAGCAATGGGCTGTTCGGAACCGGCAGTTGGCTCGTTTGTGCCGTCCCCCGCACCCCATGCACCTAGGGAAGGGATCTGCCTTCTCAAGAAGTCTAGGAAGTCCTTTCGCCGGTAGTTGTCGCACCAGGTCAACTTCCTGGTCCAACTCGGCCTCTTCCTCCTGTTCGACGTCCTCATGGTGGACGGTTTGCGATGGCTGAGGGTTCTTTGAGAGCCACAAGGCCCTTACAGCTCCGCCGGCTGCTTCTTCTGTGGTGACCTCTCACAACGTGTCTTGGAACGAGACAGTCTCCTTCGCGAAGATCTTCTGCTGAAGATCTCTGCTCCATAGTCTGCAAACCAAACGCTCTCGTAACCGTTCCTCTAAGTCCTTGAATTCACATGGCCTCACTGCCTGTCTGAGAGCGGCAATAAATTCTGTGACGGACTTTCCTGGATGCTGGTCCCGCTGCTCGAAAGCATGCCACCATGCAATGACCGACAGCTTCGGCTCAAAGTGCTCCTTGAGCATCTTTTTTAGCTCTCCGTAAGTCACGGTCTCCAATGGCACTGGGGACATGAGGTTTTCCGCAATGTCAAAGATGGCTTGGCCACACACACAGAGCAGCGTGGCAGCCTTCAGCTCGTCTTCTGTGATCCTGTTCATGCGGAAATAATTCTCAGCCCGGGTGACATACGAGCTCCACCGCTCCGGGTGAGCAACGTCGAATTCCGCGAGCTGGCCCAGTTTTGCCATTCTATTGTCTCTCCTCTACCATGTTCTGCCATTCAGTTAGAGGGTTTCCCGGCAGTTCCTCGCAACACTCTCCCCCAGCATTTGCGTACTGGCGGGTGAGTGAGCCGGAATAGGAACGCCATCCCTCAGCATGGTCTGGCCCTCCTTCATGGTGATTCGGGCCCTTTGTCACAGTGGCAGCAGCATCCCACCTTCGTCGCCAATTGTTCTTTCTTTAGGTTGGTAGACATCGAAGAGACGAGATTAAACAACAACAAAGTTTATTCACTGGAAACAGATACAGAACAGAACAGAGAACGAAACTGGCTCCGCCCTTTTATACAAGGGAGCTCCTGGTAATCTTAACCAATCATAGCATGGGGTTTCTCCTGCGCTAAAGTAGCAAGCCTGCCCGGGCCGCCAGACATCCAGGCGCCATAGCAACCATGTGGTCGCTAGCCTCGCCTGGCTCCCGCCCTGCACCTGCTGTCCAAAACAACTCAGTACATTACAGAAAGGAAGTAAGTTGCTGTAAGGTATATTGTAAAGGCATGGGTCTAAATAAAGATGCAGTACATACAAATATAAGATACTCCAAATCAGTGGTAGGCAAATCAAGAATTTAAAAAATCTGAAGACCTTTTTTTTTTTTGCTTTCCTCTATTTTTTCTCTTTACTCAATGGACTACCGTAGCACATATAATGTGAAAACAATAAAAAGGAGGGATATACAGTGAATAAAAAATGATACATTGTGGAAATACCTGAACATTTGACCTTAATTAGCTGCTATACAAATTTGTTGTGAAAAAAAAAATGCACCAAAAGAAAAAAAGAAGTAATATTCTGCAGAACTCAGGCCAATCAGTAAGAAGGTTTTGTAGTTCTGGGCTTTTTTCAAACTGTCCTACTTATTCAGATATCACAGAAACTGAATTTTCCTGTTTTGTTTTGAATAATTCTGCTAAATAATAATTACAATAATAAATGAATGATAAATGATAAGCCTATAAAATTATAAAATGAAATTCAATTATTGATCACTTGTTCTAGCTTTATTTACTCTTCAATAACCAGGTAATAGAAGAAATATTGAAATATAGGGAAACTAAATAAAGAGAACATGTGGAATGGAATTCAATCTAAGATTGTAGACAACAGTGTGTTTCTAGTCTGTAATTATATCATAAATGCCACTTATTTTAAGGTGATTCTGTGTTCTAATTTTTCAATTGAGTACTGATCTAACTCTTAGGAAAGTGTTTTGGTGACAATGCTTCAAATCATTCCATTTAGTCTAAGCAATACTCTGCCTACCACAAAAGCCAGGTTTAAAAGAATTTGCTATAAATTGCTTCAAGTTGGTTCCATCATGTAAGTACACATAAAAATGAACCTTGTATACAGGTTGGTGCAATACTATATCCACATATTCAGCAGATGGCCTGAAGAGAAATTGCACTCACATGGGATCAATAAAAAGTGAAACCTTTTTTTGGCTGCAACCAAAACAAATCTTTACCAATGTTTAATCAACTGGCATATTTTACCACTTACCAAGAATAACTACGACACTGTATTTGATAGCCTTGATTTTTGCTTTTGATATAAGACCTCGATGGGTGTAGCTTGCACAGAATTTACCATCTGCAGAAAAAAAGATTCCCCCCCCCCAAAAAAAAACATATTATATAGGCACAGTGGGAATGGGAAACCATTTCTTACATCTCTGCAGTTTAATTAAATTCCAGATCAGTACACAGATGAAATTTATTTACTGCTTTCTAATCTTAAAAATATTTCTAAATGAGAAATTGCTGTTGCCTCTCTTGTGAAACTCAACAAAATATAATTTATCAATTTTGATTTTGTAACTGAGATTCTAAATTAAATATATCTTGCTGCAAGTGTCTAGTATTATGTTGTAACACAACTTCCACCAACTATGTACTCCACAGATGTACTAAACTTCAACTCTCAATCTTTTCATTATCCTTAATAAAACAGAAGGTAAAAATTATTAAATACATGGAAATAATCTTATGCATTTATTGCATTTTTTTTCTTATTCTGCCTAAATTCTTGGAGTTGTCTTTTGGCTCAAGAAAAATTGTGCATATCTTTTTAGCAGTAATTTTTAATATGGCAATCAATCATGACATAACAACAAATATAGCAATTCTGAATTTTGAAATTAAAATTCATATTTAAAATACAAAGTTGAAATTTTCTTCATAATTTTTTCATTTTAAAAAATAAGTGGCAAAAGAAATAGCCAACTTTTAAATATTTGGATATTTTTTAAAAAAAAAAGTAGTATGGCTAAATAGTTATTATGGATTGTCTTGTGTAGCTGGTGCTACAATGTGGGCATAGCATAGCAGGTTTTGGCAATCACCACTCATGCTGCTACATTCTGGACCAGCTGTAGCTTCTGACTGATCTTCAAAAGCAGCCCCATTTTGCACACATTGCAATAGTCTGCTTGCAAAGGGACCAAAACATAGTGACCAGGAGTAAGGCTTTTAATTCAGGCACAGCCTAAACCTGTGCAAAGATATTCCTGGCCAGAGCAAGCCCTCCAGATTGTGCAGTAGTCTTGAGCAGAGCAGAGCATATCTTATTCAGAATCAAGGGGGAGGAGGGACTCATAGCCACTCAGTTTTGTTATTTTGCAAATTTGCAAAATTTTGCAATTTTGAGCCTGTTTTTTTCATGAAGTCTAACATTGTCCAGGCACTGAGACAAGACTTAACATTGCTTGGCCAGCTGGGTTCAGGATGAATAATTCAATATCAGAAACATACTGAGTATGCTAATGATGCTTGACTCCAACCAATAAATAACTCCCCTAGTGACCTCATTAGAAGTTTAATGGGAAGGGAGAGAATATTACATTTTGAAGCACCCACAGATCAGAGTTTTAGGCTCAATCTCTCTCCTCCAAGCAACACTAATAGAAAGAAAGAGAATTAGAATATTGTGCCTCCCATTCCCTGCAACTAGCTCAGAAGGGTACTATTGCTGAAAGTATTTAAAAGCCATTGAAAGCAAGGAGGGGCTAGATACTAGTATTATCCCCATTCCAGTTTCTCTATAGTTCAATGTCATCTCCATATTACATCCAGATCTGAAATGTTACTGAAAAGCCTGCATATAATCAGTTTCTTGCAAGATCCTAAGTAATTGACCATCTTATCAACAATCTTCCTTAAAAGGGAAATGTTGGAACCTGGATAAAAATTATTTGGGTCTACATACAATCTCTTGATGAGGAGCAAACCACTGCCTCCTTGAAAACTGGTGAATTTTAATGCCATAAGTCTCAATTGCTCCCAATTACTTACCAGAACAATTAGATACAATTACAGCATGGGCTTTACTCTTAACCCATATTGTCCGAATCACAATGAAATAAATAACACTAGAAGAGGAACAAAAAACAAATTATTAGTGTTCTGTTCTTGCAAAGCAGACATCGAGACGAGGCAGGTTCACAACAAAGGATCTCTTTATTAAGTACATTCACAGAACAGAAACAAGAACACAATGGCAACTGGCCTTTTTATACTCCCCTTGCAAGGGTATGCACAGCCAATCATTGCAGGCCATTCTCCCACCTTGCGCATGTGCGCAAGGCCGGAGACAGCCTGTCTGGGTCCCGGGCAGACACGTGGTCTGTCCGGGTCTCTGCAACCTTCCTGCAGCCTTTCTGAGCCTTGCTGAATGACTCAGCAAGGCCCAGGACATAACAATTAGCTTGGTGTGAAACTCAAGAATTGTAGTTATTACTGCAATTTCATCAATGTTGTGTGTATTATAGTTTTGATACTAAGTTCTATTGTAGTTAGAGATTCATTAAATAAATGGGAACATATTCCTGATTAATTTAAGAACTACAATTTCAATCAGTCTATTTCAAATGTACTTCTAGGGTCAACCCTTCATACATAATAGGAAAAAGTTTAATGATTTTCAATTTTCTATTTCAAGAAAACATGTATACTTGACTTTGCCTGAATAGTTCATTAAATCCAATTATCTTATTCTATGACATGTAGTTTATATTGGGAATTTATAATAAGCCCATTGCCCTTTTCTAGATTATGAAGATGTATGGATTGTTTTTCTTTGTATTGTAAAACTAGACGTTATTATAGTTTGCATTTCTTTGCCTTTTGCTTTCTTTTCAGGTAACACAGAATATCATAGTGTTGGAATCCTATCATGACATTCTGTCTAAAATGCTTACAGATATTCCTCGATTTACAACCATTCCTTTAGTGATTGTTCAAAGTTACAATGGCACTGAAAAAAAGTGATTTATGGCCAATCTTCACACATACATTACAGCATCCCCACAGTCACGTGATCAAAATTCAGGCAAAATTCAAGTAACCAGCAATTACTAAGTTTATTTATGACAGGGTCCCTGGATCATGTGATTTCCATTTGCAATCTTCCCAGCTAGCCCCTTACAAGAAAAGTCAATAGGGTTTGCTTAATAATCACATGATTCATTTAATGACTGCAGTGATTCACTTAACAACTGTGGCAAAAAGGTAGTAAAATCAAGTATGACTCACTTAACAACTGTCTTACTTAGCAAGGGAAACTTTGGTCCCAATTGTGGTTGTAGGTCAATAACTACCTGTTTTTGTCCTTTATAGCTTAATGAAGGTAAATGTTTTGCATTTTGATGACATCCTGTTTGCGGACGATAGGACCAGAAATGCATATTCCAAGGTATTTCTATGCAAGCCCTTTAACAGAAATACCTCAGAATATGCAGGATATGAATATGAAATATTTATCATTTGAACTGTTACAGCATCATATTTTTCCATCTGCTTCAAAGCTGCTTCTGTTTCCAGCGGAATATTGTTGACTGACTAGGCCAGAAAGTTTTTTCCAGCTAGAAGATTTTCCAATTTTCAAACAGGGAACACTATTCCTAAATTTGTATGACACTCCTGGATTAGGGAGAGTCCCAGAATCATCTCACAAGATCATCCAGAGAGCAGCAGTTTGCAAGGAGTCTGGAACGGTACTTCAAAGTTGCCAGTTGAGCCATCCAGCTGGGAAGTGGAAATATAGCCACTTCACAGTTGAAAAAGCAGCCATTTGGGGGGGGGGGGTTATTTTCAAATGGAAAATAAGTTGTGCCTTCCGCTTCTTAAACACCTTATCTGATTATTATTTTTATTAAACTAAAAGAGGCTCTTTTCAATCATAGCCTATTGATGTGCTTTTCTAATTTTGAAAAGAAACATAAAGAATTAAAAATCTTTGGTTTTATTTTGCCATTTTCATAATCTTGACACATTTATTTCATGTTGAAAGTTCTAGCTTACAATTTTAGATTGGAAATTTTGGATTGGATTTTTGGATGGAAATTTTGGAGGTTAAATTTTTTTGATTTTAATGGATTCTGATTGGCCAAGAGATGCCAGCTGACCTATAAAAACTTTTTTTAAGATTTATCCTTTGATCCCAACAGGGAGCTAAAGATTAGAAGATGAATTCCACAGAACAACATGGAAGAAGGAATTTACTTTGAAGGAGTATTCAAGTAATTCACTTTATAGATCAACTGTGTTCCAAATATGTCATGAAAGAGGAGCAGGAAGAACAACTTATTCAAGTAATTGGAAGAAAGATGTCTAATCCAGAGATACAACCAAATGTAAAAAGTCATTAAACCTATGAGGTTACTGCACAAGTATTTGACATTACAAAGAATTATATTTTTAGAATATAAATCTGACACCAACAATGCCTATTATGAAGATGCTTCAATTACTAATCCCCCAGTGCAACTGAAAGAAGAAGAGCTGCAATCATCAAGAGAACAAGTTCTGGATTTCCACTTCAAAACCAAATGGAAACCCCAATGCTGACATATTTGTTTTGAAAGTCATATTTCAGATTCTCTTGAGAAAAAGAGAAGTTAATGTTTATCCAATAGACATTCTGAAAAAGAGTCCATTTTATGAGGATAAGTGGGAGGGAGTGACTTATGTTCAATAAGCTAATTTGAGTTAGGATGGATTTAACTCATCTTGCACAGATGTCAACCCTGTAATTACAGCCTAAATGAAAACCTAAATATAGGTTCCTAACTTAAAAGCCCCTTCCTGGTAGGCTCCAGATAAAAGGCCCTCATTAGTTTGAATTAGAGTGTCACTCCCTCAAAAAAAGATTAAGGCTAGGTCTGCGTTCAGCCCAGAACTAGCTGAACATATAGCTAGCATTTAGACAAGAATACAAGAAAACCATTAAGTGCAAGAAATCTCACAATTTGTCCTCTCTGGTTAAATTTAGAGTTTAAAATCCAATACCAGCCTTTTTCTGGCATTCAGTTGCCTACCGGATGAACCCAATGGGGCAGAATGTGGGGAAGATGTGCTAGGGGCTACTGCAGCATTCCTTCAATCAGTTGTAAGGGCCGGGTGGATGCCAAACACCTGAATTTTGTTCATGTGGCAGCAGGGCACTTCTACAGCTGCAACTTCAGGCAGTAGTTGTAATTTCTTCATTCAGTGCCATTGTAATTTTGAACAGTTGCCGAATGAACAATTGTAAGTCAAGGACTATTTCTATACCAATTACTTATTTTACCATGTAAAACAATAGTAGAGACTTAGGTATTTAGAAGATAAAATATTTTAACAGGGAGGGAGGGAGGGAGAGAGGGAGGGGGAGGGGAGGGGAGGAAGGAAGGAAGGAAAGGAAGGAAGGTTTAGCTTTGGCATAATTCCTGAAATTGGAGAAACATTTGAAGAAAGCCACTCTTACCCCTCAGAGAAGAGAAAAGAAAAGAAAAGAAAGAAAAGAAAAGAGTGTTTCCTTGCTTTAATCTAATTTTTCTTAGAATGCTGAAGCTTGGAGAACACTGTAAGACTGTAAGGGGTTTTTGGGTGCCGTCTCTTCTAGCATAGCTGCGCTGAGGTAAAATTATACCCAGTCTACTTCCAGCCTGTGCTTGCATGCACAGAATTCATTTCAAAATCCCTTCTCTGTTTACATTAATTTCTCTGCATATATTTTCCAATCCCTGCAAGAATTCATTTGAGCAGTTATGTGTTTTTGCCAATTTGATCCCATTCACGTTTTCTTCAGGCCTCTTCATACAAACTTGTCAGGAAAAAAAATCAAAGATGAAGGAAATAAAAGTTATTCTTTTATAAAATGTAACAATAAAGCTCCAATGTAACAATGTATGAGACTGTATGTTTAGCACAAATGTATTAATGTAGTGTAAATGTAGCAATGCATTGCCAAATGTATGAGAAGGTCTGTTTACTGTTTCCTGCCTATGTAAAGTGACCACAAATGGTAATCAGCAAAGATAATGAATTATGACCTGGATGGACGGAAATTGGAAGGAAATTGTCAGGATGAACGGAAATTGTCAGGATGAACTTTTAAGTGTAAAAACAACTTCAAAGAATGAAGTAGTGGAGTTGAAAGAGCTTCTTAGATGTGACGTGCATTGTAAAAAAGTATAAAATGCAAAGCTTGAAACCTGCTCTTTGTGCTGTTAGAACTCAATCCAATTTGGGAAGGGTCTAAGAAGCCGCGTTTGCAAACGCTTTTCTTTTCTTTTTATTCTTTTTATGTTTTTCTCCAATAAAACTTTGTTTTGTTAACCAGACTTGTCTTCGTATTGTGAGTATAAAATTTTGGGGTTTTTAAATCTCACAATCTTGGTGGAGAATGCGAGCAATTAAGAGCCTCTAGGGGACACTGTTCTCAGTAAAATCCAGAAGCGCGCCTGTTGATTTCAACTGCCTGGAGTTATCTGAGATCTAGTTTCCCCTTGCAGGCTCCGAGCCAAACTAAATTGACAACTCTGGTCTACAAAAATCAAAGAATAGGAAAGAGGAAGAAAGTCAACAACTGAGGCCCAGGACCAGTTAACCCAGTGCACTGGCCCAGGTAAGAAACTTTTGCCCCGAAGGAGGGAAACACGCAATTGTACCTGGGTGGTCAGGAGAGCGATTGTGGGAGGTTTTTGCGTTAACGGCTGTGTGTGTGTGTTGGACTGTGTTCTGGGAACACTAGTAAGTCCAAAGTGAGTGCGGACCTGAAAGGTTGCGTTTCCAACTCCCGTGAGGGGGAAGGCCAGCCTGAAGGGAAGCGAACTGGTGTTAAGAGTTTTGAGTGGCCGTCAAATTGAGAACCTCAGGGAACCATAATCAGGGAAACTCTCAAGAAGATGGGCTGTTGTTGTAGTTGTTGTTGTAAACCTAAAGAAAAAAGAATAACCGTAAAATTAACTAATAGAGATGTAGAGATACCTTCCGACAGTCTGTTAAGACAATTACTAAGTCAGTGGGAGGATGAGAAAACTGAGTAGTTTCAAACAGGAAAACCCATCTTGCTAGCAGCAGACCCCTTGTGTCTATGGATGGGTTTCCCAGGCCCTGCCCATGTGGAGCCAGGGTAGAAAAGGAAGTTTTGAGTTTGAGCTCAAGGAGAAATGTGTGTATGTCTCTGTGTGTGAGTGAGAAGACCCTTTTCCCAATCACAGTTCTCTGTTTTCTTTTCCTTGTCTTGGTATGTATATGTGTGTCAGAGTCTTTGTGTGTGAGGTAAATATGACTGTTACTAATCTCAAGAGAAAAGAAGATACCAAAGGAAACACCCTCACTCTGTTGAAGAAAGATGTGTTTGTTTGTTTGTTTGTTTATCTCTTTCTCTCTCTCTCTTTCTCTCTCTCTCTCTCTCCTCTTAAGAACAGCCCAAAGTTAGCAGGAACAATAAAGTTGGAAGGGACCTTGGAGATCGTCTGGTCCAACCCCCTGCTCAGGCAGGAAATCCTATACCATTTTCTTGCCTATTAGTTCTGCTCTCTCCCTTTTGCAAATGTTATTCAGAAGTGTGTTAATGCCTTTTCAAACTCTGTCTGCAGGCACAAAACCCCCTACCCCCTGCTTTTTCTGGCTGTGTTGCTTTAAGAGCGAGAGAGACAAAAAGGAGAAGGGGGGGTTGATCTTTTTATTTTTTTTCTGCTTAGAATTAACCTACTTAATGGAAATTTGCTTCCATCTGAATGGAATCTGAGTAAATTGGAATCTGAGTAACTTTATATTAACACCAATGCTAGAGTTTGATAAAAAAAACTATTTCAGTAACTCAGAATATCTTATTAAGCTTGTTTATTTTTTTTGTGAAGTTAAAACAAAGAAGTTGAGAAAAAATTTGGGATTATAAATAGCTATGTTGTTTTGACTAAAGATTTGTATGCAAAACTGTTAGAAAAGGAGCTTATGTTAACAAATACAAACAGAGTTTGGTGAGCACTCTTTTGTTGTCTCTTCACTAGGTAATTTGTTTATAAATATGGACAAAGGAATGGCTTGGAGGAGGTTTTGACCTAGAAGTGAGGGAAAAGAGGCAGCCAGTGGCATTTTTGTCTAAAATTGACATTTGGGGACGTCTTGGTGCTTAACATTTCTTATCAAGTGTGGGCAATTTTAATCAGGAGGTACACACTTCTTCATAGCAAAGTAGTTGGGGAAAAAGAAAAGAACGAGAAAAAGAGAGACATAATGAAGATGCGATAGTAGATGGGGAGGAGAAAATTTGCAAACGCTTTTCTTTTCTTTTCTTTTTATTATTTTTATGTTTTTCTCCAATAAAACTTTGTTTTGTTAACCAGACTTGTGTTCGTATTGTGAGTATAAAATTTTGGGGTTTTTAAATCTCACAAAGAGTACAAATATTTCTATGTATTTTTGCCTGCAGTTGTTTATTTCAATTAGAGAGAGTAAGAATGGGCAGTATTAATTCTTTTCTCATGAAGACTGATCTCTTATTAAAATGAATGTAAATCTTCCATAGATATATAAAACCCATGCCTGGAGTAGTGTGTCTGAGAGTTATCTGCATAATAGTCTTACCTGATAATAATTAGAGGAATAAAATACACCAGGAAGGCAACTGTGGTCATGTAAGGAATCCAGTAAGAATCATCTGGCCAGTCAGCCCAACACTGTACTTCTCCATTGGATAGTTGACGTTTCCCAAAGATGATGAGATTGGGAATTGAAAACAAGAAAGAGAGGCCCCAGGCAATGATAATGAGAATTTTTGCCTGTCTTTCTGTAACGGGGGAAAGAAAATCTCATTAATTTTCAGCATAAACAAAGTATCAGTGGGGATTAGAAGAGTTCTCCATAGAAATGTAATTGGCTGACTTCTGTGAAAAAAAGATAATTTAGCTGTAATTAACATAACTGTTAATTAATACCCTTTGCTTGCTAAGTATTTTATTGTAAAAGAGAATGTGTAATTAAGAAGTTATCGTATTAAATTTAAATGGGGTGTCTTTTCTTCATTTGAGAAGTCAGTCAAAATTTCTGTTATTTATTCTAGTCTAACAGAAAGCAACAGGAACTTAGCTAATACACAAAGAAATACAGCAGAAAAAAACAAATCCAAGTGACGTTTTTATATAGGAAAATCCCTAAGTCACTGTCAGCATTTAAATATAATTTGCAACCAGGAGGACTCTGATTCCATCTGCAAGATTTTCAGTTAAGGGAATAAGCAGGATCACTACTGCTGCTATCTTGGAGAATAACATCAAGCCAAGCTGCCTAACTGTCAAGAAGCATACCAAATTCTTCAGTGATTTTAAACATTGTCTTAATATTTCTTTTTCAGTTTCATAACATCTCTCTGAAATAATGATACATAGGAAGGAATTAAAGGAATTATATCGAGGGGAATTAAAATTGCATTGCTCACATAATTGCATTGCACACATAATCAAGCTTCTCAGGCTTTCAAAAGCATAAACACTAAATGAATAAATACGGTAAAGCTTAATGTAATGCCCTTCCATTTATCAGACTTCGGATGCAATGGACAAGGATTTGTGTCTAGACAAACCTCTAAAATAATAGATGAAGTCCAATGTATTCCAAACAATCTGAAGAATTCATTTAAATAGAACCCTAACTCTAACCCTAACCCTAACCCATTCCCCTATCCTTTGGAATGCTGAACCCAGTAGTGGGATAATTAGCAAGAAGAGAATTGAAAAGAAGGGATATTAACACTCATTGGAGAGGAAGGGATTACAAAAGGATAAGCAGGGACACAAAAGGGCAAAGTAATGTAATGCACTAGTGATGACTGTTTCTCTAGGGGGCTCACAGTTGCAAGCCACAAGTCATTTAAGACTTTCAGTGTGAAACTGATTTGAGCTTTGTCAGTGTGAGGCAGCTAGAAGGTTATAATCAATTACTTAAGGTCACACAGCTGAGCTTGTGAACATGTGGTTAGCACTTTTTAGGGATGCACTGCATTGCAGAGAAAAACAGCTTATGAAGAGACAGTTTGTTTAGGTAATCTCTCCACTCTTGGAGGGGTGGGCAAAAGTAGGAGGGAGAAAAAAGAGGCAAAGCATATGTACTAACTGATTGCAATGGCAGACATGGAACTGAGAGAGACATTACGAAGGTTGTAAATGTGAGCATTGGCTAAATAAGGACTACTGTATCTGTATTTCTAGGTTGGAAATTATATTTATCTCTTAGATCTTAAAAAATAGAGACTATCCTTTTTCCACAGTTATGATCATGAAATGTTGAGATGGGAAATTTAAACCTTCCTTTCAAACCAGTCTCCCCACTAAAATTAAAATGAAGTAAACTGGCACTGATTTTGATTTCCTTGCACACTGCATCTCATGCAAAGTAGTTTTGGTTACTAGGCATACAATAAAAGCAACACTTGCTTTATTCTCTAGTAAGATACCTTTTTATTCCCTGCTGAATGCTTCTGCATCAGGGACATTGGGAAGGAAGCCAAAAATAGCTTTTATTAGAGCAATTCTGTACCTATTAACTTAGACGGCAAGGTTAGTAATAAAAAGTTGTGGTACAGAATAGAACAAATAACAGAGTTGGAAGGGACCTTGGAAGTCTTCTATTCCAACCCCCACTCAAGCAGACCCTATACCATTCCAAACAAGTGATGTCCAGTGTCTTTTTTTTTTTTTTTAACAAAATAATTTTTATTGAATACAAAAAAAAAAGATTAAAAAACATTGAACATAGTGTATCATCTTTGACATACATCTTTGTCTAAACATTCCTTATTATACACATACTTTATACATTTCAGATATTCTTCCTCTATTTACATCCCTTCTAATGACCTTCCTTCTTTTTTTTCCTTCCATTTGTAAAATTTATTCCAGCTTAAATAGTATTCTGTTTCCTCCTGATTTTTTAATTCTTTCGTCAACTTATCCAATTCTGCGCAATACAAAATTTTCCTTATTAACGCATCTCCACTAGGCACTTCATTTGTTTTCCAATTTTGGGCAAACAAAATTCTTGCCGCCGTTATTACATGAATAATTAAGTATATATCATCTTTGTTTATATTTTTTTCTAATATGCCAAGTAGTAGCATCTCTGGTTTATATTGAGTTTTTTGACCCGTCATTTTTGTTATCCAGTTCCAAACCCTCTGCCAATAAACCTGTACCTCTTTGCAAGCCCACCAAACATGGAAAAAAGTACCCTTTTCCCTTTTACACTTCCAACAAAGTGGTGAGTAGCCACTATACATTTTTGCGAGCCTAGCCGGTGGCAGGTGCCATCTAAAGAGCATCTTATAGAGATTTTCCTTGTAATTTGATGCCAATGTAATTTTGCAATTACGTTCCCAGATTTGCTGCCATTGGTCCATGTTTATAGCGTGCCCCAAATCTATTGCCCAGGTAACCATTGTTTCTTTAACTTGTTCTTCAAATAATTTATATTCTAACATATATTTATATATTTTTTTGATTTGTTTTTTCTCCGGGCCTAATAATATTTTATCAAGCCCCGTATCTTGTCTATTAATTCCCCATTCTTTCTTGTCTTTCACGTATCTTGCTTGTATCTGAAGGTAAGACCACCATTCCAAAGCAATCCCCTGTTGTCTCAACTCTTGCCTTTGCTTTAGATATCCTTCCTCTGACAGGATATCTTTGTATATGATAACCCTATCTTGCCTATAAAGGTTGGGGTATATAACTGCTTCTAATGGTGAGAACCAGCCTGGGAGTTTTGTATAGTATTGGCATTTAACTATATTCCAGCTTTTTATTAGTTCTTGCCGGAGTTTATGCCTCAGGAAATATTGATGGTTCCTACTTTTATCTGTCCATAGGTGGGCATGCCAGCCCTGCTGGAGATCGTGCCCCTCTAATAGTAAACATCTTTTATTTTCCAATGTTATCCAATCCCTGATCCACGTCAGGGCCGCCGCTTGGTAGTATAACTCCCAATCCGGGAAGCCTAATCCCCCTCTTTCTTTAGCATCCTGTAGAGACTTTTGCTTTATCCTCGCCTTCCTTCCTTGCCATACAAAATCTAAAGTTAACTTATTCAACTCTTTAAAGAATTTTTTATCTAATTGGATTGGAATATTTTGGAATAGAAAGATAATTTTGGGTAAAATATTCATTTTCACCGCTGAGATTCTTCCTAGAAATGAAAGATGTAGATTTCTCCAGCGGTCTAGGTCAACTTTTATACGTTTAACTAATTTTCCGTAGTTATCCTCTCTAATTGATGAGCAACGTGCTGACATAACAATGCCCAAATATTTTATTTTAGTAACTACTTGTATTCCTAATTTTTCCCCAAGATTTTCTTTTTGCGTGTTAGTCATATTTTTTACTATGATCTTTGTTTTATTCCTATTTATTTTCAAGCCTGCCACCTCTCCATATTCCTCCAATAGTTCAAAAAGCTTCTGACCTGATTGCACGGGATCTTCCAAAATAAATACTAAATCATCGGCATATGCTTGGAGTTTATATTTTTCCTTTTTAATCTCAAGCCCTTTAATTTGCTCTTCTTGCCTTACAGTCCTAGCTAAAATCTCCAATGTATATATAAACAATAATGGCGAGAGAGGACACCCTTGTCTTGTACCTTTCTGAATATTGAATTTATTGGTGGCCTCACCGTTTATTATAATCTGGGCATTCTGTTCGGAATATATTGCAGCTATAACATTTAAAAAATTTTCTCCAACATCCATTAATTTCAGTTGTTGGATCAGAAATAGCCAATTAACATTATCAAATGCCTTCTGTGCGTCCAAAAATAAGAGTGCCATTTGGCAATCGCTATGTGATTCGTAGTATTCCAATATGTCTAAAATTGTCCTTATATTCCGCTTAGTCTGCCTATTTGGGAGGAAGCCATTTTGGTCACTATGTATGAAGTCAATTAAATAATTTTTAAATCTCTCTGCCATTATTGATGCGAAGATCTTATAATCGACGTTTAGTAGGGAGATAGGCCTATAATTTTGTATCTGTGTTCTCTCTACATCTTCTTTTGGTATTAATACTATATTTGCCTCTAACCAGGATTTAGGTATTTTTGCCTCAGTTAAAACATCATTGAAAACTTCTAATAGGTGTTCATTAAGTACATTTTGGTGTTCTTTATATAATTCCGCTGGTATTCCATCTGGGCCGGCCGCTTTATTAATTTTTTGTTTACTTATAGCCGTAGTTATTTCAATCATACTTATTTCCTCATTTAACATTATTTTTTTTTCCTCTGGTATCTTCGGTGTATCTGTCTTTTCCAAATAGTCTATTATCTTTTCTACACTTTGTCCCTCACTCCTCTTATATAAATTTTCATAATATCTTTGAGCAATTCCCCTTTTAATTATCTCATCATGTTGAATCTCTCCTTCCTCATCTGAAGTTCACATTACTTTGGTGCAATCTGGACGTCAAAAATTGATAGTTCTTCCGTAGGTCTCTCATTCTTTTAGGTATTTGTTTTAGCACTATAATTTGTTTCCCTCTGTACTCCAGCTGTTCATCACGTGTCTTGTATAATATTTCATCTCTAATTGTCTTTTTTATAAATTTCACGTGAACTTCTCTAGGCAAATTATATCTTCTCCCATAATTTGTCTGCACCCTATATGTCTCATCCATTGCAGCAATCATCTTCTCTTTATTTATCCCAAGAGCTCCCATCAGTAGGTCTGCCATCTTATCCTGAAGGTCTTCCCCTCTCTCCTCAATGATGTTTTGGAATCTGAGATAATAAGCTGCCTTTTCCGCTTCCATTAGCATCACCGCTGTCACTAATTCTTTGTTAGCCAAAGTTAGATTTTTATTTACTCTTCAACCTTCTTTTCCTCATTATCCATTCTTTGTTCTACTTCCAATAGTTTCTGTTCATTTTTTACGATTTGCTGTTGGAAGGCCTCAAATCTTCCATCCATTGCCTGAATCTTTTCTTTCATTTCTCCTGTATCATTCCTTACCCCTTCTAACTCCTTCTTGATTTCCTCATGATTCTTAAACATGGCTTCCTGCATTGCCTGCATCATTACCTGAAGGTCTTTAAATGAGTTAGAACGCTCCTTTTGAAGCATATCATCTAACAATTTCTGACTCATGGGGCTAGAGCTTTGTATTGTATTTTTTTTTTCCCCGCCAATCTTAGTCAGATTTGGATTACTTGCCATTTTTTGTAAACTTTTCCATAACTTACTGTTCCTCCAAAATAACCACTTTTCACTTCCCTCTTTTTTTCCTTCCACTTTTTGTCACTATCGTGGTCTGTAAATATAACTCTGTCAATATATTTCACGTTCTAGTACCACAGTGCCAGATGTTAGTTTTAAGCTTCCCCAATTTTTGTTCTAACTTGTAAGGTTATAGTTTAATAGTCCAATATTCCCTTCAGTCTCTCTTAAGTTTCCCTTCTCTTGGCAATCTTCTTTCAGAAACTGCCAATCATTGTCCCAGTCCAGTTCCTTCTATCAATCACTGTTCCTTCCCAGAGAAGCCACCTTTCATCAGCCGCTCCGCTCCAAGGTCAAAATCAAAAACCAAAAAGTCAAAACTCTCAAACAGATCTTCGGCAACAGTTAAGATAAAAAAAAAGTCACTGTCCCTTTAAGAAAAACTCTGAGTCTCGAAAACTTGCCTCCTGGCGTCCTCCTAATGGGGCCTTTTCCGGCCTCACTTCTTATCACTTTCACTCGCCACCAGCTCACCGCATTCTTTTTGCCAGGCTTTTGTTTCTTTGCAACCCCTTTAATTGCGTCTTCCAAGTCTACTCACAAAGGTTTCAGGAAAAAAACACTCAAGTCAGATCTGATACACCGTCGTTCCGCTGTTTCTTCGCTAGCTCCGTCCAGCTGTCATGTCATTCAGCGGCCATTACTGGTCACCTTCTTCCCGGTCCGCTCGGTTCTGGGTTTCACCCACTTCCCGACGTCAGTCGCCACCAACGACAGAGCAGCAGGTCGCCCACACCTTCTGCCGCCCCTACGAGGCTTCTCTCGGCTCGAAAGAGCCCCACGAGCCTGGGATAAGCGATTGGAGATGCTGGAGAGATCGTTCGCACCTCCGCTCGCTCTGACAGCTGGCTCCGCCCCCCCATGTCCAGTGTCTTTTTAAAAGGCTTCAATGATGAAGCACCCACAACTTCTGAAGGCAAGCCATTCCACAGGTTGATTGTTCTCACTGTTGGGAAATTTCTCTTTAGTTCTAGGTTGCTTCTCTCCTTGATTAGTTTCCATCCATTGTCTTCCTTCTGCTGTTTTGGAAAATGGGTTGACCCCCTCTTCTTTGTGGCAGCCCCTCAAATATTGGAATACTGCTATCATGTCACCCCTAGTCCCTCTTTTCACTAGGCTAGACATACTCAATTTCTGTAACCATTTTTCATATGTTTTAGCCTCCAGCCCTTTAATCATCTTTGTTGCTCTTTTCTGTACTCTTTCCAGAGTCTCAACATCTTTTTTATAATATGGTGATCAAAACTGGATGCAGTAGTCTAAGTGTGATGTTACTAAGGCCTTATAAAGCGATTCTAATAATTCATGTGATCTTGATTCTATCCCTCTGTAAATGCAACCTAGGATTGCATTGGCTTTTTTGGCTGCCACCGCACACTGCTGGCTCATATTTAAGTGACTGTCCACTTAAGATCCCTCTTACAGTTACTGCTATTGAGCCATGTTTCACTTAATAGGTACCTGTACATTTGGTTTTTCTTGCCTAAGTGTAAAATCTTACTTTTCTCTACATTGATTTTCATTTTGTTCAAGTCTGTCAAGATCTGGTCAAGACTGAGTGTTAATAACATCTCGTACTTAAAAGTAATGTTTTTTTTTAAAGAAAGGATGCATTCAGTCTGATGGTGAAGGATGTTCCTATTTATTTATTTATTTATTTATTATTTATTTAGCATATAGCAACAACAATAGCACTTAGACTTATATAATGCTTCACAGTACTTTACAGCCCTCTCTAAGCAGTTTACAGAGTCAGCATATTACTGCCAACAATCTGAGTCCTCATTTTACCGAAGGATGGAAGGATGGAAGGCTGAGTCAACCTTGAGCAGATGAGATTCGAACTGCTGAACTGCTGGCAGCCAGCAGTCAGCAGAAGTAGATGGCATACAGTGTCAGGGAAATCTACAAATGCTGGACACAGTGCAATCCTGACAGCCTGGATTGCTAGTTTATTCTGTTTTGGACCTTTATATACTGTATATGTTTTTAATCTCATGGATGATAATGCTGAAAAAAGTGTTACTGAAAGTAAATTTTTGATATTTTCTATCCAGTGGAGAAGTTAAAGTTGTATTTTTTGTATTTTTGTAATTTCTACAGAATGAAATAACTCCAGAGAGGAAGTAGAGTTTCTTAGTCTAGGATGGAGAATTAGACTTCTCTGAATTAATCTCCTGGATTCAATGAAGTTTCTTTTTTTAAATAAGATTATCAGCAATTTCTGTCTCTCTTTCACTTTCATTCTCACTCTCACTCTCACCCTCACTCTCCATCCATCCAAAATGCTCTTCAAAACAATATATCCTGGCCTTCTTAGCTTCCTGAAATTTTAGCTACATATAAAAAGCAGAAATCTATCTAGTTTACAGCATTGTGCTGAACTTGTATTTTAACACCCAATGAATTACAGAAAGTTGAAGTAATGGAATCTAATATCAGTACAATATATTCTCAATCCTTCCCAAACAAATAAAACTAATTGATGTATAAACTAACTAATTAGATGTATAAAGTAAATAGCTAAAGCAAATATATGCCCAAAATTAACAGAATATCAAGATAGTTACACCCCAATATGCTAATCCTAATATATTTAAGAATACGCTTTATGGTTCCTCCTTCAAGTTGAGAAATTGGGGACAAATTCCAGCAGTACCCCATCATTGGCCCATTTGTCTTTCATTTCTTAACATTATTTGTGCCCATAAATCATCCAATTTGTACTGAATCATCCAATTTGTCCTCCTCGTCCGATGCCGTAAACACGGACTGCAGAGATACTCCAGTCTGTTTGGAGGTCCTGGGGACTGAATCTGAGACCCTTTACTGTTGTTGTTGTTGTTGGTTGCGAAGTCGTGTCTGACCCATCGTGACCCCATGGACAACGTTCCTCCAGGCCTTCCTGTCCTCTACCATCTTCTGGAGTCCATTTAAGCTCACGCCTACTGCTTCAGTGACTCCATCCAGCCACCTCATTCTCTGTCGTCCCCTTCTTCTACTGCCCTCAATCTTTCCCAGCATTAGGCTTCTTCTCAGTGAGTCCTTCCTTTCTCATTAGGTGGCCAAAGTACTTGAGTTTCAACTTCAGTATCTGGCCTTCTAAGGAGCAGTCAGGGTTGATCTCCTCTAGGACTGACCGGTTTGATCGCCTTGCAGTCCAAGGGACTCGCAGGAGTCTTCTCCAGCACATAGTTCAAAGGCCTCAATTCTTTGCGTTCAGCCTTTCTTATGGTCCAACTTTCACAGCCATACATTGCAACTGGGAAACCATGGCCTTGACTATACGTACTTTTGTTGGCAGGGTGATGTCTCTGCTTTTTAGTATGCTGTCTAAATTGCCATAGCTTTCCTCCCAGGAGCAAGCGTCTTTTAATTTCTTGGCTGCAGTCCCCATCTGTGGTGATCTTAGAGCCCAGGAAGATAAAATCTGTCACTACCTCCATTTCTTCCCCATCTATTTGCCAGGAATTGAGAGGGCCAGATGCCATGATTTTGGTTTTCTTAATGTTGAGTTTCAAGCCAACTTTTGCACTCTCCTTCTTCACCCGCATCAAGAGGCTCTTTAGTTCCTCTTCACTTTCTGCCATTAGAGTGGTATCATCTGCATATCTTAGGTTGTTGATATTTCTCCCGGCAATCTTAATTCCAACTTTTGATTCATCTAGCCCTGCCTTTCTCATGATGTGCTCTGCATATAAGTTAAATAGGCAAGGCGACAGAATACAGCCTTGCCGGACTCCTTTCCAATTTTGAACCAATCAGTGGTTCCGTGTCCAGTTCTCACTGTTGCTTCTTGACCCGCATATAGGTTTCTCAAGAGACAAATAAGATGGTCTGGTACTCCCATTCTTTAAGAACTTGCCCAATTTGTTGTGATCCACACAATCAAAGGCTTTAGCATAGTCAATGAAGCAGAAGTAGATGTTTTTCTGGAACTCCCTAGCTTTCTCCATGATCCAGCGTATGTTGGCAATTTGATCTCTAGTTCCTCTGCCTCTTCGAAATCCTGCCTGTACTTCTGGAAGTTCTCAATCCACATACTGCTGGAGTCTAGCTTGTAGGATTTTAAGCATAACTTTACTTGCATGTGAAATGAGTGCAATGGTGCGATAGTTTGAACATACTTTGGCATTGCCTTTCTTTGGAATTGGAATGTAAACTGACCTTTTCCAATCCTGTGGCCACTGTTGAGTTTTCCAAATTTGCTGGCAAATTGAGTGTAGCACTTTTATTGCATCGTCTTTTAAGATTTTGAATTTACTTTACTGTACCCTTTACTGTATATTATAGTAAATGTGAGATTGGGAGGAAAGTTCATAGGAAACATTGCAGAGAAAGGGCACAGCTGACTAAACTCTGCAGGGTTTAGCTGGAAACCCCACTTGTGCAATGAATGTCTCCTTCAATGTGAATGGAAACCTTGTTGCATTCAAAGTAATAAGATGTATATGTCAAGGTCTTATTCTGATTAAATCTTCCAATTTGTTCCTGATGTAGAATATCCATGTCTGGGTTTTTTTATAATTTTATAACTTTGAAAGTATTTTTCCTCATGATTGTAAAAGGAAAGATCTTCAGCATTCATTTAAAGCAACATATTATGCAACATTACTGTAATAATGGTAATAAAAACAAAAGTGTGACACTCTTGCCAACTGAAAAATAACAAGGGATTGAGCACTGCATCTAAAAATGACAAAAATTAACTAATATCTTATTTGTAGTAAAAATATTATTTGCTCCCACTATCAAATTATCTGTTAAAAATGGGCAAGCTTTTGATGCCTGAGGGATTTTGATCACCCAGAAACCACAGAAGACATGGAAACGATTCCAAGTGAGCAGGTTCAGGATTTTTTGTTGTTTTGGGAGAAGGAGATACTTGAGGGTTTTCTTTGCTTTTTAAAAAATGGCTATAGCATGGGGGGGGGGGAGAAGAGATTACAAAACAAGAAAAAGGGGGGGGGTTGAGTCCCAATGCAACAACTGGGTCTTTAAGCAAATCACACCTGGATTAAAATAAAGCTTCTTAAAGGGGAGGGGAGAATAATGGGAGAATTACAGCAGAAATCTCTTACCTCCTTGAAAAAATTTCATTGGATACACAATAGCATGGTATCTGTCTATGCTTAATGATACTAAAATATATGTTGAAGCATACAAAAGTACAACCTAAAGCAGAAAGAAAGAAAAAATAATAACTGGTTATAGAAATGTCTGCAAGTTCTTTTATGCATAAACCAAGGGAATAATTCTACTTTCTCTTATTGGGAATAGCCAACTGAATTCAATACATTTTATGCTTTCATAACCACAGAACAATTTATACATCTCTGTTTAGACATTGGATCCATTCTGCTCAATAGATCTTTCTCCTAGGTAAATATATGTTTTAGGCATGTCCAACCTGGTGCCATCTAGCCATGCTGATGCTCTAACTCCCAGAATTTTCCTTCAAGGATGCTAATTGATACAACTGGCTGGAATTTCTATGAACTGTAGTACCAATATATTTGAACTGAATGAGCAAAGTACTTATTTGGAAAGTTTGTTATCAGATATGAACCTAAAGTTGCTGCACAGCCAAATCTATAATATTAGGAATAGGCCATACATACATTATTTACATATTAATGTATTATTATGGTAACTATCTGAAGCTTATCAGATTATCCATACATTGTCTCTACAATATATGGTTAAAATAGAAAATCTCACATCTGTTGCTATATATTATTCTGCACTGCAGTCCAATATATTGATAGAGATATTTATGAATGGAGAGCAAGAGTGTAACAATAAGTGGGAATACAGGTAATCCCCCAGATACAAGCGTTTATTTAGGGAGATTTCACAAAAACAAGGTTATTCCAAAAGGGTACTTACATTAGAAATTCAAAATTGCGATCAAAAACAGGCCTCTGTAGCCATGTGACTTGGATTCAGTCTTGGCTGCTGCAGTGGCCATTTTAACTCTGTAACCTGCCTGGGCCGTTTCGGGCCTACGAGAAGCCGGAAGTGTGTTGTTGGTTTTTTTGTGCCTGGTCACATGGCCAAACAAGATCCGGTGATTTTTGCAGCTGTCAGGACCGTTTGTTTTTGTTTTCCTGGACTGCGTGGAAGAACTGCTGCTTGCTGGGCTTGAGGACTACAGTACTGTTGAGAGCTAGAATTACTTCTTTAAATATTTTAAAATATTCTTTTTTGTTACTCTATAGTTCTGTACTGTATTGTTTATAATCACTTTGGGAACTGCTCTGCTTTTTATTGTGTACAGTACTTTGCAAGATTGTTGGTTTGCATTTGCCTGAAACTTATAGCATATGGCTGCTGCTGTCTCCTCTCCCTAGCACAGACCCACCAGAGATTCTGGAGAGAATGATCAGGGGCAGTGTTTTTTTTTTTTTAAGGTTTTAAATTTAAATTGCCTCCAGAAGTTGTGGGTGTTCCCTCACTGGAGGCTTTTAAGAAGAGACTGGATAGGCATTTATCAGAAATATACAATACTGTACTCTCTTGTGAGAGCAGTGGGTTAGACTAGAGACATCAAGGTCCATTCCATCTCAGTTACTATTGCAAGCCAACAGTTCTGTAAACTCCACCCCCATCTCAAGTATGTGTGTGTGTGTTTTTTTAAAGCAATCGGAGAGTTCTGTAAACTCCTGGAGACACTTAAGCTAATTACTTTAGTGGCAGCTGCAATCGTAGAGTTCTCCTCCCCCCTCTGAAGAAGCTTGAGCTGCCTAACAACAAATGGTTTTTTTAAAAAAAAGCCTACTGCCTGCTTGGGAGGCAGTTTACAGTATTGTGGTTACTGAAGCCGGAAACAGCTGTTTGGCAGCCGGAAACAGCCTGCAGTGGCGGGAAAAGTCTCTCAGTTCAGCCAGCCATCGGAGGAAATAGTAAATCAAATCTTTGTTCATTTAACGACCCATTTGATTCAATTAATGAGTTTGATTTTAAAATGTTGTAATATTGAGTCTGATTCATTTGATGATTACGAGCCTAATGGTCAGGCTCTATTAGGCTCATACCTTGAGGACTACCTGTAGTGTCAGAACAATACCAAAGTGACCTAAGGCTGACATTTCTGCAAATATGGAGAGTCAGTTTGCTCTAGTGGTTAAAGCACCAGACTAGAAACCAACAGACCATAGGTTCTGATCGACCTTAGTCAGGAAAGTCGCCTGGGTGAAAGACTCTCACAGCCCAACTCACCTCACAGTATTGGTCTTATGGGGAAAATAGGAGAAAGAAGGAACATATTTAGGTATATAAACATTAGATATGTTTGCCACCTTGAATTATTTATAAAATAATAAAGATAGAATAAAAACTCTAAAAAAAGAAATCTATGGAAGCACATTTCACGCTGCCATTTGTATTCCTCCATTTTTCAGGCAAATGGAGGTTTCAAAATCATTGTAAAGTTAAAATGTGACAGTTCTAATGTTGATTGACTTATTTTTAAGAATTCATGTGGTCTGTTTTCAGTTATTTGGATTACCCTAAATCCACTTAGGAGAAAAATTTTTTTGAAATCAGAAGTCGTTTGTATTTAAATACAAGAAATGGCATTATAAAATTTCTTTTCTTGCTTTATGTTTCTGAATGAGCATTTCAAAGAAAGAATGATCAATGAACATTACTTATAAAATACAATTCTGCAATGTAGCATGTTTCTATTGTAAAAGGTTATTATAGCTTGTACTTTTAAAAAGAGTTTTTTTTCAAATTCTATATACTTTGCTGGCTAAACTATACTCATTATAGAGTCTATAATCTATAATCATCATTATAGAGTGATTACATTTTTTACAATAGACAAACCAGCACTTTGACACTTAGAATACTATTTAACTATTCTTGTACTGTACCTGCAGATACCGAACAATTCGGCAAACAAGATCAGGGGCCATGAAATCTCCAGTGAAGCGCCAAATTATATCAGTCATTATATTTATAAGTCCTGTAAAACAATCTGTTCAAAATATTAGACAATTAGAGAGGAATACAAATATTTGACAGTGCTGTACTATCATAATCACTAATTTTATTCCTCCCATTTTACAAATAGTGCTCAAATTCTGAGGTTGTTAAGGTTCCTTAATTTCTCTTACCCTCTGTTTTAGGAAGACACATCTGGAAGATTTTTCACATGCTCTGCACATATCCCTTATTTTTATTGATTAAGTAGGACTTTTTCTGAGTTAGCTTTATGGTAAACCAGTTAGCTAAAAACACCTTGTAGTAGGAATTTTGAAACATAGACAAATACCAGATGTTCCAAAGTGAATCTAAAATTTAAAAAACATGCTGTTCCATAAAGTATTACATACTGTCCTAACTCTTGATAATGATGCTATGTTAAACTGGAAAAATAAGGATCAGTCATGCCTGGAAAATGAAAGGAAAGAAGAACAATGAAAAGTAATAATCTCAGTATGGACTTTGATAATCCCTGCTTGGATTCTGCCTTAATGCTAAATAGCTGAAAATTATATTAACAACTCCGTTATTGCCATTTTTAACTAATTCATGGTTGCCAATAGTAAGTCAGATAAACTAAAATTCTTCTTTGAGAAATTTGTGATGAGTTGATAAGAAGCAGCATTTGGGGAGAATTTACAGGAGGAGAACTATCCCTGATGGTTACTGAAACAAAAATGAACTGGACTGTGAAAGTAATGTATGAAAGTAAAGCACAATAAAGAACAGGAAAAAAAAAACCCTTTCTCCCTCGTTACTGTTTCAAGGACCTTAAATGCCTGGCAGGAATATACTTGTATCCTAAGCCATTTAGTGTACTTGCAGTATAAGTACCCTTATTGTGGCTTGTAAACAAATAATAAATTACATCTTGCTGGAAAAAAAATTAGTAGGGGCAAATGGCCTAAGAGAGGAGTAAACATGGTTTTTCTTGCCAATATCTCATGTTATTTAGTGACCTGAAAGAAATTAATTGCCTTGTTTGAAAATTAGATTATATTAGATTTATAAAGCTACACATCTCACAATAGCAACTCTAGAATGCTTAGAGTATTTAAGAACAATACACCAACATAAAATAAAATATAAAAGCAGCCAATCTGGACAAACAATGACCATGTAACAAGCTCTAAGTCAGGGGTCTTCAAACTTGGTCCTTTTATGACTTGTGGACTTCAACTCCCAGAATTCCTCAGCCAGGCACGCTGGCTGAGGAATTCTGGGAGTTGAAGTCCACAAGTCATAAAAGGGCCAAGTTTGAAGACCCCTACTCTAAGTAATACTCCAACCTCCATGCCCAGGGACAGCATAACTTTGTAATTTTGCTGTAACATTGATGATTATTGGAATAATTTTTGTTAAGATTTTAAATTATTAATTTTAAATTAAGATAATATTTCTTTTTATTGAATTTGTAAATAAATGATGTGTTGCCAAGGAGGCTTATAAAAATGTGTCAGTATCCATAGTACTATAACCAACCTAAAATAAAATGCTGCCCACAATCATGTTCAAGGCCTTTTGATAACAGAATTAATTTTCTTAAGCAGGTAAAGGAGAAAAGAATAAATTGAGTGGGTGAGGAGAAAGAAGAAGAGGACAAAGAGCAGGGGAAAAACTGATTTAGTCCTCCAAAATTCTTTCTCAGGTGGAGTTTTAAAAAATCTCTACAGGCTTGTATTACAATGATCACAGCATCAAAATCACTTAAAAATTCATACTTACCAAGAGTAAAAAACTATTGAAGTTAAAGCTAAAATTTAATAAAACAATGATTGAATGGGTGGAATATATAAGATAATCTTCTTCAAAGTGTGCCAGGTCAAGAAACAGGCATAGCAGACTGCTATTTTATTCTTGTAAGGTATGATCTTTTAGGGTGTGATAATAAATCTTACAAGCTTGTCAAGTATTTCTCTATTTCATCCTATAGTAAGCAAAATCAAGGAAGATTTATTGTTCCTTTCCCCCAGGACTGTGTAATCTTTTCTCAAAGGACTACACCAAAACAGATACTTTAACACAGGGAAGTGGGGGGGGGAGGGGGAGACAGAGCAGCTCCATCTTAATTAAACTAGATATATGCTATGCTGAGTGGGAGAATTTCTTTGACAGACATTACCATACTAGCAATAATGTTATTCCAGAACCCAAAATGATTCTTGTTCACTGAATTTGCCAATCTGGCTTGATAATAAGATCTTAATGGATGCCTAAATCATTTTGATGCAAGGGTTCCAGATATCAGCATTAACATTTTCACCAATATAAAAACTGCAGATGTTCCTTGTACCTATTCATGCTTCCGTAGATAACATGATCATTGAATGGCCTTCATGCCCTTAGGGTTTGAAAAAAGAACAGACTTCTCAGGCAACGTCTGGAGGGATTGGAGACACTCCATTCTCATGTGCCTCCACAGTCTCCAAAAATCACATGAGAACAGGGTGTGCTTTCAAGAATAGTTGTTGGGTATTAGCAAATTGGTGAATGCTGATGTGTCACCCAAAATATTGTAGCATGTCACTTTTGACACAAGTATCATAAGTTTGCCATCATTGTATTATTGTAAACACTACAAACGAATTTGGCTGAAGCCATTTTCCCTTTGTTTTCGGTTGCCACAGAGTTGGGAGGGGGGATGAGTATTTTTTAGCTTAATCAAAACAATAAATTGTTCTGTGGGAACCAAGGTCATTGCTGATTGCATTTTGGAGGACTGAAGCTTCCGTTAGAAAGCCCGCTCAAGTAGTTAATTGGGGTGTGTGATTTATGAAATATTACTGGGGTGGGAAGTTCATCTTTGTAACATTATAACTTTTGGGAGGGATCTTCAGTCTTGGTTTCACTTTTGATCGTGCTGATACTATGTAGCCAAATAAATATGTTCTTTAAGGAAACTTTTTGCCTTGGAGTTTTCTTTTACTGGTCTCACCTATCGGAACCATGACATTAAACCAAGACTGAAGTTCCAGGGAGGGGGTTATCAGTGACCCCATCGCCATGCGCCTGGCATATTGCAGGCTCTATGTCAGCAATGACCCACGGACCCACCCCCTCTTAAGCCCACCTTCGACGGGGATCCCAAGAAGCTGTCCTTCTTCATGAACCAAATGTGGGCTCACATGAATCATTATGGCCAGGCTTATCATGACAGAGCTGGAATGGTTGACATTGTGGCCACAAATTTAGAAGGGGTGGGTGACTGCCTTGCACGACAAGCAAGCATCAGAACTGTGGGATTTCAATC
Source organism: Azemiops feae (assembly GCA_023970755.1). Classification (NCBI taxonomy): domain Eukaryota; kingdom Metazoa; phylum Chordata; class Lepidosauria; order Squamata; family Viperidae; genus Azemiops; species Azemiops feae. The sequence continues at coordinate 144,739 of JALGBA010001107.1, read as the reverse complement.
TATTTACGCGCGAACTGAGAGCCAGATTCGAAGATGAATCCCAAGCCCTGCAAGCTGAAAAGGACCTCCACAAATTGAAACAGAGGGGCCGATCAGTGAAAGATTACGTGAGGGAGTTCCAAAGAGTGGCTGGACAGATCAGGCAGTGGCCTGAGCGATCACTGATCCACCACTTCAAAGCTGGTTTGGACCATGATTTGTTCCAGGCATGCACCTACCGAGGGATTCCTAACCAACTACATGAGTGGTACCGCCTGGCCATAAACCTACACATCGAGCTGAACCACTACCAAAAACCTGCAGCACCAGGATCCAAACCAAAGCAGGACCAAGTGAGACATTAGGTTCCTCAACGGCCCTCACCTGCCGGGACCACCAGAGCCCCTAGAGCACCTGCGGGACCTCCGATCAAGTGCTTCAGATGTGGTCAATCAGGGCACTGGGCAGCTGACTGTCCAGTCCCTTTTCCTCCGCCTATAAGCACACCTACAAAACCAAAGAGTGGATCCCGACCAATGCATGAAAAATCGAATTGGGCCAGCCAAGAGCAAGCCACACAAGTCACCTCTCCTCCCCAGGGGAAACCTGAGACTCCGACTGAAAGCTTGCCTCCACCTGCTTCTTGCGACAGCGACAACAAAGGAGAAGATGACCCGATGGTGAGTCAGCCTGTTCCACCTTTTGCCTTCCCTGCAAAACTTTTGGTCCCTAAGACGGGAGCACAAATGGATTTACATGTTTTAATTGACTCTGGTTGCACCCGGTGTTTGATCAACCTCCCCACAGTGCTCAAGCTAGACATCCGTGCCAAATTATTGTCCGTATCCATGAGGTTCAAACAGCAGATGGATCCCTTATAGGCAGGGATTCAGCCACTCACTTGACTGAACCAGTATGTCTAGAACTAGGGGAGCATTGGGAATTTATCCATTTTGTGGTGGTCCCAAAAATGACTGAGGCAGTAAATTTGGGATTAGCCTGGCTTGATAAATGGCAGCCCATGATCTGGTGGGAAAATGGAATGAGAGCTTTAAGGTTAGCAATGGGACCTTCACCTCCCACCCCCACCAGTGACACAAGTGAAACCCAGAGGCAATCTCTTGAAATCCTGAAAACTGCTGTAAACTCCCCGCCTGGGATGCCACTCATCCCAAGCGAATACCGAGACTTAGCTGAGGTATTCAGTGAGACAGAGTGTGACATCCTGCCCCCCCACAGAGCGACCGATTGTGCTATTTAAATTTTGCCGGGAGCCAAACTGCTCAAGCCAAAAATGTACTCAATGACCCCCCGTGAGTTGAGAGAACTGAGGGAGTACATTGATAAGAACTTGGCTAGAGGGTTCATTCAGCCAGTAAAATCCCGAGTAGCCGCTCCTGTGCTTTTTAAAGAAAAAAAAAGATGGGTCACTGAGGCTATGTGTGGATTTTAAATGGGGTCAGCATGGAGAATATGTACCCCCTCCCTTTAATGAAAGACATGTTAGCCCATTTGGCAAAAGGAAAGTTTTTTACCAAACTGGACCTAAGAGAGGAGTAGTATTGAGTGAGAGTTAAAAAAGGAGATGAGTGGAAGACAGCTTTTAACAGCCCCTTAGGAAGCTTTCAGTTCAATGCTATGCCTTTTGGTCTGCAGGGAACCCCTGATGTGTTCATGCAATTGATTAATCAAGAGCTACATGATCACCTATACAAAGGGGTCTTAGTCTACCTTGATGACATCCTCATTTATACAGAGACCATGGCAGAACATACTAAATTAGTACATGAAGTATTCAAAAAACTGCCAAATGCTAAACTTTACGCAAAGCTCTCAAAATGTGAATTCCATCAGACATGCCTGGACTACCTACGATATAGGATTTCCAGTGAAGGCATTGAAATGGATCCAGCCAAAGTTAAAGCAGTGATCGAATGGCAACCCCCACGAACCCATAAACAACTCCAAAGTATTTTGGGATTTGCAAATTTCTACCGGCAATTTATCCCCTCTTTTGCTGAGATAACTTTACCAATTACTGAACTATTAAAGACAGGGAAAAATGGGGGTAAGCCACGACCTTGTCAGCCCCTGCCATGGTCTATGGAAAGCCAAACAGTATTTGAGAACTTAAAAAGACTGTTTGCTGCCGAACCTGTTCTCAAACAGCCCAACCCTGAGGAGCAGTTCATCATCCAAGCCGATGCTAGCGATATGGCTGTGGGGGCAGTTCTTTTGCAAAGAAACCAAAAGGGAGACTTACAAACCTGTGCCTACACTTCCAAGAAATTAACCACACTGAGCGAAGGTGGGCTGTTTGGGAGAAGGAAGCCTTTGCGGTGAGATGGGCCCTGCTAACTTGGCGTCATTTCCTCGAGGGGAGCAAGGTGCCTTTTGAAGTATGGACTGATCATAAAAATTTAGACGCACTGAAAACCCCCCTTAAACTATCTCCCAAACAAGTTCAATGGGTGCAGTATTTTAATCCTTTCAACTTCATACTAAAATACATCCCAGGGGGAAAAAACTTCCTGGCAGATGCCCTCTCCAGACTGCCCCAGTATAAAAGCCACTGCAAAGAGATGAACTCCGTCATTCCATAACCACAGTCAATCTCTCAAATAACCCCACGGGGGCAACAACAAGCAAAACCACCTGAACCAGATAGCTGGTTAATGAAAAAACTAAAGGAGGAATTGAAAACCGATTCCTGATTCAAAGAAAACAAAACCATACTGACTTATCGAGATGGGCTAGCCTGGAAGGGGTTGAAACTATATTTGCCCAAGCCACTTAGAGTTCAAGCGCTTCAGTGCAGTCACGATATCAAACAAGCTGGCCACTTCGGATATATAAAAACTTTACATTTTGTCCGGAGGCAGTTTTGGTGGCTGGGTTTGAAAAAGGATGTTGAAAATTATGTAAAAAGCTGTGCAATGTGTGTAATGATGAAGAAACACCTCAGAAAAAACCCCTGGACTATTGCAACAAGTTGCAGACCCTTCCCAACCCTGGGAAAAGATTTCCATGGACTTTATTGTGGAACTTCCAGAAAGTAGGGGAAATACAGTAATATGAACTGTGATTGACCTTTTTTCAAAGCAAGCCCCTTTCATAGCCTGTTCTGGTCTCACCTCCACCCAAAATGTTCCTCAAACATATCTATGAGCTCCACGGAGCACCAAAATGGATTATTTCGGACAGGGGGATTCAGTTTACTGCTAGATTGTGGAGGGAGTTCCTTAAGCTGATCGGATCCATGCAAGAACTGTCAGCTTTTCATCCATCTATGAATGGAGCAGCTGAAAAAGTGAACACAATGGTGGAACAATACATTAGATGCTATGTGGATTACCAGCAGATGAACTGGGCTGACCTCTTCCCTTTTGTAGAGGTGGCTTACAATAACACAGTGCATAGTAGCACTGGACTCACTCCTTTTAAAATAGCTCTGGTAGAGAGTTCATTCCCATGCCTGAATACCCACAGGACCCTCCTGCTTCTCAAACTTTAGATAAGTGGGTGGCCTCCTGGAAAATTGTTTGGAACAATGCAAAAAAGGCTTTAGCAAAAGCCTCAAAAATTTACAAAGAACAGGCTGATTAAAAAAGGGCTCCTCAGAAACCATTCCATGTGGCGGGCAAGGTTTATCTCTCTACAAAATATTTGAGACTCAAATTGCCTAGTAAAAAATTGGGACCAAAATTCCTTGGACCTTTCCCCATAGTCCGAATTATAAACCCAGTTATAGTAGAGTTAAAACTCCCTCGCCTTTTGGGAAAGATCCACCTGGTTTTCCACTGCAGTCTGTTAAAACCTTTCATGGAATCATCTTTAACTCCTCCCAAACAAGCCCCTGGTCCCTTTGTGGCAGAGGGAGAGACTCATTATGAAATAAAATGAATTCTTGACTCTAGATTGTACAAAGGGAAATTACAGTATTTAGTACAGTGGAAAGGATACCCGTTATCAGAGGCCACTTGGGTAAAAAGTACTGATGTAAAAGCTGAAAGATTGATATGTAGATTTTTTTGATAAGCATCCTAATAAGCTTCAAGGAGATTCCTAATTTTAACTCTTCTTCATTTACAGGATTTCTCTTTTCTTTAGGGGATCCGACTATCAACACTACAAACGAATTTGGCTGAAGCCATTTTCCCTTCGTTTTTGGTTGCCACAGAATTGGTAGGGGGGATGAGTATTTTTTAGCTTAGTCAAAACAATAAATTGTTCTGTGGGAACCAAGTTCATTGCTGATTGAATTTTGGCAGGCTGAAGCTTCTGTTAGAAAGCCCACTCAAGTAGTTAATTGGGGAATGTGATTTATGACATATTACTGGGGTGGGAAGTTCAACTTTGTAACATTGTAACCTTTGGGAGGGAACTTCAGTCTTGGTTTCACTTTTGATCGTGCCGATACTATGAGCCAAATAAATATGTTCTTTAAGGAAACTTTTTGCCTTGGAGTTCTCTTTTACTGGAGTTCTTTTATACTGGTCTCATCTATCGGAACCATGACAATTATATTGTTCAGGAGCCTGGACAACTGCAAATCTCACTCAACAATTTTACTACACACTAGTAGGATTACGAAAGGGAAAATGTTAAGGTTTCTTGATCTCTCTTATCTTAAGTACTGAAGCATTTAATCTATGCAAGTATTGCCAGCCCCAACTGACTTTAGTATTACTCCAACTCCTAGTTTACTGTAATTTTGAATGTGCTAAACCAAAAAAAAAAGGAAAAGTGTAGGGTTTTTTTTGCCAATTACAGGACATATAAAATGAAATTAAGAATAATGGCTGCACAGGGCATTCACAAGAAATAAAAAAAGGTGAGCTGCAAAAATTACTTCAAAAGAAGAAAAGAGATGCCCTGAAGAAAAACTGAGCACACCTTATTCAAATTACTGGAACAAAAGACTCAGCTTTTAGATTGATGATTGACTGCTGATTTTGGCCAAATGCAGCTGGACAGCTGCATCTTATCAGAGGTCTCCATAAGGGGTTTCAGTACATTTAATAGTAGCACGCTGAGTACAGATAGCTTGTCTGATTGGCCACAAGAAACAGCAACTGAAGTGAAAATTTGATTTTCCAAGTAAGCGTGGGCAGTTTCTTGGAAAGATTAGTTCCACTAGACTTTATAAAAAATAATGCTACAAAATCACAGAAGTTGGAAAATTAATTATTTTTTGCATATTTTAGGCTGAAACAAATTGTAGCAGCAGTGTTAGCTTCACAAGAGAACTGAAGCTCCTTCATAACTCCTGCTTATGTCAATGGGAATAAAAAATCTATACAGGTACAATCCATTTCTCTCCCCAGTTAAAAGAATATGCCAATGAAACCCAAGCATGTTTAATCAATTCAATGAATAACTGAATGTTGAGGAAGAGGAATGTGATCACCTGTTGCGATCTTCTGATAAGCAAAGTCAATGGGGAAGCCAGATTCACATAACAACCATGTTATTAACTGAATAACTGCAACGATTCATTTAACAACTGTGGCAAGAAGGATAATAAAATGGGACAAAACTCACTTAACAACTGTCTTGCTTAGCAATGAAAATTTTGGGCTCAGTTGTGGTGTAAGTCAGGATTATCTGTACATCAGGACTTCCGTGAAGATGGCTGACTGAATACATGCTCAGTGAGGGATTCTTCGAAGGGTTTTTTCCTGGACTGTAGCTCTTCAGCTACTAACTGAAGAGACTGGCATTCCTTCAGTTTTTATGACCCACCAGGATCAGGGTGAGTTTAAGAATTTCCCCTCAAAACCTTCTGATGTAGCTGAAAGCCTGCAAGTGGTTTCTGGAGCTGAGCTTCGAAGCTATCTGCATGCCAAAAACTGGGGGGAGGGGCTGTAATCTGTTCGTGGTTGAAGAAGCTGCCGTTTAGAAATTTACTTTTCAAACGGACAGTAAGCTGTGCCTTTCATTTCTTAATCATCTTCAAGGACTATTAATCTTTTCTAAGTCAAGTTAAAAGAGGCTCTCTTTAGTCACAGCCTGCTACACCTTTTTGAAGACTTGCATCATTTTACGAATTTCGTTAGTGTTAAACAATAACAAGGGAGAAGGCTGCTAAGACAAGCCAAAATAAGGAAAAGTGGAGCAAAAAAAAAAAAAAAAGCTGACAGAGAAACATAAAGACTGAAAACTGTGATTTTAATTTATTATTGTAGTAACTTGTAGCTTGGTCTTCTTTGCTGTGGGTGGCTAAAATTTTCTGATCCTGATCAAAGAGGGAGATGGAGGAGCAAATTATTAGAGATATATTTCAAAGGTCTCTAAATAAAATCCACCAATTTGTTGACCAGCTGTGCTCCAAGAATGATAAAAAAAAATCTCTCAAATTACTTTATGTGTAGAAAGTTACCAAACTACTGAGGCAACTTCACAAGTACTGTCTGATGATATATTGATCATTTAAATAATGAATAATAGGTCAACAGAGCCACACAACAAGTAGAGAGTGTAAGTATGTAACAAGCTTTAAAATGTAAATCAGCACATATTTTGGATGGTTATCCTAGCTTCTGAGGGGCAGGATTGGTGGAATATAAATCATGAGAACAAATATATTTCATCAATCCAAAGGCATAATAATATTCCAATAGTCACATAATGATTGTTTACAGCCAAGCGTATATAGAACATAGAACTTGGTATTTTAGAATTTCATATTCCTAGCAACAGATCTGCCTTTTGTTATTTATAGTCTGTTATTTTCTTACTTACATTTAAACCAGCTAATACTGTAGTTGAAATTCTTTCTTCAAATACTGAAGAGCAAACAATTACTAAATAATTAGTTAAATGCTTTATCTATTTATTTTACTCCAAAATGCAGCCCATAATTTTATTGGCAGTTATGATATGTTACTTATTCCAGCTGCTATATATTTTAATTTCTGTATTACTGCAATGCATTTTTATTTTTTTATTTTTATTTGCTGCGCAGAATCACTTGGTGAAATGGGCTGCTATACAAATCGAATGAATGAATGAATGAAATGAGAGCATTGTGATCAATTTGCATAGAGCAAAAGAAGTCCAAGGACATATAGGTGGAAGACAGCATATTTCATTTTAAATAATTTAAAATGCCATAAATATGCAGTTTGAGTTACTTCAGTCGAGGATCAGATTTGTAATTTTACTTTTTACAAAAGATAACTGGTGAATGTAAAGTCATGTTCAGAGCTTGATTTGATTTGATTTGCCAGGTTGCTATTAAGACATACAGTTGAAATAAGAAATGAGATCAAGCAACGTATCAGATGAAATAAATTCAAATGACAGCCAAGGTACTTTGATTATATGCCATTAAGTTGTTTTTGACTCATAATGACCACATAGATAAATTTTCTCCATGACAAGCAAAGATATTAAATGATATCTGTGTGATGAGGGTTACATTTAAAAGTTTATTTAAAAAAAAAAAAAAACCAAGGTAGCATACCTGACATTGTTAATAAAAGCAGCTTAAAATTATTTTTTTAAATGTGACTGATGAGTTTTGGGCAGAGTTAGTTGGAGAGCATTTCCCCACTTCATAGTCTGGATAGACTTGTTCTAGGAATGCAAAAGAACACTACATGATTGTACTAGTTAGCTAGATATAATACATATATTTTAGTTTTTCATTGCTTTTTTAATAAAAAAAATACATCACAAATGTTTAGCAGTTGGCTGTTACATTAAATTGGCAGAAATTTATCATCAATTTTCTAAAAGCATTACCTTAATAAATTCCCAGCAGTGAGGTACTGTCCTTTCGAAAACTGCACAGCACATTTAAATCACAGCATTAAAAAAATCAGTGACTTTTTGGCTCTACAATGCATTAGCTAATATGCTTGCTTTCCCTTATGGAGTCTAGTGTGTTGAGGAACTCTGTTAAATTGGGGCTAAGTGATTTGAATCAGTAGAAACAATCAGCCTATTAATTCGCATTCAAGCAGATAATAACAGGCTAATGTAAAGTGCAGTGGATTGCAGGTGGAAATGACTTTCCAAAGTTGCTTCCAGCATTTCCTCCGTGTGCTTCTAATTAGGAATACACAGCATACGGGTGCTGCTTGAAGCCAGGAAATGCAATAGCACTATCCATTTTTTCAATATCACTTGTGCATCTTGTAAATAACAAGCACAACATTTTTTAAGAAGGGAATACCTGTAGCTCAGGGCTGCTTTGTGGAATCCTTCATGCTTTCTGAGTTTGGTTATTTGCTTGCAGATGTTTGCTACTTGATTTGGCAATGTTACCTAACTAGTGCATACAGAGCAGGTAGATCACTGATGATACTACTTAGTCAAGTAATGAAACATTAGCATTCGTAGTAACAGACTGAATTGCACAAATTCCATGGACAAACTAGAAAAGTAAAAACTTGAAGAAAGGTTTCCAAATATTTGAATTATTGTGTTTATTCTATGATCTGCTTCCTAATAAACCAGTTGCACAAGATTTTTTAAAGAAAGGAACTTTATTTAATTTATTTATTAGAACAATAATTTATAAATGCACATGATAAATTATTCAGACATACCATATTTGTTAGGAAAAAAAGGATAGTGTTACCTGCATAAGTAGCAATGTAAATCTAAATGTCATTGGTTTTGCAGAATGGAAATTGACTGAAGAACACATTTCAAGCAATATACTAAATTTAAAACAAAGTACAGTATATAGTATTTCTTGGCATCCAATGAAAAGCAACCTTAAATGCATGAAAGCTATATTGAGTACAAGATTTCACCAGAAGATGTGACATATTTTTTTGTCAAATGGCTTAACACAAATGATGGTAATTAGTGGCCTGTCTTTCTAAATCTAGTGTGCTCTGGACCTATCCTCTGTGCTGATGTGAATAAATGTTTATGAAAACTTTAATCCTTTACAGTAATTATTGTCAACAAAATGTACACAATTATTTTCTATAAGGGAAATTATAAATCACTTTAGGGTATACTTGAATTATGTTTAAAAGAATTGGATGTTGAAGGCAGCAAGAAAACGGTGAGGAATTTACATGAAAGTTAGTGTTGAAAGTTACTGTAATAAAATAATTTTTTTAAAAAAATGGGATCCTTCCAGCAGGCCAATCAAAAAACGGGAAGACACACAGAGTAGCTGTGGTCATGAATGAGAAAGAAAAGCTTGGGGAATGGGGAGGAGGAGATTAGTTGTCCAACTGAGTGTGGTAATATAGGATTAGTTGTCCAAGTGAGTGTGGTAGGTAATATAGGAAGCTTTCATAAATTCTTGCATATACAATACATGATAAGACTGATTATGTGTACAGTGTCTGTGCCAAATAAATTAGACAACTTCTCCATAATTTATTATTGCGCATCTTCAGCAGCCACCCTTAAAGTATGAATGAAAACCATATATCAACTCCCTGATGTAGGAAATGTTCTTTCTTGAATTCTGTCTCTTTAATCTTCATAGTGTAAATAGCTTGCATCTCAAAAACTGCTTGCCTCATTTTCCTGCTGTTGTGTTTTCTGTTCGTTGCGGCATTGAAGAGGCAGCATGTGAAACAGAACTCTCTTTATTGTAAAGGCAAAACCGAAACTAACAAACATTGCTCCACCCCTATTTATACAGTCAGCTCTGGGCGGCAGCAGCCAATGAATGCACAGTATTTTACCGCTCAAATGCATGCTAACTATCTTGTAGACAGGAAGTCTGGCTGGCAGGCCACGTGGCTCTTGGACAAGAAGGCCCCATGGAAGTGGACGAGTGTCCACGAGAGGAGTTTTGCAGCAGTTAAAGTATTGCTGTCATCTAATGTGGTGTTGGCTCATTTTAATGAGCAGCTTCCAATCAGCATTGCCTGCAATGCATCCCCGTACGGAATCGGAGCTGTGTTAAGCCATCTTAAGGCTGATGGGACACAAGTTCCTATAGTGTATTATTCCAGAACCCTCTCTTCAGCGGAACGGAATTACGCGCAAATAGATAGGGAGGCATTGGCCATTGTGGCCGGCATCAAAAAGTTTCATGACTTTTTGTATGATCGCCATTTCATGGTCTTCACTGATCATAAGCCACTCTTGGGGTTGTTCACTACAAACAAGCAGACACCCCAGATCATCTCTCCTAGAATGTTGAGGTGGTCAATATTCCTATCTGCTTCTGACTATTGTCTGGTTCACAAACCGGGTAAAGAAATGGGCCACGCAGACGGCCTTAGTAGGTTGCCTCTACAGCTATTAGAGTCAGATCCTGCTCCAGCCAACCACACCCTGGCTATCCAGGATTTGCCAGAGTCTCCCCTTAATGCAGGGGATGTTGCTGCAGAAACAGTTTCTGACAGCACGTTGAGCCGCGTGTTAAACTGTGTGCTCACAGGATGGCCTGACACGTGTCCTGGCCCTAACTTCCAGAGTTTCTGGAAAAGGAAGCATGAGTTATCCACCTTTAAGGGTTGTATTCTGTGGGGCAGTAGGGTAGTAATCCTGACCTCACTAAGGACTAGAATCCTTGATTCTCTGCATGAGGGACATCCGGGAATAGTCCAGATGAAGGCACTCATGCACAGCTACCTTTGGTGGCCTGGACTCGATAAAGATATCGAGGCCCAGGTCCACGGGTGCCTCATTTGCCAGCAGTCAAGGCCAGAAATGCCACATGCTCCTGTACATAGATGGGAGACTACTCGAGAATTCATATTGATTTTGCTGGCCCCTTTCAGGGGCAACTCTTCCTCATTGTTGTGGACAGTCACTCTAAGTGGCTAGAGGTCGTTCCAGTGTCCACTATGACAGGAGGGGAGGGGCCAAGATGGAGGACAGGCAGCAAAGGCTGTAAAGAGCTCCTCCAAGGCAAAAGCTTTCTTTTATTTTCTTTTATTTTTATTTTAACTTTTAACTTTTAACTTTTAAACTTTTAAACTTTTAAACTTTTAAACTTTTAAACTTTTAAACTTTTAAACTTTTAAACTTTTAAACTTTTAAACTTTTAAACTTTTAAACTTTTAAACTTTTAAACTTTTAAACTTTTAAACTTTTAAACTTTTAAACTTTTAAACTTTTAAACTTTTAAACTTTTAAACTTTTAAACTTTTAAACTTTTAAACTTTTAAACTTTTAAACTTTTAAACTTTTAAACTTTTAAACTTTTAAACTTTTAACTTTTTATCTTTTTAACCTCTTTTAACATTGCATTTTAAACCTGTTTTAAACCTTGTTTGATATATACTGGAGAGGCCAGTATATATTGGAAACAGAAGCCACCGGAGAAAGACGGAGGAATGGGTAAAAGAAAAAAACAACAAGGCCCGGGTTCTCTCCTACCAGTGAAAAATGCAAAACAACCAAAAATTGAGGAGCACTTTGCTGGCAAGAGACTTCCCCCCCCCTTCATTACCAACAAGCCGGAGAGATTAGAACGGGACCTGCCAAGAGATCTGATAAAACAGCAGATACTGGACTTTCCTGATATGGGGGGAGGGGAGCAAAATGACAGCCAGCTATTTTCACAAATAACGAGTCCAGTTACAGCCGGCATGGAGACTAAGATAAAGACTAAAAAGGTTAACAACAACAATCTGACTCAGAGTGGGGAGAGCTTACCATGGGAGAATACAACAGAGTTCATGGCAAAGCAATGTCTTCTCACAGCACAAACGGTAGTCTCAATATTTGAACAACTAATAACCATTCAACATGATGTAGAGACATTGAAAAAAGATATAGCTGTTCTGCTCCAGGCACAGCATTGGGCTATGGGCGCCCCCACTGAAAATGAGCACAGACCCTGGGAAACAGACAGAGAGCCTGCTGTAAAGTGGCAGCCCACTCAGAAAAACAGTCCTTCTACTGCTAAGGCAACAAGAGGAGGAGATATTAATAGAGAAGTTTCATGGGAAGACAATAAAGCATCCCACCTACAATCATACCAATCACAGCAATCACATCGCTCACTACAAACACACCAGGTTGTGCTGAGAATCCACATGAATAGGCTTAATCATGGTCGTTGGAATTCCAAGAGGGCTATACTAAATTCCCTAAGCCAGCTTCTTCACTGCCACTGGGGGCAGATTGATCTACATACTGCGGAGTGGCTCCCTGAGGCCCCAAATTGGAAGTGGATATTTCTCTCCTTTAAACAGCCCACCATACCGCTGATGCTATTTAAAATGAAGGCTCATGTAGACTCCTTTCAAATCTCTCCCATCAGAGTTTTCTGCGAGGAAAGGGTTAAACCCTTAATTGTTAACATGCGAGCTCCCAAGGTTGTCGTTTCTTCCGCATTCTCAACCCTGGGAAAGGGAGAGGGAAAAAAAGGGAGTAAGCCAGCCCCGTTTGGAGAAGATGTACTTAACAGCACAGAAACAGAAACAGGACTTATTAATGCTTTTGGCGCTCTCCCAAGGTGTGAACAAGATAACATACTAATCAAGTTAGAAAACCTAAAGAAATCCTTATTGGTCACAATGGATACGGCTGAACCGCTTATTGATTTGGTTTCCCCTATAATTGAGCCTCTTATTTTTCCCCCAGGGGGCAAGAGATTGCATGAATATGAGTTCATGGAAAGCAGAAGCCAAGATACACAGGAGCCAGTAGAGGCCCCAATAGAGAAGGAGATGCTAGCATCCTTAAGTGACTTTCTGATGATACCTTCTGCAACACATCAATCTCTCTCTCTCGAGAGAGAGGACTCACGTCAGTGCCATCATTTCAAACCCGAATGGAACATGACCTAATAACCCCCTGCTCTACACCTAGAGAAGAGGCTCCAGAACGGCAAGCCTTGTTAGCTGGGGCTAAATCTTCTTACCTCGAACAAAGTCCCCAGGAGCCTCCACAGAATTTTGATGGGGCTCCTCTACTTTTAGAGAAGGCCAATTTCGTGCGGGACAACACTTCAAGCCATTGCAACAATTCCACAACTTCCCTTTGTATAAATCAAATCTCCTGACGAGCTGCAAAAGAGGATCCCCTCTCCATTATAACCTGGAATATAGCGGGCTGGTCTGTGCCATCAAAAGACCAACATTTTCTGGACTATATATCGCAATTTGACATTCTTTTTTTACAGGAAACCTGGGCCCCTACAGAGATACAGTTAGATGGTTATGGGGTAACTCTATCCCAGCAGTTCCAAGTAAGGTGGGTGGGAGAGCTAAAGGGGGCATTGTGACATTAGTGAACACATCTTTGTATTTTAAATGTGTACCATTGCCACCTCTTCAGCCATGGGTTGTAACTACCCTACTTTTATTTAAACAGGTGGAGATCTTGCTTTTTAATATCTATATTCCCCCACTCAACAAGAATAATCTGATCAATAAGATCTGGGAGGGTATAGAAGATTTTATCCTGGGCTGCTTAGACAAATATCCCACAGCAGCAATAATTATTGGGGGGGACTTAAACGCTAGGATGGGCCCAAGCGATCAAGCATTATTCAATCAATTTAAGCTCTATTATGAAGAGAATGTACCAGGAGAACCCCTGTTTGCCAGACAATTTAAAGACACCAAGGCAAATCGGGCAGGTTTGTGTGTAACACAGATGACTGTACACTTGGACCTTTGTATCCTTAATGGTTCCACATGGGGTGACCACCCAGCAGATTATACGTATCGGGGAGCAGGAAGAACATCCACAGTGGATTATTGGATAGTATCATACGGCCTCCTGAAGTTCGTGCAGAAAATGGAGGTAGACTCGCTACTCGAAAGTGATCATGATCCACTAACCCTTACTTTTACATTACACCAGAAACTGCTAAGGGCTGGCTCAACCTATCTACCCAGGTTAGAGAAACACAATACCCAGATAAAAATTAAATGGACAGAGAAAAATGCAATGGAAGTTACTAAATGGATGTTAGCCCCAGAAACCATAGAACTACATACATCTCTATTAATGAATAAGTTTGAAGGATCATACTTAAAGGGGTATGAAACTTTAATTTTAAATTTGAAATCGGTCCTCACTAATAGAATACTGGCTCACCCCAAAAAGCCGATTTTAAAGAATAAAAAATGGTTTGACAGGGATTGCGTGCAACTAAAAAAAACATATAATAAGGAATACAGGAAAAGTAAAAATGCCCCTTCTGAGGATCACACTCACTGCTTAAAGCAGTTGAAGGCACAATATAAGACTCTTCTAAAAGAAAAGAAAAGGGTGGCTCAGATGGAGTCTTGGCATAGACTAATTGCATCAGTCAGGACAAAAAATACATCCCTTTTTTGGCACATCACCAGAGGATTGGGGAAATCCCCCCTACCTCCAACTAATCAGGTACTGATTCATGCCTGGGAAGAATATTTTAGGAAGCTTTATGCAGACCCCGACTATGTAACTAATGAGAGCCAAATTAATTTGGACCAAACCCCTTATTGGCCCCCTGTTACACCAGGCGAGATATCCCGATTGATTGGAGCCCTCAAGGCTAATAAGGCACCTGGTGCTGACAATGTCCTGCCAGAAATAATAAAAAATAATCCCAGTTGGTGGGCTCCACTTTTAGCATCTCTGTTTACATATATAGATAGAACGGGCCATATGCCAAGAGATTGGGGATTAGCAATTATCATACCAATCTATAAAAAAGGTAGTAGAAATGATAGTAGTAGCAATTATAGACCCATTAGTCTTCTGAGTGTTATTAGTAAAATGTATGCCAAACACTTAAACTATAAACTTCAGGATTGGCTAATTTCGGGGGGGATAATTAAAGATGAACAAGCCGGTTTTAGAGAAGGAAGATCAACAGTGGATCATATCTTGGTACTTCACCATCTAATACAAAAATACACACATAAAAAAAAATCCTCTCTTTTTGTGGCCTTCCTTGATTTTAAGCAGGCCTTCGACTCAATATCTAGGAACTCCCTATGGGAGAAATTAGAAGGCACTACTATCGATAAACGCCTCCTTTTCCTCATACAAAAATTGTATACCAATTCCACTTTGAAAGTGAGGTGTAATCCTCAAGGGACCTTAACCAGCTCAGTAAGGGTACAAAAAGGGGTACGGCAGGGTTGCATCCTGTTCCCCTCCCTTTTTAACTTCTATATCAACCCCCTGATCGATCTCTTACAGAACCCTGATCTGCATCCGCCCAACTTAGCACATCGTAAAATCCCGATCCTTCTATATGCCGACGATGCGATCATTATTTCTCAAACTCCTGTAGGACTGAAGAGAGCAATTAGGGCAACACTCGGCTACTGCAAACAGAATAAGTTGGTCCTTAACTTTGATAAATCAAAAATTTTAGTTTTTGCTAAAAGACCCAGCCAATACTCCTGGAAAATAGAAGGACACAGTCTGGAACAGGTTAGAACATTTAGATACCTTGGGGTGGTTTTCCACTCGCAGGGGACATGGAGGGCACACCTGGATCATACATTGCAAGCAGCTAATAGGTCCTTGAATGCAAGCAGGCATTACTTTTACACAGGCGGAGGTCAATTGGTACCGGCTGCCTTAAAACTATATGGGGCACAAACAGGAATCCTTGCAAAGAAAAACTTGCTTGAAACCATACAAACGAAATTCCTGCGAGCCATCTTAGCTGCACCCAAAGGAACCCCAAATGCCCAATTAAGAATTGAGACAGGCATGCCCCAAATTCAGGTAAGAGCCTGGAAGATGATGATCATTCACTGGCTTAAAATGTATTTCTTTCCAGAGGGACTATCCCCATTAATGCTGACTGACAACTTCCCCTCCCCCTGGAAGCAGGCGATAGATCATAAACTGGGCTCTTATGGGCTCTCTTCGGTATTCCTAATGTCCTAGGCTTTGATCAAGCAAAGCAAGTAGTATCCAATAGAATAAAGGACACGGAGTTCCAAGAAGAACTAAATAGGTTACCTCGCCACATTAGGGATAGAATCAAACAGGGTGTGTGGGAATCGGCAAGATATCTGAATGATCTGACCTTCCCAAAACAAAGAATAGCTTTCTTCAGAGCCAGATTTATACCGAGTTTATAGGTCAGCATATATTCTTCCCTTATTAGAGAGATTGCCAGGGAGGGCAGACAATTTTTATGTAGGCTTTCTCCTCCAGGACTCAAACCCTTCCATCACGCATGCAGTGGCAAAATACTGTGTTGCAGCAATGTCCACAAGAAAAAAATTGGTTACAGATTTATAGCCATAAACTTGTGCCAATTTTTTGGAGATATCTCTAATAATTTTTGGAACATTACATTTACTCACACACTTATCGACTTTCCACTCACGTAAACTAGGGAGTGATCCTAACAGTTTGAGAACATGTATTTTTTTAACAGGGATGTTATTATTTATTATTAATGTCAGTACTATTTTTATTTTATATTTTTCTTAATATATTGTAAAAAGTGATATCTATTGCTGGTCTATGACCGTAATAAAGTTATTATTATTATTATCAAGAGCCAGTGTAACGGCTTTGCCACTGTGGCCTTGTGGGGGAGGAAAGCATGATAGAAATTAAGGAGTCCCAGGAAAGCCTGAAGCTCTCCCTTTCTTTTGGGACTGGATGCCTGCTGAATTGCTTTAACTTTGGATTCAGCAGGATGAATGCCTTCGGCATCTATACAGAACCCCAGGAATTCAGTGGAAGTGACTCCAATTTTGCACTTCTCCTGTTTGAGCTTCAGCCCCGCTTCACGGAAATGCCGCAAAACGGCCCGGAGCCTGTCAGCGAGGTTTTCGACTGATTCCCCTGCAATGAGGACATCATCGAAATATGGGCATACACCCGGAATATTGCGGAGCATGCGCTCCATTACGCTCTGAAAGATGCTAGGGGCTACATTAACCCCGAACTGTAACCGACGCACCTTGAAAGCTCCCCGGTGGGTTACAATGGTTTGGGCCTCCACCGTAGTGTCATCCACCAACAGCTGCTGGTAGGCCTGGGCCAAATCTAATTTGGCGAAAATGCGACCTCCCTGTAGAGATGCCAAAATGTGGCTGACTACAGGCACCGGATAAGAGTGCTGCTGGAGAGCTTTGTTTAACGTGCATTTATAGTCAGCACAAATGCGTTGGCCTTAAGTGGCGTGACAATGGGGGTTTCCCATGGACTGCTATCAACTGGTTCTAAAATGCCTTGCTGTAATAGCTTGTCCAGCTCTGCATTGATTCTCTGCTTCAGGGCAAAAGGCACCCAACGAGGCTTAATCCTTATTGATTCTATTGAAGGGTCTAAACGAAGTGCAATTGGAGGCCATTTGTATGCTCCTAACTCTGAGCTGAAGACATCAGCAAACTCTTTACACACCACCGAGAGACTCGACGTTTGCAGGCTATTCAACCCAGTCACTTGAATTCCCAAAGCATCAAACCAATCGAGCCCAATTAAGCTGGTGCTGTTGCCCTCAACAACTACGACTTCCAAGGGACCCTCGAAGTTCCTGAACTGCACTCCCAGTGTGGCCTCCCCCTTGATGCTTACCCGGGAATTTTGGAAGTTGGTTAAAACGAGGTTCGATGGCCTGAGTTTAATGCGCTTGCCGCTTCGCCTACAAATCTGCTGAAGGGTCCTTTGGGAGATTATCGATAAAGCTGAACCCGTGTCCAACTCCATGTCAGAAGGAACCCCATACAACTTGACTTTGAGGTGTAATTTCTCCTTGAGTGGGCGATGGGCGCCTGTCCTAAACATGCTCCTTCTACTCGTGCAAAAGCCCACCCTATTTCGACTGGGGACCCCGGTACCTTTCCGAGGCAACTCTTCTGAGGAATGCTCTTTCCTGCGACCCAAACAAACGGCGGCGATGTGGCCTTGCTTGCCACACGCCCGGCAAGTGGCTGTGCGGAACCGGCAGTCAGCCCGCTTGTGACAGCCTCCACACCCGATGCACCGAGAGAAGGAAACTGCCTTGTCAGGTTGCCGTTGAGGCCTTCTTTCTGGGGTTTGCTGCACCCGCTCGAGTTCGTGGTCCAAGTCGGAGTCTTCAACTCTTTCGACATCCTCATGGTGGATGGCCTCCGTGCAAGGAGGGTTCTTGGATAGCTGCAAGGCCTTAACAGCTCCGCCTGCTGCTTCTTCGGCCATTATCTCCCTCAACGCGTCTTGAAATAAGATTGTCTCTTTAGTAAAGATCTTCTGTTGCAGATCTCGGCTCCTTAGACCACAAACTAAACGGTCCCGCAGCCTTTCTTCAAGGTCTTTGAATTCGCATGGCCGTGCAGCTTGGCGAAGAGTGGCTATGAAGTCGGTGGCGGACTCGCCAGGACATTGGTCTCGCTGTTCAAAAGCGTGCTGCCAAGCGATGACCGAAAGCTTGGGCTCAAAATGTTCTTTGAGTATCTTCTTCAGTTCTGAGTAAACAATGGACACAAGCGGTGGTGGTGCAACCAAGTTCTCTGCGATATCGAAGGTTGCTTGACCGCAAACACACAGGAGCGTCGCGGCCTTCAATCCGTCATCTCGAACTTGGTTTACCCGCAGGTAGTTTTCAACTCTCATGACGTAGGAGCTCCACCTCTGGATGAGCGACGTTGAATTCGGAGAGTTTCCTGATCTTCGCCATGGTGAGTCTTTCGCGGCCTTTTCAATGCGTCGTGCTGCGCAGGCTTCCGTGGAACTGCCAGGGCGGATCCTTGGAAGCACTCTCCTCCAGGTTTCCATACTGGCAGGATAGAGTGAGGGGGGGTGGAACACCGTTCCGACCAAGCGCTTGCTAGGCCTTTCCCCCGTAGTGACTCAGCTCTTCGAATTGCGGCAGCACGATCCCACCTTCGTCGCCAATGTTGTGTTTTCTGTTCGTTGAGGCATTGAAGAGGCAGCATGTGAAACAGAACTCTCTTTATTGTAAAGGCAAAACCGAAACTAACAAACATTGCTCCACCCCTATTTATACAGTCAGCTCTGGGCGGCGGCAGCCAATGAATGCACAATATTCTCCCGCTCAAATGCATGCTAACTATTTTGTAGACAGGAAGTCTGGTTGGCAGGCCACGTGGTCTGCTAACCGTTCCTGCACAATCCCAGCCACCTGCTTCATAAATTTAACTCAATACATTACATATGCAATATGATCAAACATGAGAGTTTGCAACTCTACAGCAGGACTGAACAGTTTCCCTTGCTTTCTTTTTGTTTTAGTGGGATATGTTATGCTTAGATAGAAATTCTACAGAAAAGAGAGGAAAGAGCATGCTAAGGATGGAGTTGCCCTGTATGTCAAAGAGGCCTAGATTCCTCACAAATGAAGCAAATTTTTTCCACTCCTCCTCCTTTTGCATAACACTTTCATTTATACTTTCATTTCATTTTAACTCTCAAAATTCTTTTTTCTGCTATGTATTCTAAATGTTCTCATTGTGTACATTTTGTTGGCAATAATATTACTAAAGAGGAATGGGACAAGAAAATCCTGCTGCTGATGTTACCTAGTCTGATAACGAAACGTTCAGAAACTAAATTGAAACAAGCTTGGAGAGCAAACCACTGCCAAAGGTTATCTTATCTTAATAAAGGTTATCTTATCTTAATAAAGGTTATCTTATCTGATACTGAAAGTGTTCTTGGTAGAATTTTATTGTTTTGTGTGTATATTTCTATATTTTATTACATTTTATTTATCTAAATATTTTAATATATCAGTATTTTATCTAACTGTCATTCAGTAAAATAGATTTGTGTTTACTTAACAGTTAAATATTTCTTGCCATTCCTACTGCCTTACATGTTTAAATGGGTCTGGTACACCAGTTCTTACCAGCTTTTCCTTCTCTTTTTTCTTTGTTTTGTGTAAATTGCACTTACTTATATCCCATTTCCCTTTCGTCCCTATAATATTGTTGCTGAATTGTTCCTACATCAGGTCATTGACTATAATAAAAGATTTTTGAACTCTTCCACTGAATCTGAGTGTGCCCATATCAATCCCCAAAGCACATTATTATTAGGGACAAGGTTGTTGCCCACAACCAAGTAAATTTAAACTGACATTAAATTAAATCAAAGACAGTTGCCGTATATTGTAACAGTAATAAATTACTGCACATTCTAGTATGACAATACATTTTTACATATCGTAAATTATAAGCAATGCCATAGTCAAGGAACCCTCGAGGAAAGTTGCATTGTAGTTTCAGTCATAAGAGTGTATGTGTGTGTGCACCTTCAAGTCAATTTTTGACTCCTAGCAACTGTTTGATGTTTTCTTGGCAAGATTTCAGAAATGATTTGCTATTACTACTTCCTAGATTTGAGAGAGAGTGCCTGGCCCAAGGTGATCCAGCTGGCTTTATGTCTAAAATGAGATTAGAAGTCAGAGTCTCCAGCCTTTAGCCTGATGCTTTAACAACTACATCAAACTGGCTCTCTTATTATAAATAGCACACAGATAATTAAAAGATAAGACTGAAAAGTTTTTAAGCCAGTCAGGAACAGTAACCATAGTGCTATAACATTCAACATGAAAAAAAGTGATGTTTGCTGAAAACATCCAACAATCACATTAGACTTCCTTTGGGTGGCAAACAAATTTAATTAATTAATTAATTAATTAATTAATTAATATTAAAAGTAAATGTTAAACAAATCATGGTTTGAAAGGAGAGCCAATAGGATTGATTCTTTCTATATTGCATGAAGATTATTCTAATATTATTATTCTATTGTACAATAGTAGAATCTAAGCTAAAATGTAAACCTCAGAGCAGAAAAGGTACCTCAAAGGACAAGCAGGTACCAAAGGTACCAAAGCAGGGTCAGAGATGCTTTTAAAACCAAATGAAAGTAATGCACAAATAAAGAGGATAAAAATTAACATTTATAAATAAATGTATCCCTTGGTAACTAAGAGTTCTTAAAGAACTGAAATACGAAGTTGCTGAACAGTTTATAGAGCTCTTAACTGCAAGATGCTCTGCTCAGGTTTTGTATAATAAATTGTATTTTCACTTTATTACTCCATTTATTGTCCAATTGTATTAATAACCATTAATCTACAGATCTCTTGCCATCCTTTCATGATAACTTGAAACTAATAAAACTTTTAATTTTAAAAGCCTCAATAGAAACTAAAACTGGAAATTTACTTAAGAAATCAGATTACTATTAAATTTAATAAAATAATTTAATGCCAAAAGCATTAATAGTAATTTCAAGAAAAATGTATTGCTTAATTATTGAATAAAAGAATAAAAGAAAATGACCAAAGATAATAAATGACAGATAAAATATTTTCTCATGAATGAAGGCAATGTCCCAAGATAATGTTGCAGGATCCAATTTGGGGTGGTCACCAGGACCAGAGATTTAATCTTCCGAGCTTTCGGATACGTGCTGGAGCCCATCCTCAGGGAACTTCTCAGAGAATATTTTCTAGATCCTATAGCATGTGACATCTGCCTCCCCCTCCCCCATGGTCATGGGATTGCATTTTGGGCAGTCGATAACTGGGTGCATTTACAGCCATCTGCAGCATTCCATGGTCATATTACTGTGATTTATGACTATTTTTGCAGAAAGCAGCATTTACTTCTGATTTTTGGCAAAAAATGCCACTGGGTAAAATAGATTCACTTATTCACTGTGTTATTCACTTAAAAGCTGCCATGTTTTTTTAATAATTGTCACAAAAAATATCATAAAATCAGGTTGGTCATGTGATGACCCATTTAATGATCAGCAGACATTATATTTGTAAATTTGGGCTCAATTTTGTTCTTATATTAAGTGTTACCTACAAGTAAAAACAATCCTACTCTAATGATCCCATTTTGTATTGGATTTGAGGTTTATAATGAATTCATGCTCAGGGAGAGCATAAATCCTATATCCTCTAAAGAATTTGGAAGTAAATTCATATTAGAGTCCACCAAATCTAAATCTAGGAGAATATTTTTTTAATATATTTTATTGATTTTTTACAATAACAATCTTTAGTGCTTAGTAAACAATGTGTTGTCTGGGTTCATATATTTAAAAACAGTCAATAATGATTAATTTTTATAATTCCATAATCAATATGTTAATTAATAGTATATTTCCTTGATCTTCTCTTCTTCCAGTAGTATTCTCCTTTGTCAACATTAAACAAATGTAATTCTTAATATTTTTGATACATACAAGTTTGGATATAAATATTTTTCTTGTGTTTGTACAAATAACAATAACATCCATATATAAAATCTTTTCTGGTTGACTTATGTTTCAATTGTATTTGTAAAAGTCATCTTATTAAGTGACTATGTGTCCTGTTTTTTCTTATTTAAGCTTAATTTCCCCTCAGTATTCAAACCATTCTTATCAGTCATAATTTTCTCAAAGTTGATTACCTTTAAATATCTAAACTTTTCATTCACATACATAATATTTTTACATTTCATGTATTATAAAAAGTACTATACTACATAATAATAATAATAATAATAATAATAATAATAATAATAATAATAATAATAATAATAATAATAATAATAATAATAATAATAATAATAATAATAATAATAATAATAATAAAGTTGGAAGGGACCTTGGAGGTCATCTAGTCCAACCCCCTGCTCAGGCAGGAAACCCTATACCATTTCAGACAAATGGCTGTCCAGTCTCTTCTTAAAAACTTCCAGTGTTGACTTCCGGATCCGGTTGCAGCGCCAGCGGACGTGCAAAGAACTTGCTCTCTTTGCCGTCCGGTTTCCCCCTGCCGGTAGACCCTGGACAGGGTCGAAAGTCGCCCTGGAGGGACGACTACCATAGAGGAGGGCACTCGTCGATCGTGGAGGGAGCGGCAGCTCCCTCCGCGGTCCGAGAAATCACCTTTGGGCCGACGGGGAAAAGATCGGCCAGTAACATGGCCGATCACTTAGCTGCTCCAGCCGAAAGTCACAGCAACATCTAAGCAAAAAGAACCACCATGGAAGATCTGGGTGAGACCTTTCCTTCCCTCTTGTTAATCTATCTACTTCCCTGTTAACAGCTTTAAGGACTATTTCCCTATTTTGAGAAAGCAGTGTTTGGACACTGGGGAAAACGGGCTTTGGAAAAATAATTATTTTGTTTTGTTTTGTTTTGTTTATATAAGCTGTTGGAATTTGGGTATCCTGAAAAAAATCCTTACTGTGACTCTCTTGCTTGGCTTGTTTATCTTCAGTTTAGGTGAAAACCTTTAGGGAGGGGGTGGAATGCTTTTTTTCCTCCCCCCTCCCCTGAACAGTATTGCCTACTTTAAAAAAAAAAAACCTTCCGTTTTCTGGGCGGACTCATGTGGATTGTTTTGGTTACAATGCAACCTTGAACTTGGCGTGAAGCCCAGAAACTTTGACTGATACAATGTAACTATCTTCAGCTGAACTCCCACTCTCTGATTTTGGCATGATGCCCAGACTGGACTATAATATAATAACTGACTGCTACTGATTGGGACTCTTGCTGCTTTTTTTATTTCTGTGCTGGACTTGACTATTTGCTTTTTTTTATTTCTGTTTGGAAATATATTTCGGTTTGGATTCTATATTTTATAACGCTGCAATCTATTTTTTAAGCTGAACTTCCACTAAAAAAAAAAAAGAGAGAGAGGATGGAATCCTACTCACAGATTAATTATGGACTTATATTAGAAATTTTTTTGGAAATGAGAGTGGAACTTAAAGAACATATTAGAACGCTTAGGGAAAAGGAGGTTTCAGAATTAAAAACTGAAGCTCAAACTTTGACTGACTATGACACAGAATCAGATCTACAATTTAACGAGATGGATGAAATATATTCACAATCTATTGATGAGGAAGAGGATACATCCCACATGCAAATGATGGAGATTTCTGATGACCAAAAGCAGAATTCAACTAAAACATTTACAATTTTAAAAGCAACAGGAATGGACTTCCAAACACGAGGCACAAAAAACGCTGACAATATGATAGTGCAGACAACACTGGATAAAAGAGAAGAAGACTATGATTGGACTCAATGGTGGGAAAAGGCTTATAGCCAATCACTAAGATGGGAGGAATTAGAGACCCTGCTGTGGAAACCTACCTGGCACAAAAAGAAAGCTAGAATTAGATTTAAAAATGAGAGCTAAAACTTCATTTGATGGGTAAAAAGGGCTTTTGGACTTTGATCGAGCTAATACTTTTGAGATTTTTAAGGTTATTTTGGTCTGAGTCAACATTAGATCTAAATTATGGATTTGATTATGGTTTGGAATGGCAATAGGGAAAATTGGAAAATCTAAAACTGAAGGAGTTAGATTGAGATTGGTGAAATATTACTGATATTCTTACTCACAAGAATTGAATGGTAATTAGCAATGTATTAAGTGGACTAAATTGAAACAATTGAGGAATTTTTAGGGATTTGGATTGATCTATAAAAATATTGGATAGAATATATGAAATAGAATATAGTTGAGAAACATTAAAATATAATAGTTATAGAAATAATTATTGTTTTATTATTTTAGGCTAAAATGTAATGGTTTTAAAATATATAAACTTATGTTTACTTACAAAATATGTATGTGAAATAGAATAGAATAAGAGATATAATCTGATTGAGAAGTATAAATTGAAATTGGAATAATAGGTACATGTGAGAAACAATTTATATTTTAGGAATGCTCGAATTGTATACTATATATTTAAGTAAGACCAAATTGAAATAGGTTAATTGAAAGTTGGTTAAGCCTGAAAACGGGTGAAAATATGATTGATAGCTTTTGTTTTTTGTTTTTGTGTGTTTTGTTTTTTCTTTTCTCTTTTTTCTTTTCTTTATTGATAAAATAGAGAGGGAACCTTTAAAGAAGTAGTTTAAATTGTATATGTATGACTGTATCTTTTGCTTTGTTCTATGGAGTGCCCTATCTCCACGATGTGTTATAAGCACTTGGCTGTAAAACAAACAAAAAATTAATAAAACTTGTTATTAAAAAAAAAAAAAAACTTCCAGTGTTGGAGCATTCATAGCTTCTGGAGGCAGGTTGTTCCACTGGTTAATTGTTCTAACTGTCAGGAAGTTTCTCCTTAGTTCTAGGTTGCTTCTCTCCTTGATTAGTTTCCATCCGTTACTTCTTGTCCTGCCTTCAGGCGCCTTGGAAAATAGCTTGACTCCCTCTTCTTTATGGCAGCCCCTGAGATATTGGAACACTGCTATCATGTCCCCCCTCGTCCTTCTCTTCATTAAACTAGACATACACAATTCCAGCAACCGTTCCTTATACGCTTTAGCCTCCAGTCCCCTAATCATCTTTGATGCTCTTCTCGTACTCTTTCTAGAGTCTCAACGTCTTTTTTACATCGTGGTGACCAAAACTGGATGCAGTATTCCAAGTGTGGCCTTACCAAGGCATTGTAAAGTGGTATTAATACTTCACGTTATTTTGATTCTATCCCTCTGTTAATGCAGCCTAGCACTGTGTTGGCCTTTTTGGCAGCTGCAGCACACTGCTGGCTCATATTTAAGTGGTTGTCCACTAGGACTCCGAGGTCCCTCTCACAGTTACTGCTATTGAGCAAGGTACCCCCTATACCACGGGTCGGCAACCCGCGGCTCCAGAGCTGCATGCGGCTCTTTGAGCCATCTCCTGCGGCTCCGGAGCCTCCTCCGCCATTTGCAGAGAGAGACAGAGACAGAGAGAGGCACTTGCGCTTCCCCTCTCTGTCTCTCTCTCTCTCATGTGGACTTGCCCCCTCGCAGAGCTCCTGATTGGCCCTGCGCCTGGGTGCCCCGCCCCCTGGGAGAAGGGCGGCCAGGAAGTCCCTTTCCCGGGCTGGCCCCATCCGAGGCTCATGTGGCTGGGGAGCCGCACGGGGAAGCTCCGGGATCCCCGCTGGGAGCGGCCTGCCGGAGCCTCCGCTGAGCGGGCCAGCCCTCCCACAGGCCCTCCCCAAGGGAGAGCAGCCCCTGCGATGCCCAGCCAGCGCGAACGTTGGCCAAGCAGCAGCAGAGCTGGAGACGGACGGTCAGTGGCGGGGGGAGGGAGGAGGATCCGAGTCCGCAGAGTGCCGCTGCAAAGTGGCCACAGGGCAGATGGTGCCCCCCCGGCTTACCTGTACCAGGTGGCAGTCTCGGCGGGGGCATCGCTTCCTGGGCCGTCCTCGGGCCGCCGAGCTGGCCACGTGTTTCCCTGGGCCGGTCGGCTGGGGTGGCGGGGGCATCGCTTTCCAGGCCGCCGAGCCGGCCAAGTGTTTCCCCGGACTGGGTTGGGGCGGCGGGCGGCGGGGGCATCGCTTCCCCGGGCCGCCGAGCCGGCCCTGGGTTTCCCGGGCCGCCGCCAGCCAAGTTGTTTCCCCAAAGGTCCGGTGGACGGGGCGGGCGGGGGGGCATCGCTTCCCGGGCCGCCGAGCCAGCCAGTGTTTTCCCGGGCCGGGCGGTGGGCCGGGGGCTTCCCGGCCGCCGAGCCGGCCAAGTGTTTCCCCGGGCTGGCGGCGGGGGCATATCTTCCCGGGCCGCCGAGCCGGCCAAGTGTTTCCCCGGACGGGCAGCAGGCGGCGGGGCATCGCTTCCCGGGCCGCCGAGCCGGCCAAGTGTTTCCTGGCGGGGCGGCAGGCGGGGGGGCATCGCTTCCCGGGCCGCCGAGCCAGCCACGTGTTTTCCCCGGGCCGGGCGGTGGGCGGCGGGGACATCGCTTCCCGGGCCGCCGAGCGGCCAAGTGTTTCCCCGGGCTGGGTGGCGGGGGTCCCGGGCCGGGGCCGGCCGCTTCCCGGCACCGAGCTGGCCAAGTGTTTCCCCAAATGGGGCGGCGGGCGGCGGGGGCATCGCTTCCCGGGCCGCCAAGCCGGCCAAGTGTTTCCCCGGGCTGGGCGGCGGGGGCATCTTCCCGGGCCGCCGAGCCGGCCAAGTTCCCCGGGGGGCAGCGGGCGGCGGGGGCAACGCTTCCCGGGCCGCCAAGTGAGCCGGCCAAGTGTTTCTCTTCCGGGCCAAGTGGGGCCGGGCGGCGGGCGGCGGGGGCAACGCTTCCCGGGCCACCGAGCCGACCACATGCTTCCCCGGGCCGGGCGGCAGTGTCGGCTGGGGCAGCGGGCAGCCGAGCCGGCCATGCATCTCCCCGGGCCGGTCCGTGGTGCCCCGGGTGCCTTCTGTTGCCTCCCCCCCATGCTTGGCCTTCCCGGGACCTCCGCCCATTTTCCCATGCCCGGAGCAGGAGAGGAAGCGCTGCTTTCTGGGCATCAGAAGGGGCTTCCCCCTCCCAGCCCCCGTCCACCAGGCGCTCCTCTGGACTGGGATCGGAGCTGTGCTAATCGCAGCGCGCCTCCTTTCCCGCCGCCCAGCTTGGCCCGGCTCGCCCTCCTGCAAGATTTGGCCCTGGAAAGGCTGGGACAGCCGGCAGGCTGAGCAGCCCCGGCGAGGGAGCTGCTCCCGCCCCATGGCCAGCCGGCCAGGAATCCCGTCCAGCTCGGCGAGGAGCTCGGGGGCTGCCTGACCGCCACGGGGGTGTGCACATCGGCTGCCTCCTGGCGGGCCCGCTAATTGTGGGCTCCCGGCCGGCTTTCTCCATGAGTCAGGCGCCCAGGACTCTGTGGAGCCGCCCCTAATTGTGCCCTGCGAGGGCCCGACTGAGCCCCGGCCTGACCTCCGAAACGCCGATTGCCCGAATTCTTTCTGCCTCCTGGGGGAAGTTGTGCCTCGTGGCCCAATTATTGTGGTCGTCGTTGTTGTTGTGCGTCTAATCACCAAACGCCTTTGAACCGCGGGCCAGGAGAAATCTCATCCATCCCGCCGTTGAACTGAGTTGGGACCCAGGGAAAGGAGGAGAAAAAAGGAAAGCAGGCAGCGCTTTGCTAGAATGGAGGGGTCGGACGCTTTGGAGCAGGAGCGTCGACGGGGGGAAAGAGAGGCTCTGCTTTTCAGGGGCGCTACCTTTCAAGCAGCCCAAATCTCAGCCCCGTGTTCAGCCGCCCCATGTGCGAAGGCTGCCGCCGTGGCTGCGTTCACACCTGCGGCGCTTGGGTAGTTTTCTGTTGTGGCGCAAACTCAGTCACGTCGGCCTCCTGGATGCCAGCACTGGGAAGCTGGGCTCGATTCCCCTGGAGCTGTTGCGGGGCGCAGCCAAGAGCGAGCCCCACAGCCGCCTCGCCTGTCCCACCCCGCCAGCAGCACCCCCGCCAAGCCTTCGCCGTGAAGCCATCTCCCCCCTTTCTTTTAATATAAAAAGTGTCTATTAAAAATTCCTTCCTAAATACACAAAAAGACCAATTAGGATGCGGGAAGGGAGCAGTAAAAGAAAAAAGAGAGTGGGGGGGACTCGGGGGCTGGACGAAGATGATTTTTTTGGCCAGGGAGAGGAATCAAGCAAGCAGCAGCGGCTTAGATGGTGCCAGTCCGGAGGATTTGAGTATGTTCGTCTCCAAGCAACTACCAAGGCTGGTATATTTGCATAAATGGACAACACAGGAAAAGGAGGGAATAGAGAGCAGGACCAAAGGTGGGCGGGGGGAGCGGGGAGTCGCACGCATGGATACACGCGCACGCACACACCCTGAGCTCAGTACTGGCATAAAGGGGCGCCCGCGGAGGAGGGAATACTGTACTCATTTGGGCTTACAGGTGGCCAATGAGAACTCAGAAAACTTCGCTCCCTTCCCCCCCCTCCTTCCCCCCTTCTTCAGCGAAAGGGTGTATTAGCTTGTCTATTTTTTCCCTAGTTTTTTTTTTAATACAAACTTGGGTCTTTGGGTGTGTCCTGCCAAAAAAAAACCCAAACAAACCCAAAACAATTTTTTAAAAATTCCCCCAAACAATAGAAAATCAACTGAAAACCTCAATGAAACCCATGCTGAAATTTGCACATCACAAAACCACAGCAGATGTACAGATGCAATAATATACAATAATATACAATTCATGATTTATAATAAAACATTATATACAATAAATAGGTTCTTGTTACTTTTTTGTCAATCTGCAAATAGATTTCTCAGTGCATATCTGACACAATTAGCTTCTCTCCTGCTTTGACTCTGGTCTTCAAAACATTTCAGATTTTGAATATGTGTGTGTGTGTGTGTATGTGTGTATGGGAGTATACATCTTCATGGTGTTTGCTCTTTTGTAATTTTTCTTTTTTTCTTTTTACATTTTTGAAAAGTATTTACAATTGCTGGTTTTGTGCAGATAGAAAAGGCCCGTTTCCCTCAGCCCTCCCTCCCTCCTTGCTTCTGATGGAGAAGACTTGCGAGCTTCTCCAGGTCAGATCCATCCAGACTAAGGGGGCAGAGAGGGGCAGTAACAGAGGAGCTTGGCGGGTTGTTCGGGGGTCGCTCGGGGGTTTTGCGGCTCCCAGTATTTTGTTTTTGGTGGGAAATGGGTCCAAGTGGCTCTTTGAGTGTTTTGGGTTGCCTACCCCTGCCCTATACTATACCTGTATATTTGGTTTTTCTTGCCTAAATGTAGAACCTTGCTTTTTTCACCATTGAATTTCATTTTGTTCAAGTCTGTCCAGATCCTCCTGTATCTTAAACCTGTCTTCTGGAGTGTTGGCTATTCCTGCCAGCTTGGTGTCGTCTGCAAATTTGATGATTTCCCCATCTATCCCCTCGTCCAAATCATTGATGAAGATGTTGAAGAGCACTGGGCCTAGAACAGAGCCCTGGGGCACCCCACTACACACTTCCCTCCATGTAGATGCGGTTCCATTGAGGACCACACGCTGAGTACGGCCGGTCAGCCAGCTACGGATCCATCTGGTGGTGATGCTGTCTAACCCACATTTTTCTATCTTATCAAGTAGTAGGTTGTGATCTACTTTATCAAATGCCTTACTGAAGTCCAAGTAAATTATATTCACAGCATTCCTCTGATCCACTAATTTTGTCATTTGGTCAAAGAATGCAATAAGATTTGTCTGGCATGATCTGTTTTTGACAAACCCATGTTGGCTTTTAGTAATGACTTTGTTTGCCTCTAGGTGTTCGCTGATTCGTTGTTTGATTATCTTTTCCAGAAATCTTCCCAGTTATGAGGTCAGGCTGATAGGTCTGTAGTTTCCTGGGTCCATTTTTTTCCCTTTTTTGAAGATGGGAACTACATCAGCTCTTTTCCAGTCCTCCGGTAGTTCTCCAGTGCTCCAGGATCTTTGAAAAATATAGTTCAATGGTTCTGAGATCACATCTGCCAGTTCCTTGAGAACCCTGGGGTGTAATCCATCTAGTCCTGGTGATTTGAACTCGTCTAGGCTGGACAGGAGCTCACTTACCGTTTTCTTGCCTATCTTAACTTGCATTTCTATTCTGTTTTTTATGGCACTATTTTTGGTAGGTTGGCCTGTTTTTTCCCTTTGTGTAAAGACAGATGCAAAAAACGAGTTAAATAGTTCTGCTTTCTCCCTGTTGCTTGTCACCTTCTTGCCACTTTCACCCACTAAAGGACCAATCATTTCCTTCACTTTTTTCTTGTTTTTTACATGTTGAAAGAAGCTTTTTTTGTTATTTTTTACTTTGGTCGCAAGCCTTAGTTCATTTTGAGCTTTAGCTTTCCTCACTTCATCTTTGCAGGCTCGGGCTATTTGTTGATATTCTGACTTAGTTATGTGCCCCTCTTTCCACTTTCTATACTTGTCCTTTTTATCTTTCAATTTACCAGAGAGTTCTTTATGCAGCCATGCTGGTTTCTTTTGAGAGCTGTTATTTTTCGCTCTTTGTTGGTATTGTGCTAGACTGGGCTTTTATTATCTCACTTTTCAAAATTTCCCAAGCTTCTTGAGTTGTTTTCCCCTTGAGGATTCTCATCCATGGAATCCTTCCCAAGCTCTCTCTAAGTTTATTGAAATTAGCTCTCTTAAAGTCCAAGACTCTAGTTTGACTGTGTTCTATTGCTTGTGCTTCCATAATATTGAATTCCAATATTGCATGATCATTTCCTCCCAAGGTTCCTCTGGCTTCAACACCTTCTATCATTTCATCTCTGTTAGTGAGAATTAATCCAAAATGGCTAATCCCCTAGTTCTCTTCTCTACTTTTTGGGAGACAAAGTTGTCTGCTAGGTTTGCAAGGAATCTGTTTAATCTTCCACTTGGTGCAGAGTTTGTCTCCCAGTTTATGTCAGGGTAGTTAAAGTCCCCCATTACTATTGTGATGTGCTTCCTACATACCTTAGTTAACTGACTAGCAAAAAGTTCATCTATTTCCTCTGTTTGGTTGGGTGGCCTGTAGTATACACCTATGGCAATGTCATCCCCCCCCCCTTTTATATTGACCCAAATGCATTCAAGACAGTTTTCATCATTGTTGTGCTCTATTTTTGTAGAGATGTAGTTATTTCTTACATATAGAGCAACTCCTCCTCCTCTTTTATTTGGTCTGTTTCTTTTAAATAATTTAAATCCCTCTAACTATGTGTTCCATTTGTGGGTTTCATCCCACCATGTTTCCGTAATGGCAACAATATCATATCTGCCCTCATTAACCTGAATTTCTAGTTCACCCTGTTTGCTGTTCATATTCTGTGCGTTGGTGTATAGACATTTGAGTCCTTTATGACTGATCCTGTGTTTACTTTCTACGTGACCTGTGTGGTGCCTGACTTCCCCTATTGTCTTACCACCTATTTGGTTAGTGCACTTTGTGTGGCACTCGCTGTTAGAAGCTTGATTTTGCTTGACAGCAAGGTTGATATTCTTGTCCACACACACATCTATGTTACATGCACTGATAGCCCTATAATTTTTAGATTGCCGGGGACAGGGACATTCTGTATCAATTAACTCACTGTCCCCGCTATTTAGTTTAAATATTCCTCCAGAAAATCTGTGAATTTATAGCTGAGTAACTCAGTCCCTTTCTTTGATGGATGCAAACCATCTCTTTTGTACATTTTTTCATTGGACCAGCTACAGACATCGTGACTAATATATCCAAAGCCTTCCCCTTTACACCACTCCTTTAGCCACATATTGAATTGTGCTATATGCTGGCCTTTTCCATTTTGCTCCTTATATACTGGTAAAACTTCTGAAAAAGTAAGCCTACAGCCTATTCTGCTAAGTTCCTGCCCCAAGCTCTGGAAATCGTTCTGCACAGAGAGTACATCTTTTTGGGACAGATCGTTAGTGCCAAGATGTACAATAGCCTCCACATCACAGTCCTTGCTGGCATTCTTGATTATTTTAGAAATACGCTTCTTGTCCCTACTGGCAGTAGCACCTGGAAGACACCTGACCTCTTTTGAAACCTCTGTGTCCTTTCCTAAATTTACATCCCTTATAATTGAATCACCTACCAGAAGGTGGCTTCTCTTTTTGGATGCCTTTCTGTTCTTGCATGACTGATGTGTAATACCTGATTCACACTTCTCCCTGTCAAAAACAAGTTCTTCATCTCGGACCACGATTCCCTGCTTATTTGAGTTATCATCACAAATACCTTTACCTGTCTCCTTAATGTCCCTATTAAGGTCAGCAAGGGCATTGTATCTGTTGTGCAGGGACACAGCAAAAGCTTTGGTTTATGTTTCACAACTCTCACCCTGCCAGATCCCACGGTTGTCCACACTGCCCTTCTCCTGCAGGATCTTTGTGATAGAGGGGGCTGATAGCGCAGAGGCTCAGTAGAGTAGTGGGACTGAACTGGACACCTAATTTCTGCCTGAAGAGCACAGATTACAGACCCTAGATAAATAATCTATCCCTGTAGACTAGTGATTTGTTTACAGATAGGACAGTTTCCAAGTTTG
Source organism: Azemiops feae (assembly GCA_023970755.1). Lineage (NCBI taxonomy): Eukaryota > Metazoa > Chordata > Lepidosauria > Squamata > Viperidae > Azemiops > Azemiops feae. The sequence continues at coordinate 112,150 of JALGBA010001107.1, read as the reverse complement.
AAAAGGGTACTGCGAAAGACAGCTGCAAAGGAAGTGTTGCACTGAACTAAGCCAGACATTCTTAGATACAGGGAATCTCAGACACACTTGCCCTGAATGTACCACTGCTTTTGATTTTTAGTTATATAATTCGGCGCGCGGGCTGCTACCTTTCTGTTGCAGTCCTAGAGTTTGTAAAACCTCCCAGGAGCTCTGGGCAGTTTAAATACAGCAGTTTAAATACAATGGAGATCCAATCAGGCCCCAGCTACCTTTCTGTTGCAGTCTTAGAGTTTGTAAAACCTCCGAGGAGCTCTGGGCAGTTTAAATACAGCAGTTTAAATACAATGGAGATCCAATCAGGCCCCAGCTACCTTTCTGTTGCAGTCTTAGAGTTTGTAAAACCTCCCAGGAGCTCTGGGCAGTTTAAATACAGCAGTTTAAATACAATGGAGATCCAATCAGGCCCCAGCTATCTTTCTGTTGCAGTCTTAGAGTTTGTAAAACCTCCCAGCAGCTCTGGGCAGTTTAAATACAGCAGTTTAAATACAATGGAGATCCAATCAGGCCCCAGCTACCTTTCTGTTGCAGTCTTAGAGTTTGTAAAACCTCCCAGGAGCCTGTAAAACCTCCCAGGAGCCTTATATATTTTGTCCCTCTTACTGTAGAGCCCCTTTATATCCAAAATTTATCTATTCTTTTAACCATATTCAAACAAGTGTTTAATCATATAGTACTCCATTTGGTAAGTTGAATCAAATCTCTTGAATCTAACTCTAGCCTTCTTCTTTTTCCAAGTAGCTTTCCAAGTCAGTATGTTCCGCTTGCCAGGGGATTCCTGTATTTTTGTAAGTGTTGTTGGGACTAAGAAAGACAGGTTGAGTAGGATGTACGCTTTTTGTCTCCCAAACTCTAATGATTCTCCTGGCAGCTCTATAATCCATTTTGTTAGATCTTCTTTCTTATCCTCAAATTTGTTTTGAAGACCTGAAAGGTAAAATATCTTTTCTATTTTTATTGTTGTGGCAAAATCTTGTGGATTTTCTTCTGTTTGTGTTAGGTTGTGGTTCTCTTCATTTGTAGCTTCCCTATTTAAGTCATTTTCTTGTGATTTGTGTTCTGTTATCTGATTTGTTTGTTCATTCTTTATTGTCGTTTTCTGAGAGTTTTTTAATTGTAAGTTTAGGTTGAAGATGTGCTCATTTATGTCATCAAAGTTGTTTTTAATCTCATTGTGGTTTGAAATCATTGTCATTTGAATCTGTCGCAGCATTGCATCTATTTCCTCCTGGAAAGTATTTCCCTTGTCTTGGAGTATTGCTCCTGCAGATCTCTGATGTTCCAGGCAAGGGCCTTCAGAAGGGAATATTAGGTGTGGTTTCCTGTTACTTTTTGATAGGTATGCAACATCCATTTTGTCTCCCCCCTCCAGATAGTCTTTCACCGGTATCATAGTCTCTGTCATTAGCTTTATCAAACCAGCCAATCTTAAAATGGTGCGGAGCCCCTCAATCCCTCAGACGTATCACTACGATGCAAGACTGGAAGTCCTAAATCTAGGAGAATATTTTTAATGGGCAAATAAGATGAATACAAATTCAGTATTATTTCCTTTCCAATTGAGAATGTCACTAAATTCTCTGGAGTTTGAATTTTGCAATTGAATTTCTGCTCATCCATAGAACAATCATACCAGAAGAGATTTTGGGGGCAATACTGGAAACTATAAGCTTTTATTAAAAAATACTATCTATTTCAGAAACATAATTAAATGCCCGGATTATTTAGAAGGTCCATAGGTTCTGAATGGAGCCTTGTAGGTACACCACATTATTCTGTAATGAAGCCTGCTGGCTGCATTTTTTTCTGACTTCTTAAATTTTTATTATAGGTAAAAAGTAGCAAGAATGAGACATGCATTGTAAGAGGGACATTCATGGGTGAATCAAAATAAGTGAAAATGGTGACTGTGACCACAAAATTGAAGGTCTGTCTCTTCACTAGCATAGATGTTATGCAAACTACGTGAAAAGTGGGCAAGGCTTTGATTACATCAATAGCCTCCTGACATTTTTTGACACCTCTCCTTCTGAAGATACCCCTTTCTTCAGATTTTACATAGTTAAAGTGATTGGACTTTGTCTTAAGATAAGAAATATAAATGATTCTTCTGAGTTGAGTCAACTCAGAGGTTTATGACAAAATGTACATTATAGCAAAATTGATATGATTTCATTTCATTAGCATTATTTAATTTTTAAAAAGTAGCCTTCAGACTATTCATAACCAGTAGACACCAATTTATCAGTCCAGCATTTTACATTTTTAAGGATTCTGATAGTTTGTTTATTCTAAAGGTAATATCTTGCTACCATTTAACTCAGTGTTTCTCAATCTTAGCACTTTAAGATGTATGCATGTCCCAGAGTTCCCCAGCTAGCATGAAATTCTGGGAATTGAAGCCCACTCATTCTAAATTTGCTAAAGTTGAAAAGAACTGAGTTAATATCTTGTCTCTCGCTGGGCATAATGAAAAGATTTCTCAGTAATTAGCTCTGCTGAAGAGTGTCTGGAAAGTATCAAGAAAACATCTGGTGCAAAATGTAAATTTTTCTAATTGAAGATGAAACCCTCTTTTCCAAATGCAGAAATAGTGAGCTGAGAGCAAATTCACACATTAATAATATGTCCAATTTGTGCAACAAATTTGGGAGATTTTTAGATTTATTATTGGTTGAAAGGATGATTAATTAAATCTGTATAGCAGGATCTAACTGATAGAAGATTCAGAAAAATATAATAGTTTTCCCTCATGGGAATTTTTAGCAATTCAAGGCTCATAGTCCCTCTTTATGCTTCTGGATGCACCAAAATTTCAGCAGCTGAAAAAGTGGAATAGAATTAGAGCAATTGCCAGAGTAAACACGTGATTAGCTGTACCCTGTTCTATAAGTTTCTATAAAAAGTTATCATTGCTCATTATCTATACCTACTCCATATAGCTTCTGTAGGTTAATATAATATAAAGTTATACTTTATATTATATTATATATTTATATACTTAATATTTTGGGGGATTGGAGAAGGAAGCTTAACATCTGGCAAATGCTATATTCTCACTAACATTTTTTATAAGGTTCATTCTTTAGATGAACTCTACCTACAGTACATGCCCATAACATTTTTGAACTATTACTATTGAATGCCACCTGAAATTTCAATTCTGTTCCTTTTTAATTTAAAAAAAAAAGGATATATGCCCCTAAAAATAAAAGTCCCTTATTGACTAGTAAACATTTTAGGCCTTGTTTCTTAGTAATGAAAGACTGACAATATCAAAACATATAGACTCTCCACGAATAATTCATATTATCATGGACCATGGGTATAATTAAACTGAACAGTAGCTGAGGTAATTATTTTTTAATTTTCTTCAAAAGAAAAGGAATGGACTGCTTAGATTCTAGCCTTAGAGGATATTTGCATGACCATCACAAGGGAACAATTATAGCACAACATCTGTGTGAAGTTGTACAGATCATCAATTCCACATAGCTTAAGTAGACTTTATTTCCTAATTTATTAGTATGGCCAATAGCAAAATAATCTATCTGGGTGTTAACTCTAATGAGGAATCAAATACTTTCTCTTTCAGATGTTCATGTAAGGATAAATACACAAAAATGGAAACACATTCAATTAAGAAGTATTATTACTGAGGATTAGGTTAATGCATTAAACCATAGCTAATTCTCTTTCAGTCAATTGCTGCTAGAACAACAAGGCTTATGCTCTTATTTTTGCCAAGTATCGGACAGAATTACCTCATAAGTATCTTCTCGGTATTCTATTGAATTCAGCGGGGCTTATTTCTCAATGATTGAGCTGCACATGTTTAAATAATAATGATGAGAATAAAGATATACTTAATATTAGGATCCTTTCTGACTTATAATGCTGCTGTGACCATGATGTATCAGTTTATGGAGGGGTGCCTACTGGAAAGGGACTCTGTATAGATTCCAGGACTAAATGAATGACTGAATTAAGAATGGAAGAACAAGTACAGTGTTGTCAAGGGTCATTAAAGTATTTTGCTTATCTCTGGCAGCATATATTTGACAAATGGAAGCATTGCTCAGGTGCCAAAAATAGTTGTCTATGCCTGAAGCTACTCACTGTCTGTGCCTAAGTCTAAATTTCCAAAAAGGTTGTTAGAGGCTAACACAAGATTACTGTCATGCTTAGCCCACCAATGATGTAGAACAAGCCAGCTAGAGTTCAATTCTCTATTGCTTACACATAATAGATAGAATCTTGCCAGACTAATCCCTTACTGCTCTCACTCTAAGTGATATTCACTGGGAGATTCTAGGGAGAAATTGTCCTAACTCTCTTCCTTTTTTTCTTATCCAACTATGACCTGTGCTGCCTCTTGTCTTTCCCTCCCCCCCTCCCCCCACTCACCTCCTTCCTGGGAAACTGCCACTTCACTGTAATTCATCATACCAACTGTCCCACCATGGGCATCATCTCTTACAGTTACATATTATTAGCTACTCTCAGTTCAGGTTTGTTTTCTGTTTCTCACTCTACCTACGGGAGTGACACTATAATTTCCAAATGGTTTTCTATAAATAATAGTTTTTCATTGTCTTGAAGTTCCATTCTACATACATGTTCATTTCTCCACCTTCCCTCTCCACTACTTGTACTAACTCTTGTTCAATGTGATATACAATACAATATGTGGGAGGGAGGGGGATTCTTCAGATAAGGACTAAATTGATTATTGGGGGGAAGGGGTTTCAACCATTTGAGGGAAGAAAAAAGTTGTGCCCAAAGTCACATTCTCCATTAAATTCTTTTTTAAGTTTTCATTCTTCTTAAGCTTATGTCACTTTCTACAATGCCCAGAAAACATCATAATACAACACATATTCTAAAAATTATATATTGCAGGAAATAAAAGCAGATGGAGAGATGCTGGACACCAACACAAAGTTTCCAGACATACATAAATACAACTTATTGGCCACATCTTATTATTAAGATGAGGAAATATAAAAGAGATAAGGAAGCACCACCTATCTGCTCCAAATCCAGAGTTTTTAATGTGTTTGATTTTTTTTTGTAATTTTAATGTTTTCATATTTTTAATTGTTTAGATATTTGCATATTTTATCATATTGTAAGTTGCTCTGAGTTTGTTGAACTACAAGATTTGTGGCAAATAAATTTAATTTAATAATAATGATAATGATAAAGTAGCATCAATGGTGCATTATAAAAGCTGAAAGAAATACCATTCGCTTGCAAGCAAGAATTGGTGGGACTATAAAATAGAGAAAATAATAGAAAATGAAGCTGTTAAAGTGCTCTGGGGCTCAAGAATTCAAATGACAAGCACCTGCCACATAACATGCCAAACTTAACAATTGTTGATTTTAAAAAAGCAAAATAGTCTAAATAGTGGATGTGGTCATATCTGGAGAGACAGTAGCATAGAACAGAAAGAACTAGAGAAGATAAGAAAATATGAAGATTTGCAAATAGAAATAGAATGACTGTGGCAAAAAAATGAAGCAAGGGTAGTACTATTAGTAATAGACACCTTGGGTGTAATCTCAAACAACTGGAGCTTCACTTGAACATCATCAGCATCAACACAATCACCATCAGTCAATTGCAAAAGGTAGCTTATATCCTGCTATATTACCTCTAACACCAACAAATATCAACATCTATCTATCCTAGGTTCTTGGAAAGGATTCAATGGGTGGATAAAAATGCAAATACAGTCTGAACCTGACTATGTGATGAACTGTAATAAAATGCCAACCTCTTAATATCCTTGCTTCTCTCAGCTTTTCTAGATCTTCAAAACAGCAGAAAAATATTTCCCTATTGGATTACAACCTATCAGGGGAGAAACTCATTTATATATCAATAAATTTCCTATCCATTGGGTAATAATGACCCTTATCCTACTATCTTTAAGTCTCCAAAGACCCAATTGTTTTGTACACAACTGAATATAATCTTTCATAATGCATCTTGATGAACATATGAGAGGAATTCCAAGATGTATTGTAAACCATCACTTTTCCTGCCTGTTGAGTGGTGGATAGTTTTCTGAAAACATTTACTCAGAAGATTAGGGATAGAAATGCAAGTGGATTTATTCATATGGTTCCAATATTTATACGTGAATGTGGAAATGTGGGTTGAAGCCAGGTAATAATGGTATATAAAATATTAATTTAATTGCTGCAATGAAGGATAAAATAACAAGGGACAGCCAGAATTATACACTGTCACCTCATATCAAAATAATTTATCCAATATTCATCAATAGATGCATAGATGAATATTTGACACTAGAAAAGGCAAATCTCTAAAGCATCTCTTTTCCATCTTGGCAGGAAAAATAAATATAACATTTACATGAATTAAAAATTTGATCATTTGCAAGACTTCCGGTCCTGCGCGGTAGCAACTGGTCATGGGCTTGTGGACCGCCACACTCCCCGTGGCCAATTTTCGTCCTGCCTGGAGACCCTAATGGGTCCAAGCCTGGAGAGGCGGCGAAGAAAGAAGGGTGCCCTGGCGACTCTGGAATGACGGCGGTCGTTCTGTTCATCTTGGGGAAAGCCTTCTAACCTGACAGGAGAAAGGCTGTATTTCATCGATCAGCCCAAACTACTTGCAACCAGAGTACAAAAGAACTAACCAGCACTACAGTAAACAGTGTGCTTGAAACTGGGTGAGGAATCTGATTTTCCTTTTCTATTCTACACTTAATTTCCTGGAAAAGATCCCCAAGAAGCAAAATACCTCCGAAAGTGAAGGAGGGGGACTTCCGCCCCATCCTTATACTAACGGAAGCGGCAAATTAAAATTTCTATGGAGGATCAAAATATATGGTAGTGAAATAAATTTATAAACTTGAAAGCTAAAATTTAACTTTGGACAAGTTTAACATTGTTGAATGGTTAAGACTCTCATTTTAAAGACCATTGTTCATATTGAAAACTAAATAGATGCTGACACCTAGTGGTGGATGAAGATTATGACAGCTATGATTTCCATAGAGAATTTGCCAAAACCTGGGAAAAGCTAATCTGTGTTTGTGACCTTCAAAACTTTAATAATAAAGAACAGCTGTGACAAAAAAGACAACAATCTGGGCTGCAGACAAAGAGAGAATTATAAACTTTAGGGGAAAAAATCTTTTTTGAACTCTTTGGATTACAAATATCTATTTAACCGGGACTCTAAAGCTATTTGCAGATAAGAAGGAAAACTCCAACTTTTGGCCATCATGAATAAGAGACATGTAGACAGAAAACATAAATATTTCTCAGGAGGAGATATATAGTATACTGCAATTAATTCAAATAACACTGAGTTCAGATCACAAAGAAATCTAAAATAACTTTGAAAATACAAATCAATCTATCTCTAAGTTAACTTTACAACAAAAAAACTTCCAGGAAACAACAACAGAGAAGGAGCAGACAAAACAAATAAGTGGACATAAAATTGAAAATAAAGACTCAAAGACGGAACTTAACAAAGCAGGAAAACATGATTTAATCCTAGTGGGAATTTTTTTTACAAGAAATGGAAAAAACAACTCATCCCTTAAGACTACAAAATAAATCTGAGGACAAAAAAACAGATTGGATAAAATGGAATGTAGAGATGTTGAAAACATCAGAGAGAAAGGAAATGATAAGAGAAGCAAAGAAGGAGAAAGAGAAAAACATTTTCAAGAAACATGGAAAGGCAAAAGCCTCATATAAAGACACTTTATTCGATTTACTTCGATTTACTTTACTTTTAGCAACAGTCATGAATATATGGAAAAACTTTTTGATTCAGCAAAACACATTGATCAAGAAAGATACTGGTCAAAGGAAAAAGATCAAAGTAAAAATTAAGAAAATAGATGATGGGATCTACCAGAGAGAATATTTAAAAAAGAAACATTTGTTTGAATATGGTTAAAGAAATAGAAAAGATTCTGAATACATATGTCATTCTAAGAGAGATGAATTCCTTAAATAATACTGTATGCTTCCCCCCCTTTTTTATTTTATTTCTTGATATAAGTAATATAATACTGCTGAAATGGCCTAGATGAAGGAAATGTTTTAGATAATTAAATGTGTCTCAATTTAGGGAAATTATAATGTATAAAAAAGAAAAAATGTTTTGAATAAGAGTTAAAGCAGGGGTAGGCAACCCAAAACACTCAAAGAGCCACTTGGACCCGTTTCCCACCAAAATTAAAACACTGGGAGCCGCAAAACCCCCGAGCGACCCCCGAACAACCCACCGAGCTCCTCTGTTACTGCCCCTCTCTGCCCCCTTAGTCTGGATGGATCTGACCTGGAGAAGCTCGCAAGTCTTCTCCATCAGAAGCAAGGAGGGAGGGCGGGCTGAGGGAAACGGGCCTTTTCTATCTGCACAAAACCAACAATTGTAAATACTTTTCAAAAATGTAAAAAGAAAAAAAGAAAAATTACAAAAGAGCAAACACCATGAAGATGTATACTCCCATACACACATACACACACACACACACACATATTCAAAATCTGAAATGTTTTGAAGACCAGAGTCAAAGCAGGAGAGAAGCTAATTGTGTCAGATATGCACTGAGAAATCTATTTGCAGATTGACAAAAAAGTAACAAGAACCTATTTATTGTATATAATGTTTTATTATAAATCATGAATTGTATATTATTGCATCTGTACATCTGCTGTGGTTTTGTGATGTGCAAATTTCAGCATGGGTTTCATTGAGGTTTTCAGTTGCTTTTCTATTGTTTGGGAGAATTTTAAAAAAATTGTTTTGGGTTTGTTTGGGGTTTTTTTTGGCAGGACACACCCAAAGACCCAAGTTTGTATTAAAAAAAAAACTAGGGAAAAAATAGACAAGCTAATACACCCTTTCGCTGAAGAAGGGGGGAGGGAGAGGGGGGGAAAGGGAGCGAAGTTTTCTGAGTTCTCATTGGCCACCTGTAAGCCCAAATGAGTACAGTATTCCCTCCTCCGCAGGCGCCCCTTTATGCCAGTACTGAGCTCAGGGTATGTGCGTGCGCGTGTACGCATGCGTGCGACTCCCTGCTCCCCCGCCCACCTTTTGTCCTGCTCTCTATTCCCTCCTTTTCCTGTGTTGTCCATTTATGCAAATATACCAGCCTTGGTAGTTGCTTGGAGACGAACACACTCAAATCCTCCGGACTGGCACCATCTAAGCCGCTGCTGCTTGCTTGATTCCTCTCCCTGGCCAAAAAAATCGTCTTCGTCCAGCCCCCGACTCCCCCCCCACTCTCTTTTTTCTTTTACTGCTCCCTCTCCCGCATCCCAATTGGTCTTTTTGTGTATTTAGGAAGGAATTTTTAATAGACACTTTTTATATTAAAAGAAACCGATATATTGAGCGACGAGGCTGCCTCGTGTGCTTCTGTTAGCTGTTTGATTGGACGCTGCTTGGGGGACCTCGGGGGGGCAAAGGGGGAGACAGCTTCACGGCGAAGGCTTGGCGGGGGCACTGCTGGCGGGGTGGGACAGGCGAGGCGGCTGCGGGGCTCGCTCTTGGCTGCACCCCACAACAGCTCCAGGGGAATCGAGCCCAGCTTCCCGGCGCTGGCATCCAGGAGGCCGATGCGGCTGAGTTTGCGCCACAACAGAAAACTACCCAAGTGCCGCAGGTGTGAACGCAGCCACGGTGGCAGCCTTCGCACATAGGGTGGCCGAACATGGGGCCGAGATTTGGGCTGCTTGCAAGGCAGCGCCCCTGAAAAGCAGAGCCTCTCTTTCCCCCCGTCAACGCTCCTGCTCCAAAGCCTCCGACCCCTCCATTCTAGCAAAGTGCTGCCTGCTTTCCTTTTTTCTCCTCCTTTCCCTGGGTCCCAACTCAGTTCAGCGGCGGGATGGATGAGATTTCTCCTGGCCCGCATTTCAAAGGCGTTTGGTGATTAGACGCACAACAACAACGACGCCCACAATAATTGGGCCACGAGGCACAACTTCCCCCAGGAGGCAGAAAGAATTCGGGCAATCGGCGTTTCGGAGGTCAGGCCGGGGGTCGGTCGGGCCCTCGCAGGGCGCAATTAGGGGCGGCTCCGCAGAGTTCCGGGCACCTGACTCACGGAGAAAGCCGGCCGGGAGCCCACAATTAGCGGGCCCATCAGGAGGCAGCCGATGTGCACACCCCCGTGGCGGTCAGGCGGCCCCCGAGCTCCCCACCGAGCCGGACGGGATTCCTGGCCGGCCGGCCATGGGGCGGGAGCAGCTCCCTCGCCGGGGCTGCTTGGCTTGCCAGCTGTCCCGGCCTTTCCAGGGCCAAATCCTGCAGGAGGGCGAGCCGGGCCAAGCTGGGCGGTGGGAAAGGAGGCGCGCTGCAATTAGCACAGCTCCGATCCCGGTCCAGAGGAGCGCCCACATCCCGGTGGATGGGGGGCTGGGAGGGGGAAGCCCCTTCCAATGCCCAGAAAGCAGCGCTTCCTCTCCTGCTCCAGGCATGGGAAAATGGTCCCGGAAAGGCCAAGCATGGGGAGGGAGGCAACAGAAAGCACCCGGGGCACCACGTACCGGCCCGGGGAGATGCGTGGCTGGCTCGGCTGCCCGCCCCCCCAGCCGATACTGCCGCCTGGCCCGGGGAAATGCGTGGCCGGCTCAGCGGCCCGGGAAGCGATGCCCCCGCTGCCCCAGCCGACACTGCCGCCCAGCCCGGGGAAACGTGTGGCTGGCTCGGCGGCTTGGGAAGCGATGCCCGCCGCCCCGTCCCCGTCCCTGGAAACACTTGGCCGGCTCGGCGGCCCGGGAAGCAATGCCCCCGCCGCCCGCCGCCCCATCCAGGGAAACACTTGGCCGGCTCGGCAGCCCGGGAAGCAATGCCCCCGCCGCCCGCCGCCCCGTCCGGGGAAACACTTGGCCGGCTCGGCGGCCCGGGAAGCGATGCCCCCGCCACCCGCTGCCCCAGCCGCCCGGTCCGGGGAAACACATGGCCGGCTCGGCAGCCTGGGAAGCAATGCCCCCGCTGCCTGCCGCCCCAGCCGCCCGGTCCGGGGAAACAGTTGGCCGGCTCGGCGGCCCAGGAAGTGATGCCCCCGCCACCCCAGCCGACCGGCCCGGGGAAATGCGGCGGCCCGAGGACGGCCCAGGAAGCGATGCCCCTGCCGGGACTGCCGCCTGGTACAGGTAAGCCAGGGGGCGCGCCATCTGCCCTGTGGCCACTTTGCGGCGGCGCTCTGCGGACTCGGAGCACCCTCCCTCCCCCCACCACTGACCGTCCGTCTCCAGCTCTGCTGCTGCTTGGCCAATGGTCACGCTGGCTGGGCATCACAGGGGCTGCTCTCCCTTGGGGAGGGCCTGTGGGAGGGCTGGCCCGCTCAGCGGAGGCTCTGGTGGGCCGCTCCCAGCGGGGATCCCAGAGCTTCCCCATGCGGCTCCCCAGCCACATGAGCCTCGGACGGGGCCAGCCCGGGAAATGGACTTCCTGGCCGCCCTTCTCCCAGGGGGCGGGGCACCCAGGCGCAGGGCCAATCAGGAGCCCTGCGAGGGGGCAAGTCCACATGAGAGAGAGAGAGACAGAGAGGGGAAGCGCAAGTGCCTCTCTCTGTCTCTGTCTCTCTCTGCAAATGGCGGAGGAGGCTCCGGAGCCGCAGGAGATGGCTCAAAGAGCCGCATGCGGCTCCGGAGCCACGGGTTGCTGACCCGTGAGTTAAAGGATTAGATGACTAGGCACATTAAATGGAATATTTAAAGATTAAATATATTTTTAATCATGGTTAAAAAGAATAAGAAATTTTGGGAATGAATATATATTAGCTTAGGAGGAATATATATTTTAAGTAGTATTTTACTTTTTATGTTTCTTTACTCTTGCTCTCTTTTCCTTTTCTTTACTGTTTTTACCTATTCTTTAAGAAATGTAAAAGTGTTGAGATGGTTTATATGGGAAAAATGGATTTAAATCTTTAAATGTAATTAACTGTTGAGAAAATCTTAACCAGCAAGAATACTTTGAACTTTATGGGAGAAACAAATCTAAATAAGGACTGTAACAGGATATAAGATGAGGCAACCAGAATGATTAGATAGAAAAGAAATATTATATTGATGTGATCATTATTTCTAGGAATATTGGGAAAAAATCATATATGTAACTGTTATTTGTCAAAATAATAAGAACTGTATTATTTCAAGGTTTGCAAAGAAGACATTTTGGGGAAAAGGGGAAATCAACTAAATGTACTATGTGGATTATGGATTATAGAAACCAATTGTTAATGATTTTTCTTTACAAATGTAAACCGAGCAAACACACTGTTTACCAACTATTAAGTGATTTATGTTTAAAACAATCAATAAAATATATGGGGGGGAAATTGATCATTTGCTACAATTTCCATGAGAAATCAATCAATCAACATGAAGTAGCTATCCCAATTTGCCAAGAATAGGGCTGAATTTAATTTTTAGTCCTGGATGAGGAAAGATATTCATTCTCTCAGCATCTGACCTGATCATCAGCAGAATCATGCTGATCAACTGCTCTGGTCTGTTTATGTTATGAAGAGTAGTTGTTTTAAGCTAAAGAATGGCTCATGAATCATTTGCTAGTTTTTTGGTACATTTTTCATTCAATTTATTTTTAAAAGCTGCCTTTTCTAACAGTGCAAACTGTACTAGAACAATGTTCTTCAGAATCTCTCTCCACTTGTTTGAACACATAAAACAAAAAGTGTTCAGAAATTAATTGAAGAACAATATTGGCTTTCAAAGGAAAAGTGACCCAATCCTTATTTCTTCATGATTATCCTTTCACCTTTCATCTTAGAGTTTTTAAGAACTCAGTCATGTTTAATGTCATAGAACAAAGTGATCAGTCATCTTAATCTACAAATCAATAATTGGAGGTAAAACTATCCCTGTATTAAAATTGCATGTCTAGAGATTATTTAAATTGGCACAGTTTTGGAAACATTTGCTTGAAACCACCTGCATCTGCTACTCAAAATAGTTCCATTTGCAACCATTTTTGTGGTTGCAAAAAGCAATTAAATATAGTACAGTGTAGTAGAACAAACACCAGCCACTCTCTGAAATAGTTTTGTCTTTTTTGGTTCATTACTATAATTAAGGATTGAATGAAGATAGTAATTGAGTGGTGTGGTGGCCTAGTGGTGAAGATGCTTGCCTCCCATTCTGAAGATCGAGAGTTCAATGCTAGGCAGTGGCAGATGTTTCTCTCTTAGAGCATAAAGAAAAAAGGCATCTGCTGCAAACGCCACAGAGGCATTAGGAAGAGCCTCCAGCCAAGCCAGTAAAAACACTCAGCTCCATTCAGTCACCCCAACTCTACCCTGAATTTAGGCCCACACAGTGTAAAAAGAAAAATGAGGACAACAATCCAAGCTACAATTATTTGATTGGAGGAGCAGGAGAAGGGACAGTTGTTGAAATCTGGCTAAGGTTCAAGAAAATATATTAGAGTTAGGATACCAAATTATGCTAGATGAATGTCCTCTTAGGATAAAGCAAGGTAGAACATACTTTAAAAATAACTATGATTTCATTCCTAAAGAATTTTATTTATAATTCTGCCTTAACTCAGGTTAAAAAAGTAGTCTTTATAAATGAAATGGTAGAAAGAATTGCAATTTTTTTGATGTGTTTTTAATGTGTTACAAGACCAAAATATCTGTCTGCCATCTCACAATGGACTATTGCTATGAATAAACAAGCAAAAAATTCACTACTGATAGATCGATAGATCCTGATTTTTAAAAATAATTTAATCCAAAGAAAGATCCTCTTAAGTATTGATTGATCTATATTATAGATTTATAGACATATTTCCTTGATGTGTTCTTATCCTTCACTACATTTACTTTCTGGATTGGATTCAGAACAGTACACTCAGAACAGTAATGTTTTGACCAACTGGTGAGCCTCGATGCCCAATGAAGGTTTTGAAATTAGGTTTCTTAGGCCTATCAGGGCTGGTATGGATATCCGGGAAGAGTTTTCATCCATGCCCCTTTTTCAATCCAGATCAAATACTCTTATTAATATTTACTGAGTGAGATAAACTAGCAGCCAGTCATAGTTTGTATATAATAAGAGTATCTTATTTCTTAATATTGTGTGGGTCAGAAGGAGGGCTGAGAAAATAACTATCAACCCCTCACATTCTGGAGATAAACTGTTTCAACTTCTTCCCTCAGGACACTGCTCTAGGCCACTGAATGCCAAAACAACCAGACACAGGGACAGTTTTTTCCCTTGTGCCATCACTCTGCTGGACACTTAATCCTCACATTACTGTCTTATGTCTAAATATATTTACATATATTGTACAGCTGTAGAATTGTTATTATTTTTCTCAATTTCTCATCTTCTCTACTACTCCCTCTTATTGGTATCATTATTGTGATTATTATTACTGTATTGCTTTGCATGTACATTGAGAGCTTCTGCTTCTATTCTATTCTATTCTATTCTATTCTATTCTATTCTATTCTATTCTATTCTATTCTATTCTATTCTATTCTATTCTATTCAGTGGTGGGATTCAAATATGTGAACAACCGGTTCTCTGTGTGGATGCTGCTTCTGGAAGTCCATTCTGGGCCTGGGCAACAAAAAATTAGCTACCGGTTCTGCCGAAGTGGTGCGAACTGGCTGAATCCCACCATTGATTCTATTCTATTCTATTCTATTCTATTCTATTCTATTCTATTCTATTCTATTCTATTCTATTCTATTCTATTAGCCATGATGGCGCAGTGGTGAGAATGCAGTACTGCAGGCTAACTCACTGCTCACTTCAGGAGTTTGATTCTGAATGACTCAAGGTTGATTCAACCTTCCATCCTTCTGAGGTTGGTAAAATGAGGACCCAGTTTATTGGGGGCAATATGCTAACTCTGTAAACCTCTTAGAGAGGGCGATTAAGCACTGTGAAGTGGTGTATAAGTCTAAGTGCTATTGCTAGTACTATTTTACATTATGTAATGTTACTGGATTGCACAGTCCTTGAACTGGTTTTGCCCTAATTAATCATTTATTTTAGAATATTCTAGGTAATGGGAGAAAGCTACCTTTGTAAGTGGAATATTTCTTCTGACTGTTCATGTTGATGCAGCATGTATCCATAGGAAGGAATACCAGTGAGCATGATAAATTTTATTATGTATAAGCTGCCAGATTGAATATTAACTTCACCTTTGATTTTTGTTTCTACTTTTTTTCATATCATAATCCTAGACTGTGAATTCAGCCTGGCTCAAGCCAACTCATTTGCAGATAGGAATGGCTTTGATGTTTACATAGGTGATTACATACTCTCAGAAGTAAGCCATTTTTTTGATCTTTCTGCAGATATTATTCTAATTGTTGCCAGATTGTCAGGATAGTAAGCAGACTCTTATTAAAAATATGAAATTACTGATAACAGTGACAAGTTGGCAGAACTATGGTAATAATATCTTTTCTTTATAACTCAGATAAATCAAACCTTCCAATGTGAAACAAAAAATATCGTAGAATAGCATCAGCAAATAGGTCATAAGTCACTTTTTCTAGTGCCGTTGCAACTTTGAACAGTCACTAAACGAACTCTTGTAAGTTGAGGACTACCTATACAAGAACATTTTACCATCTCGCAAAGGTGACTCTGCATGGCTTTGTATGTGTTTTATTAGAATCATGTAATACTTCTAGAATGCAGAGAGTGGAAAAGAAGAGTGGACTGAGGGTAGTGTGTGCATGGCTAATATGGTTAAGTGCGGTGGTGTAGGAAATTATGCCTTTAGTCAACAGATGTCTGTTATAGAGCTACCCCTTCTAGGACTATGTTACCTATATCTCAACTTTCTGCAACATGCATAAGGAAAAATTATCCTTTGCAGAGAATTCCACTTTGTGAAGGAATCATTTTGTAAATTTTAATCTCCCCAAATTTTGTATAATCAGTGTCTGAGATTGGATTTCCCCCCCTTCCCTATGGATTTTCATTTAGAAAAAAATTGTTTTTCTCTACTCTAGAAGTTCTTTGGCAACTGAAAATCTTGTCTACTTTAAAATAGACAGACAGTATGACTCTGGCTAAAAAAAGCAAGGGGTCCATTCCATATAATTGTTTGGGTATAAGCTAATCAGGACAGATCAAAGAAGTAACACAGAAATTGCAACTACCCATAGAAGATTACTGACATAGGCTTCTTCTCATCAATGTCCCAACAGAATTCACAGGTTCTTTTCTAACACTTCCAGTATTTCATGCATAGCTCTCCCTGACAATTACAGTTATCTAAACCAGTTGTATCAATTTCTCCTATGTTTCTAAAACTGATATCAAATCAGAGGCATAAAAGCAACCAGTGCCATGATTTGAATTGTCTATTGATATTCTTGTCTTTATTGTTCTCTGTTTCCCTTCTTGTGCAAGTTGGAATCCAATTACCATTGTCCTAATAAAATATGTGACCTTGCTCCTCAGAATTATGCTCTACTTTTCAGCCTCCACATCAATATGTACCTATTACTATCCTTCTGGATTTTTTTCTTTTTACAACCTTGTAATTCCTTAATTCAGGGTAGAGTCAGGGTGACCGAAGAGAGCTGAGCATTTAATGGCCGGTTGCCCTGCCTGACACCTATGTGGAGTTTGCAGCAGATATTTTCTCTTTGCACCCTGAGAGAGAAACATCTGCTGTTACCTAGGATCGAACTCTCAACTTTCCAAGTGGGAGGTGAGTGTCTTCACCGCTATGCCACCATGTTGCTCCTCCTCACTATCTTTCTGGAAATAAAAGTATGAATTTGTCATCTAAAATGGCTTAATTGCAGATTTTGGAACTAAAGTAAAACCAGATGGTACTACTGAGTAAGAAAATCTTACTCAGAAATGGAATAACTCAAATTGGCCTCATTTCCAACTCCAACAGTAAAAAAAACCTGTATAAAACCTGTATATAATTGGCACAAATAGCCTCAGATATTTCAGTTGTATCTGATTGTTAACAGAATAACCGAATAATAGAGCTGGAAGGGACCTTGGAGGTCTTCTAGTCCAACCCCTTGCTCAGGCAGGAAACCTTGTACCATTTCAAACAAATGGTTGTCCAATTTCTTCTTAAAAACTTCCAGTGTTGGAGCATTCACAATTTCTGGAGGCAGGTTGTTCCACTGATTAATTGTTCTGTCAGGAAATTTCTCCTTAGTTCTAGGCTGCTTTTATCCTTGATTAATTTCCATCCATTGTTTCTTGTCCTGCCTCCAGGTGCTTTGGAGAATAGCTTGACTCCCTCTTCTTTGTGGCAACCCCTGAGATATTGGAATACTGCTATCATGTCACCCATCGTCCTTCTCTTAATTAAACTAAACATACCCAATTCCAGCAACCATTCTTTATATGTTTTAGCCTTCAGTCCCATAATCACCTTTGTTGCTCTTCTCTGCACTTTTTCTAGAGTCTCAACATCTTTTTTACATTGTGGCGACCAAAACTGGATGTAGTGTTCCAAGTGTGGTTTACCAAGGCATTATAAAGTGGTATTAACATTTCATGTGATCTTAATTCTATCCATCTGTTAATGCAGCCTAGAACTATGTTGGCTTTTTAGGTAGCTGCAGCACACTACTGGCTCATATTTAAGTGATTGTCCATTAGGACTCCAAGATCCATCCATAGTTATTACTATTCAGCCAGGTACCACCTATATTATGCCTGTGCATTTGGTTTTTGTTACCTAAATGTAGGGCCTTACTTTTTTCACCATTGAATTTCATTTTGCTAGATAGCGCTCAGTGTTCAAGTATGTCAAGATCCTTCTGTATCTTAAGCCTATCTTCTGGAGTGTTGGCTATTCCTGCCAGCTTGGTGTCATCTGCAAACATGATGAGTCTACCCCCTCATCCTAATCATTAATGAAGATGTTGAAGAGTACTGGGCCTAAAACAGAGCCTTGGGGTACCCCACTGCATACTTCCCTCCATGTAGAAGCAGCTTTATTGAGGACTACACATTGAGTGCAGTTTGTTAGCCAGTTATGAATCCATCTGGTGGTGATCCTGTCTAACCCACATTTTTCTACCTTATCAAGTAGTAGGTTGTGGTCTACTTTATCAAATGCCTTACTGAAGTCCAAGTAAATTATTTCCACAACATTCCTCTGGTCCACTAATTTTGTCACTTTGTCAATAATGCAATAAGATTTGTCTGGAATAAACACAGGGTCATTCAAAAGGGACTCATGTGTCTATTAAAAAAAACAGCTTTAAGTGTGTGTCCCCCCCCCCAGACATTTACTGGCAAAGAGACAGACAAATATTGTTCAGTTTCGAAAAGAGAGCAAATAACACAAACTACAAATAATAACAGAAAAATTCACTGCAAACTTTGTTCATACAGAGACATTACTGTTTTTATCACAACTCAAGGAGTGGAGAGTGTTGTTTTGTATGTTGAGGAGTTAAAAAAAATTCTCAAACATGTGACACTGGAGAACTTTATAAATTTATTTATAAAAGATTGGATTATGTATGGCATACATTCTTTCAAATGAAAGACTGATTGTTGAGAGGCTGTGACTTGAGTCTGGATAAAGGGGTACATACAATCAGAATAGAAAAAGCCTTAAATGCAAATTATGAATGCCTCCAAGAAATTTGTTTGTTTTACAAATTACCCCTTGCTGTTATTTTATGTACACCAATTTCTGCAGATGCTTGACTATTTTCCTTTAGATAAAAAAAGTGGTTTACCACCAAAGTGACTAAATTACAGACCTCAGATATAAGGTAGAGTCACAGAATAGTGCTGGGCCAGTTTCCCAGTGCATCAACTTGCAAAGCACCCATTTTATTTGCCTTCTTGTAATTAAAACCTGGCTAGCAGTTCACCCCACCCCCACCCCCACATACACATCTCCAAATTTTATTTCCTAAAAGTGTTTCTCAGGTCCCTTAGGTTGTTAAGAGGATTAGAAATTAGTCTTGAGAAAGATGCATACATCATGCTTGGTTCCTACAGATTAGATAGGCAGGTAGACAGTCAGACAGACAGACATAGTGAGGAAACATTATATAAATTTGCTGATTATTCTCTGTGTCCCCTGTTATTGTCTTATAAGTACGCTATTGACCCAAAACTTGCTGTAGAAATGAAGAGCAGAGCTATTTTTATTTTAAACTTTTGTTATCCCTGAAAAGGCAAAGGAAAATGGGATAAATTAGAATGGAATGATTTATAGATTATAAAGGGAGGAAGCAAGAGAATGCAGCACTATCTATAGCTTTGCTAAGTTTGAATAGCTGCAGGTAAATACCTACTGTAGTTAATGTATTCTTAAATTAGAAAGTTTGGGAAGGTATCTCAAAGCCATGTCATTCATTAAATCTGAATAGTATGATACCATACTATAGATGAAACCACTTGTCTGCTATATTGTGAGGAAAAAGTCAGCCAGAAGGCACTCAGTCTTTTCGATTTTTGCTAGAAAAGGATATCCAGGACAGTGTCAATTTTTCTTTGCCTCATAAGCTTAGGAAGTTTTAGGTACTTTATTGTTGCTGCATTCTATGTAAAACAGAGAAAGGAAAAACATTGCTGAGAAAACGTAGAAAAGAAAAGAAAAAAATGATCTACCAATCAAGGCTTGCCATATATTCAATATTCTGGCAGGCTAGTCATATAACATCCCAAAAAACAGTTAACTTTTCATAGGCAAATAGCTGAGTTCTCAGTTATTATGCTTAAAGAACAGGGGGGAGGACTTTCCCATCCAGTTTAGAAATGAGGTTTTGTGGATCAGACAATCATGTTAACTTCATGAAAAAAGAGAAATCATCTAGCACTGCAGACAGCTTGACTTGAGCAGTTGACAGATGTAAAATACATACTTTTAAAAGAGATCAAAAACAAGAAGACGAGACTTGCCCACTTTGTTGACTGGAAGTTAGCTCCAGTGTCAGATGAGATAGAATGCTCCGTCTTTGTTGAGATATGATTTACTAGTAACTTGTAATATAATTTAAGATTAACATATAATTCTGACAAAAATGATAAATAATGAAGAATAAAACAGAAATCAAGGCTTTTCAGATATATGTTATCATCACACTTCTCACTATAAGATATATAATGCAATCTACAAAATGTTTGTTTATAGATAGATTTGAATACAAATGTCATGGTTCCGATAGATGAGACCAGTAGAAATAAGAACTCTGGGGCATTTACTTTCCTCAAAGAACAATTTTAATGGCTACATAATATCAGCACGAACATAGGTGAAACCAAGACTGGAAGTCCCCCCCCCAAAAGGTTACAAAATAGAAGTTAAACTCCCCACCCACTAATTACATAATAAATCACATTCTCCAATTAACACCTTTGGCGGCTCTCTAACGGTAATTCTAGCTAGCCAAACACTTGAGCGATTTGACCTTGCTATTGTTTTGACTGAAATAAAAGAATGCATCTTTCCTCCCCCCCATAGCTGTGCAAAGCGGAAAAACGAAGAAAGATGGCTGTAAGCAAAGCTATCTTCACAGAGGATAAAGATTCAAATGATATTTTGAACAGATGCAAGAAGATTTGTTCAAGTTTCCTTAGTCATGCCTGAGAAATCTGCTGTTCAGCAGACACTCCTAATGTTGTTGTTAGTTGCAAAGTTGTGTCCAACCCATCACTCCTAATATATTAGGGCTATTTCCAATTAGCATGGCTACAAGTTACCTTAGTGTACTTGAAAAGACAATTAGACAGACCAGGAAGAGAATGACAAATGGCAATAAAGAGGAGATTTCATGCTTTTATAGGTGACGCCTTGCAGAGTAGCAATCAAAACATAATATCATATCATATCATAACATTATAGTACCTAAATACCCCAGATTGTATTTCTGAAAAAATCCATTCTAATAATTGTTCCATGACAATTAAGAAGTTAATTGATGGTGTTAAATCTATGTGAAGCTAAAGTACCCATAATTGTACCTCTTAATTCAATCTTCCTTCCAGAAGCAGACACAATTTTCCAGGTTTGACCAGCTAAGCAGCAATACTGAGTTTTAAAGTCTTTGCAGAGCCAGATACCCATTTTGCCCATTGATTTCCCAATCTTTCTTCCCCAAAAATCATCTCCAAAGTGTCCAGGATAGATCAAAATAACAAGTATAATTGGTGACTTAAAGCCCCCAAACCTCAAAAATAGAACCAAAACCAATTGTACATGTATACAGTGTAATATGCCACCCGCTATTGTCACTATCAGATAAATTAGTTTTAGCTTGCATTAGATGCAACAATGTTATCTTTCTGGCACAGCATTACCTGTTATAGCTAGTTGAGTAACAAAAAAAGTCATCCTGGATTTTCTCTTTCTTTTCCAGGTGGAGACCAAAACAATTGCATTCCCAACAACTGTCACAACAAAAAGGACCCACAAGGTAGCAAGCTGTTCTGTCTGTAGGAAAAGAAAATAGATAGTAAATACAAACATTAAGCCGGCATTATGTTAAGTTTTGAAGCTCATTTTTGACTAAGGCTTCTTAAGGGTTTGAATATCAAACTGTAAATCATGACTATAATAAATGTGACTAATGCTGAGTTGGATACAAAAATTTTGTATTAGAATGTGTAGTATGTTTATGCAGCATGAAGAAGTACATGAATTTCGATCAAGGTCATGTCCATAGGGATTGTTTTTTTTGTAGTAGACCATTTAAAATGACATCTAATTGCAAATACCAAGCCCTGCTTATCTTTTTTTATATATATAATATTTTATTCATTTTCTCATTTTACAATTGATATTTAACAAGCAATGTGATGACTGGGTTGATCAATAGATCAATAGTGTACATAAATCTTTAGTATAACTCTCATGTTACAACATCAAATATTTCCTCTCTTTTTCCATTAATATCTGTTATCTCATATTGAGCTAGTACAATTCTTATTGTTATCAACTAAATAAAAATATCTTTGTTACAGTTATCAATAATTTTTAGCTTATACATATCTCAATTGTGTTTGCACTTAATCCTTGTATACAATCAATGTCCTATTATTGCTTTCCCCCCCCCAGGCTTTAATTTCCCATCAATATTCAAAGTAACACTATTATTTATGATTTCCAAGTATTTTATGTTTAGGTGACCAAAGGTTTCCCTTATCTCAACTTCTCTCTTTTCCCTTTTCATACCAAAGTCTAATATTCTGGTTACACATCTTATCAATTTGATTATAGTATTGCTCTGTTTTCTAAAAGTTATCTATTTTCCACCATGTTCAACCATCTAATTGATAATACAGTATCCCCTCTAATAAATCAAAATCATTATAGTTGTTGTCTGGGTTAACCAATAATTCAATGATATACATAAAGTTTTAGTTTAAGTCTAATATTAGAATATCAAATACTTCCTCTCTCATTCCAATAATATCTGTTATCTCCTATTGGGCAAACACAATTCTTATTTTCAACTAAGTAGAAACATTTTTGTTACATTTATCGATAATTTTTAGCCTATACATATCTTAATTGTGTTTGCACTTAATATCCTTGTATAAACAATGTCCTGTTATTGCTTCCCCCCCAAAACTTTAATTTCCCATCAATATTCAAGAAAACACTATTATTTATGATTTCCAAGTATTTATATTTAGATGACCAAAAGCTTCCCTTATCTCAACTTCTCCCTTTTTCCCTTTTCATACCAAAGTCTAATATTCTAGTTACACATCTTATCTATTTAATTATAATGTTACTCTATTTTCTAAAACTTATCTATTTTCCACCATATTCAACCATCTAATATAATATCCCCTCTAATAAGTCAAAGCCATTATTTTCTTCAGCCTTACTCTGGCTTTCTTCCTTTGCCAGCTGACCTTCCATTTTCAGTGCCTTTGAATCATCAAATAGTTCTCCCTCTATTTTTATATATATTATTTGGAATAAGAAAGACCATTTGGTTGAAGTTTTTTTGGAAGAACAAGCCCATTGGTATTCATTAAACTGCCTCCCTGTTACTCCAATTTCCCACAATTGTCCTGATAGCTTTATCTTCCATTCAATCTGTTCTTCTTCCTTTTCCTCGAATATATTCTGATTTATGAAAAGTCTTTTCCATTTTCAATATTGTCACTCCATTTTCTGATTTTTCAGTTGGCTGAGTCTGTTGGTTAGTTGGGCCCTCTGTCTTAGCATTTAGTTGTTCCAATTTTCCTTTTGTTTTCTGCGTTGTTAATTCTTTGCTTGTAATCAAGATCTGGGTTTGTATATTTAAGCTGGAACCTTGTTCCTTTGTGTTGCTGCTGAAAGAATAGTTCCGTGTATTGATTTCAACATGGAAAGGATTTTTTCCTGATCTTCATCCATATTTTCTTGATAGTATGTTAAGTTGAAGACTTTAGAATCAAATATTAAAAATATTTTTTTGTCTTTTGTAGCTCGGTATGGGACATCTATTTCATGTTTTATAGGTGGTCTTTATAATAGAAATTGTTTATCAAGTAAGAGTTTATAATCCAACGTGTTCCATCATCTCGTGTAATAATATATGCTTCTCATGCATGGAAATAGGAAAGCAGTTCCCCAAGCATAGCTCTGAGGGTCAGTAAAACTTTACATTCATAGTTCAAGCAGGCCAGCTTCCGAAACAGTACATCATCCCTGCCACAAAGATAAACCGCCCAGAAATCCCTTCTTTGCAGCTGGGTTTTTCAAAGGTGGTAGCTGTCAAGGCCAAACAAATTTTATCTGCAGTCTGGGCTTCAAGCCAGGTTTCTTTTAGGCAATAACAAATTGTAATACCATGCTTCACCACAAGTTATCACCAACGCCATTTTATAGCTTTTTAAGTCCAAAACGTATATGGTGGTTTTTCAAGTCTTATTTTTTTAAAACAAAAACAAAAACAAAAGGCTCTAATAAGAAAAAAGAACACTTTTAGTCCCCATGTTTCAAAAGAATATATATCCAACTAGGTTAAAATTAATTTTATGGTTGCTCTGTTTCTACTGGGTAGTCACCGCTTTTCTTAGAGGATGGGGTAAAAATTCCCTTCCTCTCTCCTCACAGGGGAAAAATGCTTTGGGCAGCTTTTTCAGGAAACAAAACTTAGAATTTTAAAGAGAGGATCAGGTCTCACCCAGTTTCATCCACGTTGTTTGAAAGTTGCTTGGTGGCCTGTCCTTCCCCCACCAGTTTGGAGTGTTTCCCCAGATCAAACAGAAGGGCCACCGCCCTCCCACGATCAAACGGGGGTCCCCTCCTTGCTCGTCGCCTCTAAGGGGCAACCTTTGACCCTTTCCAGGGTCCACCAGCAGAGCGAATTCAGACACAAAAGACAGAGCCCCGTCTTCCTGCGTCCGCAGCACCACAATGTCAAGCCCTGCTTATCTTTACCCTCCAGATGTTTTGACCATAGTTTCTATCATCTCTGGTCAGAGAAATGGATTCACCAAAGATCCAGGGCTGATTAGTTACATCTAGCCTAGTCAATTCAACATTACATTGTATTTATCAATAGACAAGTGTTTTTCATCTTTGGCAACTTTAAAATATGTTCACTTGTGTTCACCTCACTAGAATTTTCCATCCAAAATAATATATTGCTACCCAAAAGAGCACATGTCCTGGTTATTGTTAAGCTAGAGGGGGAAAACAGGCAAATTTACCCCAGCTTCCAAATAAACATGTTGTAAGGGAATGCTGACAACAATTATCCCATGGAATATACAAAATTGCCTTAGAATATAAGAAATAGCACCAACTCACTGTATCTACATAAATTATAGGTAGTCCTCACTTTACAACCACAATTGGGACCAGAATTTCTGTTGCTAAGCAAGGCAGTTGTCAAGTAAGTCATACCCCTTTTTGCCCTTTTTGCCATGATTGTGAATCATGTGGTTATTAAGCAAATCTGGCTTCCCCCATTGACTGTTTGTTGGAATCTGTCTGGGAAGGTCACAATTGGTGAACACATGAACCCCTGTATGCCACCCCCTGGCTTTTTCTCCCAAGCTAGCAATCAACCTTGTTGTTTGGTGAAGGATTTTAGTTTAATGAGGAGCTAAGGATGAATTCTGGATGAAGGCAACAAGAGAAGTCCCCTGAGCCTCTGGTTTTAATTGGGCCTGGCATTCTTCAACATTTCCATTAATGACCAGAATGAACAGGTGAAGGGGATGCTTATTAAATTTCCAGATGAAACAGAATTGGGTGGGATTCCTAATATTCTAGACCACAATCTAGAGGTCCTCTCAGAGGTTCATATAATAAAATAATAATAATGATAAAGTTATTTGCCAGATATTGAAGATATTTGCAAAAATTTAAAGCAATGTCACATTTATTAATATTTTTGTTTTTTTAAAATATTTCATTTTTGTAAATATTTCATGAGTTTAATACTATTATTTATACATGATTCAATAAATAGGTATTCTATGAATATTTTTGATTTTGATTTTTTTAAAACAATAAATATAATAATTCTTTTGAAAGCTCTTTTGGAGTGCTCCATAATTTTTAAAAGTGGGGAAAGATCCAAAAAGTTCAAGAAACACTGGTGTTGATGATAGCAACAAATTTAGTGTCTGATAGATTAGAAATGCCAGTAAAGACAAATAGCTATCTCTCAGTAATTAATTCTTTTATACATTACTTAGAAAAAAGTCAAATGCACAAATAAAATATTTTGAATATCAAATGAATGATTTCTTGATAAGAAATCGTTTTTAATATCTTCATTAAATGACTGGTAGTAAATAAACTTCCTTCAGTTGTATTATACACAATGTAAAAAACAAGAATTAAAAAACTATTTAAAAGGAAATTCAGTTTGGAAAAGATAAGCCACTGGGCTGTAGTTTTGAGATTGATGGCATTATAATTAGAAAAGCCATTGGAATGCCATTAGCTCAACAATGTAACAGCTTTGTTTGTTTGTTTGTTTGTTTGTTTGTTTGTTTGTTTTAAGGACAGCTAATTCCTTTGCCTAGAACGAATAAAATGATTTAGTAAAATGCGGTGCTGTCCTTGGTGTTCTAAATTACTGAAGAGATAGTAATAGATGATTTCATTTAGAAAGTCAGAAATGAATTGGGCAATAGAACAGCTTCATGTTATAGCAATAATTATTAGACAAAAAGAACACACTCCAATTGCAATTAAGTGCCTCAATGGCATATAAAGTTGTTTCAAATGCTATTTATATTCTACATACTTTGGCAATTATTGTGACCTTGCCATCTAACTTTCTCTCTGTAAGTAGCATTTCTGCTCAGGTAGTGAATACATTATTGTAAAAATGATTATTAGTAGTAATGAATTTTAATTTGCATATGCTATTTAAGATAATGTTTATATTTCCTGGGTTTTTGTGTAAGTGAATAAAATACATTTGTAGCAAGTTTCAGCCACTTTACAAGAGGATTACAAGAGATCCTTTCAAAGTGGATGTGGATATAAAGTGATAGATGAAGTAGCGTGGAATCTTTCATGTTTCAGGTAAACGAGTATTTAATTTCCAACTGCAAACAGAGTCTCTTTTCATTAGCTTTCCAGATTCTTTCTAGTTTTAGGATCATATAATAAATGATCGTCATCCAAGACTTCCTTCTTTGAAACAGGGCCTTTTGTTCTGCAGTGTTATTTGACCCAAAGAAGTAAAATACTGAGAAACTTTTAGAACAAACTTTTCTGAAAGGAAGAAGATTTACAATATTTCAGGCTTTCATGGAAGGTGTAGCTGTACTGCTTCATGGAGCCAGGATTAAAGTATTATTTAAATTAACTCATTAATTAAAGTTTATTATAAAGTGAAAGATAAATAGTTATAATAAACCATATATATGACATAGCTATCCTTTTTGCTATGCTAATCCCTAGAAGCATTGCTTTTACATTTTGGATAAAGTAGTCTTCAAAAGCTTTCACAAGCTTTCTTTATTTAAGCAGGCACCTTTCATTATACATCAGTTATGTTTTCATCCTTCTTGTTGTGAAATATTTCCCATTCTGATTTCTGTGTCCTCTTTGACTTAGCCATTATATATCTTTTCTATATTTTTTCAAATATACTCTTCATGCCACAAACTAAGTGCATTAATATTCAGTGTCAAGAATGTGCTTCCAGATTTTGACTGAAGAGTAATTTAAAAAATGCTGTAAATAGCTTCAGAGAAATTATATTGCCTTATATCACTTCTTTGAAAACAAAGATGCATTATAAATTGATCAGCATATGATATCTGTGGTAGAATTGCTATCATCCTCTTCAAGTAAATGCTACTCAATAGACGTTCACCAAGTCAGACATTTAGAATACCAAGGACAAAATGATTTTTACAAAATCATTTTATTTTTTCTAAATGGCAAGGGAGTTAGCTTCCCCCCCATGTTTGTGTGTTTGTTACAATTTATTAATAGTAAATGTTTTTAAATATTAGAAATTATAACTTATTGATCCATCAGAAACAAAAATACAAAGAAACAAAAACTAGTGAAGTCCTGACATTTCCCATCCAGTTTTTCTAATGAAAAGATGATATTTTGTTTTCTTCATTTTCTTTCAGGTCAGGAACCTGCAGTTAGGAACAGATTAAGGACCAATAACTTTTATATTTTCAAGTCAGTTATTAGTTGCGAAGTCGTGTCCAACTCACCGCGACCCCATGGACAATGTTCCTCCAGGTCTTCCTATCCTCTACCATCTTCTGGAGTCCATTTAAGCTCATGCCTACTGCTTCAGTGACTCCATCCAGCCACCTCATTCTCTGTCATCCCCCTCAATCTTTCCCAGCATCAGGCTCTTCTCCAGTGAGTCCTTCCTTCTCATTAGGTGGCCAAAGTATTTGAGTTTCAACTTTAGGATCTGGCCTTCTAAAGAGCAGTCGGGGTTGATCTCTTCTAAGACTGACCGGTTTGAACGCCTTGCAGTCCAAGGGACTCACAGGAGTCTTCTCCAGCACCATAGTTCAAAGGCCTCAATTCTTTGGCGCTCAGTCTTTCTTATGGTCCAACTTTCACAGCCATACATTGCAACTGGGAAAACCATGGCCTTGACTATACGCACTTTTGTTGGCAGGGTGATGTCTCTGCTTTTTAGTATGCTGTCTAGATTTGTCATAGCTTTCCTCCCCAGGAGCAAGCGTCTTTTAATTTCTTGGCTGCAGTCCCCATCTGCGGTGATCTTGGAGCCAGCGTCATATCTTTTTGCCTTTTGGTACTGTCCATGGGGTTTTCATGGCAAAGATACTGGAGTGGGTTGCCATTTCCTTCTCCAGTGGATCACATTTTGTCAGAACTCTCTGCTATGACCTGTCCATCTTGGGTGGCCCTGCATGGCATAGCTCATAGCTTCATTGAGTTACGCAAGCCCCTTCGCCATGACAAGGCAATAATCCATGAAAGAGTTCAAGTCAGAGAAAGCTCCAAAAGTTTAGATGAAATGGTACAGTACTGATTATACTTACCACAAGCAAATATTCTTAGTTTCAAAACACTCACATGATTTTTGAGTTACAATTTTATGGTTGTAACTTATGGCCTCACAGAGTTTTTTGCTTCTTCTGCCTGAATAAATTTCTAGAAAATTCAGTTCAAAATTTGCACATTCCTTGGTATCATTTTGGATGGGTCTAATAAAGATATGATCCAAGTATGAGGTTTGGA
Organism: Azemiops feae; assembly: GCA_023970755.1. Lineage (NCBI taxonomy): Eukaryota > Metazoa > Chordata > Lepidosauria > Squamata > Viperidae > Azemiops > Azemiops feae. The sequence continues at coordinate 83,448 of JALGBA010001107.1, read as the reverse complement.
TTTGGAAAATCATGCATCATGCATCATTCCCTTGATTCTACACATTGGAAAATAAGTATAATACACAATGAAAACTATATTACAGAACATTCTTCAAGATGTCATGGGAATACATGCTTCTTACAATCAGATTAGAAACATTGCCAGTAGCATCTGCTGGGGGAGGAGAGGGTAGTAAGGGGTTCAGGATAATGAAAACTAAATAACAGAGGTAAGCCCTCTTTTTTACAGAGGTTGCCACATCAATTACAAATACATTGCTAAAATGCTGCTTCATTATTTTGAAGAAAGCAGAAAGTTCCTGGGACATCACTGGATGTTTCATTGAAATTGTCTGGTAAACTATGTCTACTTTTAAACTACGTAATGGCTTATTTTTCATTCAGGAAATGTTATTTTGTCCAAAAAATAAGACAATTTGAGAGGCAGTGAAATATATGACCAACCATTAGAGGCTGGCCTTGGTTTCATACTACTAGGCGTATTCATTTATTCATTTATTACATTCTGGGTAGCATTCCTTTCTGAAATAAGTTTATTACAGTTTGTGTGAGATTATGTGTTATCTGAAAGAAAAAGCATAAAGCCTGACACCACCTGTCTCCTGTTTACAACAGCAGTTCCAAGAAGGTTCCACATTCATTTGCGTTATTAAGGGCAATGACTCTCAGAAAGAGTGCTAATGACCAAATCTGCAAAGAATATAAATCCTTCCATTCTCCACCATTCAATCAGAACTGAAGAAGCTTCTTGGATGGGAAGTGAAACAACTTCAAGGGAAAAAAAAACAAAAGTCCAGTTGCCTTTTGAAAAAGCACCTTTGTGGCCATCATGACCTGGATGACTGAGAATCTCCATAAAATTATATGTATAACATTTAGAAAGGTTGCATAAGTAATTTATGCATTTCATGTAACTAAAGATAACAGGGATTGAGTTTTTTAAATATTACTAGTATGCATTAGAAGTAAAGATAAAAACAATAAAAAGAATAAATCAATAAATATAACAAAGTTAAAGACAGATCAGCATTTAAAGAGTTAATCCAAAGTATTACAAACATGTTAGGGTAATAAAATTTTCAAATACCATCTTTTGATGGAAAGATATTAAACTTAGACAGATTTTTCTAATAATAGAAAAAAATGTTGTTTTGAATGGTGAGCGATTCTTAAGACTGTAATTTTTTCATGTATAAGTACTGTTTTGCTGATGATTATTATTCATATGTTCCCTTTCATAAGTAGTCGATTTTAAAAATATATTATTGGCTCACTTTATTTATGTTTTACCTAATCTAAATGAAGTTGCATAACAGAATACTTTGGAATGTAGATACTCATTGCAGAAATTACACCAAAGAATAGAAAAGAGGTTTATCAAAAAGTTGTTAAAATGATACAGAAAGATTTTTCATTCTGTCTATAGCCTACCATTAGGCCATCTTCAGCACACAGACCAGAGGTTACATATAATCTTCACAAGTGCTGCCATCACTCCCCTTCCAAATGTTCAGTACAGTTGTCCATCTGTAGGTGCTGTCTCTTCCTACACTGTTTGGCTTCTGAATATTTTGCCAAAGAGTATTTTGATGAACTATTAAAAATATAATTAAACTGGGAGCCAGCCATCAGACATGAGATGCCTAGGTATAATCTAAATTATATACCTTCCTTTCCCTCTTCAGCTAACAGATTGGCATTAAGGAAGATGTACAAACAAAAACAAAAGCAATTACAGATCTCAGGAACAATAGGCTTAATTCAGGACTATAACATTTAGTTTAGTGCTATTTATTTTTTTGAACATCATGGTAAATGATCGGCAACAGTAGAATATTTTCTTGAATCTTCTGGAACTTTCAGTGGCATTTGGTACTATTTAATATTGTGGGAGAAAAGACTCACTCATACTCTGCTCATAGTCATGCACACCCTGGTCAGCTACATGAGTCTGTTCTTGAATATTCGGAAATTTCAACTGGTGCAGAATGCAGCTGCATAAGTAGTTATGTGTTTCTCTAGAATGGCACCTCTGTTCAATGAGCTGCATTGCTGCCAATTTGCTTCTGGGTGTAAGCCAAGTCCTTTTTAAAAAAACCTTTAAAATCCTACACCACATGGATCCAGGATCTCTCTTCCCTGACCTAATCTCTTCCTAATCACATCTAATCATTTCATCATATCCAACAGGAGGTATATGTTACAAGTACTATCTGCTAAAGAGCTTTTTGGCAGGACCCAGACAACCTGCTTTTCTGTGTAGCTCCCACCCATTGGAATATCATTTCTTCCTCATCCCCCCTGTTCACTGCCCCATCCCTGTTAGCATGCAGAAGGCTCTGAAAATGTGAAAATATGAAATTCAGTTATTGTCCTTTTATCTCTGATCCCATAGTGTACTCTTTAATATAATGACTAGATGACAGAATATACAAATCAAACACATTACATTTCTCTAGAGTTTGGGATTTTTTTTATGTGATGTTATTGGATAAGATAAGAAAGCCAACTTTCTAGAAGACACAGCAATAACTTCACATTTTTTAAAAAAATAATAATGTGCAAACAGGACCCTACTTTTATATTAATTATTGATTATGTTTTTTTCTGGGTTCTTCTTTGCTACAAAAATATTGGTGCTCACTTCCGGTTCCGGTCGCAGCGCCCGCGGACGTGCAGAGAACTCGTTCTCTTGGCCGTCCGGTTTCCCCCCGCCGGTAGACCCTGGATAGGGTCGAAAGTCGCCCTGTAGGGGCGACCACCGTAGAGGAGGGCACTCGTTGATCGCGGAGGGAGCAGCGGCTCCCTCTGCGGTCCGAGAAAACCACCTTTGGGCCGACGGGGAAAAGATCGGCCAGTAACATGGCCGATCACTCAGCTGCTCCAGCCAAAAGTCACAGCAACATCTAAGCGAAAAGAACCACCGTGGAAGATCCGGGTGAGACCTTTCCTTCCCTCTTGTTAATTTACCTTTTTCCCTGCTAACAGCTTTAAGAACTATTTCCCTATTTTGAGAAAGCAGCGTTCGATTACTGGGGAAAACGGGCTTTGGAAAAACAATTATTGTTTTTTTTTACTATTTTATTTTGTCTACATAAGCAGTTGGAACTCGAGCATCCGGGTTATTGTGACTTTCTATTTTGGCTTGTTTATCTTCAGTTTAGGTGAAAATCCTTAGGGAGGGGGTGGAGTGTTCTTTTTTTCTCCCCCCCCCCTCCTGAACAGTACTGCCTAAAAAACTTTTTGCTCTCTGGGCGGACTTATGTAGATTCTTTTGGATACAATGCATCCTGGGACTTGGCATGAAGCCCAGAAACTTGGGCTGATACAATGTAACTTGCTCCATTTGAACTCCCACTTCCTGATTTTGGCGTGATGCCCAGACTGGATTACAACATAACAACTGACTGCCAGTTTTTATCTCTGTGCTGGACCTGACTATTGGTTTATTTTTTCTCTATCTTTCTTTGGAAATATATCTCTGTCTGCATTTTATATTTTATAACGCTGCAATCTATTTTTTAAGCTGAACTTCTTTAAAAAAAAAAAGATGATGGAATCCTACTCACAGATTAATTATGGACTTATATGAGAAAAAATCTTGGAAGCGAGACTGGAACTTAAAGAACATATTAGATCGCTTAGTTTCAAGGAGGACTCAGAATTAAAAATTGAAGCTCAACCTTTGATTGACTATGATACACAATCAGATCTACAACTTAATGAGATGGATGGAATACATTTACAATCTATTGAATCTACTGAATTTATTGAAGAGGAAGAGGACACATCCTACATGATGGACTTCTTTGATGATCAAAGGCAGAACTCAACTAAAACATTTACAACTTTAAAAGCAACAGGATTGGACTTCCAAATACGAGGCACAAAAAACGTTGACAACATGACAGTACAGACAACACTGGATAAAAGAGAAAAAGAATATGATTGGACTCAATGGTGGGAAAAGGCCTTTAGCCAGTTACTAAGATGGGAGGATTTAGAGGCCCTGTTGTGGAAACCTACCTGGCACAAAAAGAAAGCTAGAATTAGATTTAAAAATAAGAGTTAAAATTTTATTTGATGGGTAAAAAGGGCTTCTGGACGTTGATTGAACTAATATTTTTGAGATCTTTAAGGTTACTTTGGTATGAGTCAACACTAGATTTAAATTATGGATTTGATTATGATTTGGAATGGCAATAAGAAAAATTGGAAAATTTATAATTAAAGGAGTTAGATTGAGATTGAGACTGGTGAAATATTATTGATATTTTTATTTATAAGAATTGAATGGTAATTAGTGAGGTATTAAATGGATTAAACTGAAACAATTGAGGAATATTTTAGGGACGTGGACTGATCTATGAAAATATTGGATAGAATATATGAAATAGAATATAGTTGAGAAATATTAAGATATAATAGTTATATTACTTGTTTATGATAAAATAATTATTGTCCTATTATTATTATTATAATGTTATTATATTACTATGTCTAATGCAATAGTTTTAAAATATATAAATTCATGTTTATTTACATAATATGTATGTGAAATAGAATAAGAGATATAATTTGATTGAGAAGCATAAATTGAAATTGGAATAATAGATAGAGGTGAGAAACAATTTATATTTTAGGAATGCTCGAATTGTATACCATAAGAGGGAACTTTTAAAGTAGTAGTTTAAATTGTATATGTATGACTGTATTTTTTGTTGTGTTCTATGGAGTGCCCTATCTCCACGATGTGTTACAAGCACTTGGCTGTAAAACAAACAAAAACTAATAAAACTTGTTATGAAAAAAATATTGGTGCTCCTTCTTCTACCCATTGATTAGAATCACATTTCACTAAAGCCCCTAGTGTGGCCTCCATAATATGCAAGACTTTGTGATATTGCATTAGCTAATGAGCAGTGTAGTGGCCTAGTGGTGAAAACGCTTGCCTCACACTTAGAGAGTTCAGTCCTAGGTAGCGGCAGATGTTTTCTCTCAGGGTAGAGAGAGAAAATATCTGCTGCAAACTCCATGTAGGAGTCAGGAAGGGCCAGAAAACTGTCAGCTCCACCCAGTCACCTGGGCTCTACCCCAAATTAAGGGACTGCAGGGTCGTAAAAAGAAATATATATTGTGATACTGTGATAGCTAAATTCAGTGTAATATGCTTCTTTTTACATTCTGCATATGAGAGAGTGAAACTGGATAATATTCTATTATATTAAAAGTAATAGAAAATGGCATTCTTGTAGAGTAAAAAGCCAGTGTATCCAAGGTTCCAGTTGAATTCACAGCTTCTCAAAGTAGGCCAGCCAAACTAGAGAATTGTTAAGGAGATTGTAAACAATGCCGAGGTAGATGAATAGTTTCCTAATAATATGGATAGCATATTACTGCATCAATCTATGTATATCAGAACCATAAATATCATGGAAAAGGCACAGTGGCTGAGTCCAAACAATATGCTTCACCAGGTCAGATAAAGATATAGCAGATAAATTCACATGATAAGAGAAGCTTTGTTATATAACAAGTTTTATTGAATTTTTTTGTTTTACAACCAAGTGCTTAGGACTCATCGTGGAGATAGGGCACTCCATGAAACAAAGTAAAAAATATAATCATTCATAAACAATTTAAGTTACTTCTTTAAAATTTCCCTCTCTATTTTATCAATCAAAAAAAACAAAAAACAAAGAACAAAAACTATCAATAATATTTCCACCCATTTTCAAGCTTAACTAATTTCAATTAACATATTCCAATTTGGCCTTACATAAACATATAGTATACAATTCGGGTATCCATATAATATAGATTGTTTCTAACATATACATATTACTCCAATTATTCACTTTATACTTCTCAATTAAATTCTATCTCTTATTCTATTCTATCTCACATACATATTTTATAAATGAACATGACTTTAAGTATTTTAAAACCATTTTACATTTTAACCTAAATTATTTCTAATTATTTCTAAAATAAACATATAATATAACTATTATATATATATATATATATATTTCTAAACTATATTCTATTTCCTGTACTCTATCAAATATTTTTATAAATCAATCCAACATTCAATCATTGTAAGTAAAAATATCAGTAATATTTCACCAATCTCAAAATCAAATCCATAATTTACATCAATATTAACTCAAACTAAAATCTTAAGACCTTAGAAATCTCAAAAATATTAGCTCAATCAAAGTCTGTAAAAGCCATTTTACCCATCAGATAAAGTTTTAACACTCATTTTTAAACCTAATTCTAGCTTTCTTTTTATGCCAAGCAGGTTTCCACAATAGGGCCTTTAGCTCCTCCCATCTTAGTATTTGGCTATGCACATTTTCTCACAATTGCATCCAATCATAGTCTTCTTCTCTTTTTTCCAGTATTGTCTGCACTATGTAATCAGTCTTAATCAGTATGGTGATTATTCGTTGTTTGTTCATATTGTCAACATTTTTAATGTCTCGTATTTGAGAGTCCATTTCTGTTGCTTTTAAGATTATAGATGTTTTAGTTGAATTCTGCCTTTGGTCATCAGAAATCTCCATCATTTGTATATAAGGTGTAGCATCTTCCTCTTCAGTAGGTTGTAAATATAAATCCTCCATCTCATTAAGTTGTAAATCTAGTTGTGTGTCATGATCAGTCAAAATTTGAGATTCAATTTTTAACTCTGGAACATCCTCTTTCCTGAGCGTTCTAAAATGTTCTCTTAATTCCTCTTTCATTTCCAATTTTTTTTCTAGTATAAGTCCATAGTTAAGCTGTGAGTGGGATTCCATTTTTTTTTTAGTGAAAGTTCAGCTTAAAAGAATTGCAATATTATAAAATATAAAATCCAAACAAAAGTAGGGGAAAAAAGGGGAAAAAAACAAGTAATCAAGCCCAACACAAAGATGAAGAAGCAAAAGTCCCAGTCAGTATTGTGAATATCTAATTTATAATCCAAAGTAATAATAGAAGAGGATGTCTTAAAAGTCAATTATTATATTGTAATCCTAAAGCGAGAGAAAATCCATTTTTCTGGGATGTATATTTTATATTATAAAGTCAAATGAACGAAGTAGAAAATTGAGCAAGTTCCAAAAGATATACCAATGTCTGGGCGTCACGCCAAGTTCAGGGAATGAAAGTTCAGCTGCAAATGGTTACATTGTTACACTGGAGCTATCTGGGCTTCACACCAAGTTCAGAGATACATTGTAACCATACAATCCACATGAATCTGCCCAGAAAGCCAAAGAGTTTTTTTCCTTTTTAAAGTAGATAAAAAAGTTCAGGAGGGGCGGGAGGAAACAAAACACTCCACCCCCTCCCTAAAGATTTCCACTTAATCTGAAAACAGGCAAGCAGAGAGAGAGAGTCACAGTAAGGATTTTTTCTTCTTTTCTTTTCAGGATCCCCCGAATTCCAACAGTTCAAATAAGATAAAAGATAAAGATAAATAACCTTTATTGTCATTTTTATATTGTGGGCACAATGGCACACATAAAAAATGAAATTTAGTTGCCCGCTCTCAAAGTGAAACATATACATGACACACACCTAAACATACTATGTACAACATATATATAGACCCACATCCCTACATATACATAGCAAATAAATATTAAATACTGTCCATCTTGAATATATAACGCAAGGAGGAAGTTTGAGAGTTCGCAAGGTTAATGCTGTATGGAATGAAACTATGGCTGAATCTGGATGTTCTGCTACGGATACCACGAAGCCTCCTCCCAGAAGGTAACAGGGAAAACAGGCTGTGGAGAGGATGTGTAGTGTCCCAGAAAATCTTGCGGGCCCTGCTCAAGCAACGCTTCTGTGCTATGTCCTGGATGGTAGGGAGGGAACTGCCAATGATCTTTTCGGCCATCCTCACCACTCTCTGCACCGCCTTCCTGTCTGAAGCAGTGATGCCTCCAAACCAGACTGTGATGCTGTATGACAGGATGCTCTCGATTGTCCCCCTGTAGAAAGTGGTCAGGACAGGGGAAGGAAGCTGTGCTTTTCTCATGCGGCGCAGAAAATGCAGGCGCTGCTGTGCCCGCTTCACCAGTTTCTCACTGTTTAGCGACCAAGTCAGCCTACTCGTTAGCTGCACACCCAGGAATTTGATGCTGGTAACCATCTCCACAGGTGAATCATTAATGCACAGAGAAGTGTGGCTGTGCCTGCCTTTTCTGAAATCAACAATGATCTCTTTGGTTTTTCTTGTATTTAAAACTAGGCTGTTTTCTTTACACCAGTTCACCAACCCCTCAACCTCCTTGCAGTAAGCTTCCACCTTGTCATCCTGAATAAGCCCCACTACTGTTGTATCATCTGCGAACTTCACAATATGGTTGGTGGCAAACCTAGCACAGCAGTCATGGGTCAACAGGGTGAACAGCAGCGGACTTAAGACGCAGCCCTGAGGAGAACCTGTGCTCAAGAAAATGGTATTTGAGGTATTTGTTCCAACTCGCACATATTGGGGCCTGTTGGTAAGAAAATCCAGAATCCAGTTGCACAAAGGAGTGTTTAAGCCTAAAAGGCCCAGTTTGTCTACTAGATGCTGGGGCATGATTGTGTTAAACGCCGAACTGAAGTCGACAAACAGCAAACGCACATGAGTATTTCTTTCCTCCAAGTGCTTCAGGCTCAGATGGAGAACGGAAGAAATAGCATCCTCCGTAGAGCGATTTGGTCGGTAGGCAAACTGAAGCGGGTCAAATGCTGGCGGGAGGCTAGATACAATAGTGTCTTTTATCAGCTTCTCAAAGCATTTCATGATGGTGGATGTCAGTGCAACCGGACGGTAATCATTGAGGCCTGTGATTGTGGACTTTTTTTGCACTGGCAAGATGATGGCCATCTTAAAACACGATGGGACCACTGCCTGCTGCAATGAGAGGTTGAAAATATCAGTGAGAACACAAGCCAGCTCCTCTGCGCATTCCCTGAGGACACGTCCAGGGATGTTATCTGGGCCTGCTGCTTTCCGAATGTTAACTGTCTGCAGTGTTTTCCGGACAGAGGTGACATCAAAGCTAGGCACTTGCTCATCAGGATGGGGCACAGCTTTCCTAGCAGGAATACTATTTGATGCCTCAAATCTACCAAAGAATGCATTCAGTTTGTTTAGGAAGTCTGTGTCATCCTTACATCTCGATGGAGCCACCTTGTAATCCGTAATGGCCTGGATCCCTTGCCACATTTGCCTGGTGTTTGTTTGGTCCTGAAAAAAGTTCAGAATTTTCTGGCAATGGGCTTGCTTTGCACCTTTTACGGCACTTTTCAGATTTGCTCTGGCTGTTCTAAGTGCCAGCATGTCCCCAGATTTAAAAGCCACATTCCGTGCTTTCAGCATCTTGCGGACCTCATAAGTCAGCCACGGTTTTTCATTCGCCCTCACAACAAAGCTTTTCAGGACACAGACATCTTCTATGCACTTTTGGATATATGCAGACACCGTGGTGGCATACTCCTCAACATTTGTATGTTGGTTATCAGTAGCTGCTTCCTTAAACATGCCCCAATCTGTACATTCAAAGCAGTCTTGTAATGCTTCTATAGCTCCCTCTGTCCAAATCCTCACCTGCTTTACTGTAGGTTTCACTCTGACTAATAAAGGTTTATATGCTGGAATAAGCAGCACTGAGAGATGGTCAGAGGAGCCCAGGTGAGGGCGGGGGATAGCTTTGAAAGCCTTCTTGATGTTGGAATAAGCAAGATCCAGTGTATTGTCCCCTCTGGTTGCAAAGTCCACATATTGATGGAAATGTGGCAGGGTAGCTTTCAAATCCACTTGGTTAAAGTCTCCCACAGCAATAAATGCACCTTCTGGGTGAGTAGTTTGTAAGTCACTGATGGTATGGTGGAGACCCTTCAGGGCCTCTTCTCTGTTTGCATCAGGGGGGATATACACAGCTGTGATAATGGTAACAGAGAATTCTCTAGGCAGATAGAAGGGTCTGCATTTGATGGTCAGAAGCTCCACATTCGGGGAGCACAGACTTGAAACCACCTTGGCATTATTACACCATCTGTCATTTATATAAAAACAGACACCCCCTCCCCTGGATTTGCCACTAAGAGTAGAACTCCTGTCCAACCGAAATGTTGAAAATCCCATCAAGCTAACAGCACTATCTGGAACAGAGGGCTTTAACCAAGTCTCTGTTGCAATAATAACACAGCAATTTCTCACCTCCTGATTTGTTGTTAAATCCAGCCTTAAGTAATCCATTTTTGGTTCTAAGGAGCGAGCATTTGCAAACAAAATAGATGGAAGAGACACTCTGTAAGGTCTAGCTTTCAGCCTAGATGTTAGGCCTCCACATTTGCCACGCTTCCTCTTCCGGTCGCACCTCCTCCTTTTCTTCTGGAGATAAACAGCAGCGGAGGGAAACTTCCCAGCTGCAATGGCTGCTTCTCCACTCTGCCCCTGCGGCCCGAAACGCTGCCTTTGCTGCTTTTGCTGCTCAAAACACGGAGCACGATGCTGTTTCCCCCTCCAGCAATTCCTTTTCTTCCTCCCAGCTCCTCCAGATATTTCAGCTGATCTCTCACCCTCCATGTCAGCTGCCGGCAACTCCGTCCCTGGTTTTCTCCTCCTCCTTCGCAGTAATCCGAAGCCATGCAGTCTCTCCTGAACAGTTTTCTCCACCTTTCCTTCCACGCTGAATCTCTTCATCTCCAATATGGACTGACGTTCGTATGAAAGTTTAGCAGCCCAACTCAGCTTAGTTGTCCCTATTTCCGATTGTACATTTCCCTCCCTAACCCCCACACCTTTGAGAGCTGAAGCAGCCGCAGCCAAGCAAGGCGCCGCCATCTTTATCTAAATAAACAATAAAAATTAGTTTTTTTTTTTTCCAAAGCTCACTTCCCTGAGTATTCGAACGCTGCTTTCTCAGGGGAGGGGAATAGTTTCTAAAAACATTTCACAGGGAAGTAAATAAAATATCAAGAGGGAAGGAAAGGTCTCACCCGGATCTTCCATGGTGGTTCATTTTGCTTAAATGTTGCTGTGACTTTCGGCTGGAGCAGCTAAGTGATCGGCCATGTTACTGGCCGATCTTTTCCCCGTTGGCCCAAAGGTGATTTCTCGGATCGCAGAGGGAGCTAACGCTCCCTCCGCGATCAGACAAGTGTCCTCCTCCACGGTGGTCGCCTCTCCGGGGCGACTTTCGACCCTGTCCAGGGTCTACCGGCGGGGGGAAACCGGTCGGCAAGAGCACATACTCTTTGCGTGACCGCTGGCGCTGCAACCGGAACCGGAAGTCTCTTAAGAGAAGCTTTGTCATTGTAACTCAGATAGGTTTTTTTAAAAAGCTTTGCCTGTTGTACTAAATAACTTAGGTGTTTTTGTACTCAGTGTAGTAATTGAGAGAGAACTTTAAGGGGAAAAATCTTTTTTGGAGTGCATGGGTGTGAGTCTCAAATGTATTATATGAATGGAAACAGAATGAGATCAAAAGATCATAATGTAAATTCATTTTAAAATTGTCAGAATCTAATATCTCTTTGGAAGAATTACTTACATTATCAGCATAACCATTTCAGAAGGTGAACCATATTATTCTCTGGAAGCTAAAAATCAGTAGCTGATAACACAGACTAGCCCATTTTATTAAAAGGCATAAACATTTGTGGTTTGCAGCTCACTTTATTAGATGCATAAAGTGACCATTAGCTATTATTATCCCAATTTATAAGAAAAGAAATGAATTAGATCCATCAAACTAATGCCCAATTAATTTGCAGTATGTCTATCATAAAACATGTGCAAGGTGCTTATATTGGAAGCTTGTTTGACTACAATAGACAGAATGCAGCAACATACTGGAGATGAATGAAAGATTTTTGGCTGGGTTACTCTGACCTGAGGGAGGGTAAGTGTTTTTAACACCGGAAAGCCTGGATTCGAGAGCCAAGCATTGCGCGATGGGGTGAGCTCCCATTACTTGCCCCAGCTGCTGCTCACTTAGTTGTTCTAAAGCATGCAAATATGAGTAGATTCCCATTCAGTGGGAAAGTAACAGTGTTCCGTATGCATTGGCAAATAGTCATGCTGGCCACATGGCCATGGAAATGTCTTCAGGCATCATTGGATCCCTAGGCTAAGGAACAGAGACGAGCACCGCTGCCTAAAGCCAGATACACTGAATAGGGGGAAACTTTACCTTTACCTTTACTCTGACCTGAAGCAAGACTTAATTCTACAGCATGGAGATGGAGATGTACATGAATAAATTCAGAGTGCTATATGTAGCCTTCATTGATTTTAACACACTTTTTGATTCAATACTAATGAAGAAAGATGAATAAGCACTTGAAGTTACTGAGGAGAAAACTGTATGAAAATTCCTTCTGCTGTCTGCAGTTGCATATTGGGTTTTCAGCTAAAATAATTGCTCCTGGCAAAGGTGAAAGACAAAACTGTAAACTAACTGTTATTAACTTTGTAACAAGCTCTCTTTCTATTTAATTCTTGTGAGTTGCTTGCAATGAAACCAGTTTGTTGTTTAATTAATGTAATGATTTACAAGGTTCATTGGAATGTGCTGTCCTTTCATCAAATGTAGAGAACCTTTGCAACCAGTAAAAAGGAGAGAGAAATTGTCAACTTTCTGAACTGCCTCTTGGAATCATATTTGTCAAAACCAAGTTTTATTTAAAGAATTACCAAAGGAAAGAGAAGATCCACAGAGTTTGATGCTTCCTTCTTATTTTCTGTTCAAGTAGCTTCTGTGGGTTTCTAGGATTTGCTCTGTACAACACAGCCCACAGAAACAAGCTACTCATATAGGGACAAATGTGAAATTCAGCCAATAAAGGAAAAGGGTAAATAAAACTGTAATGTTTAAATATTAGGTAACTAGGTGCTTTATTAATATGATTTTTTCCTTCTTGTTCTCTTTTGCTTTATATTTTTCTGAATTTAAACACATGCTGCTTGAATTTTTTTTCATATTTTTATGTATGATTGGTCATAAACTATAATTGGTCTATTGTTTCTATCTAATATTATTATAGTTAAATGTATCGTTGACTTAGAAAAATGGCTTACTTAGGATGGACTCTCATGAAATTAAAGCCAAACCAGAGACAGAATATTAATTATTAATTAATTTTTATATTAACAAACAGGTCTGGTTCACATATCATCAATGATAATGGATTTTTACAACCCATGAAATTACAATTACACCACAGCTTTATTGTATTCTGGTTTTGGTTTCATATGTTGGAAGAATCCACTAGCATGATCAGTTATCATGGAATATTTTACAGAAATAGAAAATACAAGTGCTTGTATATATCACATATTTATTAATGGAAAAAACAAGCTGACAATTTGATACTTTTTATGACAAAAATAGAAATTGTTATCTTAGAAATTCAAATTCAGTTTTTTATGTGATGTCTTAGTTCTTCCTGACTGGGTCTGGGATCGCCACTGTTAAGAAGCACAGTATGCTAGGACATTAATTTAAAATTGGCAAGGAAAAGAGATGCTGACTGTTGAAGAGTGGATTTTAAAATTGACTGAATTAGCAGAGATGGCAAAATTAACTGGCTTGATTAGAGACAAAAGACTGGCCAATTTTATAAGAAGCAGGAAGCCGTTTGTGGATTTTCTGCATGTTAAATACAATAATAGATAGTTAACAGAGATATCTGAAGATTAATGTAATGTTTGGGCTAACCGGTTGACTGGGTTTTTTTTTCTTTTTTTACATATATATTATGATTAGATTTTGGGTCAATTTGTTTATTAGACAGAGACTTCCTCATCTGAAATATTTGTTTATTTAACCTAGTATTTTTGGTAAATAAGGATGGGAAAGCTTATGACTATTTGTAGACACAATGTGTAAGGGGAGGAGAACATATCAGGGTTTTTTATTTACCTTTTAGTATCTAGCCAGGGTGAATTTTTTATATTCAGTGTTAGATCTATTTGACATTTGGGGTTTTATTTTATTTTTTTTGTACACAATATTTTCATTCTTGTGTTGAATGTTTGTTTTTCTGCTTTCCTGTTTTGTATTTTATTCTTGTGGATAAAAGAAATAAATAAAAAGACATAAAAAGACAAGGTTAATTTGCATTTTACTACATGTATTCCTAATCACTTTTCTTTCCTTTTCCTTTCCTTTCCTAGAAGTATGTTGCTATTTACTGTTCAAACAATTGTTGCTGATGTTACAGAATAAATGATTCTGCAATGTTTTGTCCTGTCACTGAACAATTTCAAATGTATTCATAAAAAGGAATGTGTACCTCAACTGCCTGAGTTATATTCCTCTATTAACACCACAGAGTGGATTTCCTCCTTACTGTTGCAGACAGAGAGAAAAAGTTTTACACTTTCTCTCTGAGTACACCTTCATTGAGAAAAGGGATTGAATAGGTGCTTCAGCCTCTAAGCCTCTAAGTCATTCATGAAAACTCCCATTAGTAGAGTTAACGCATATGTTCATACAACATAGTGTTTACTATGTGGACATAGGTTCTTTTGATATGTTCCCACATAATGAACACATTCCATGTAAAATTAAGATGGAATTCCATTTATTTCAATATTTAACATACATTATATATGCTTAATTCTGTTCCACTGAAATTAGTAGGATCTACATAGCTCACTTAATATATTGAAACATATTTGGAAATATTAAGTTATATCCAGAACTTAGTGAAAGAACAGTTTACAGAGTTTGCAGCAAAAGAGATATTGGAGGGAAAATAATAGAATAACAGAGTTGGAAGGGACCTTGGAGATCTTCTACTCCAACCCCCTGCTCAGGCAGGAGACTACCATTCCAGACAAATGTCAATCTCTTCTTTAAAAGGTGCTTCCAGGAGCACCCACAACTGCTGGAGGCAAGCCATTCCATTGATTAATTGTTCTAACTATCGGGAAATGTCTTCTTATTTCTAGGTTACTTCTCTCCTTGATTAGTTCCATCCATGCTTCTTGTTTTGCTTTGGAGAATAATATGACCCCCTCTTCTATGTAGTAGTCCCTTAAATATTGGAGCATTGCTATCATGACACCCCTATTTCTTTTTATTAAATTAAATTCCTGTAACCGTTCTTCATATTTTTAGCTTCCAGTCCCCTAATAATCTTTGTTGTTCTTTGCACTTTTTCTAGGTTCTCATCATCTTTTTTATATCCTGGTGACCAAAACTGGATGCAATATTCCACATATAGTCTTACCAAGGCATTATAAGGCATTAACATTTCACGTGATCTTGATTCTATCCCTCTGCTAATGCAACCTAGGACTCTTTAGGCTGCCTTTTTTTTTTTTTGCTTTTTTCATATTTAAGTGATTTTTCCACTAGGACTCTAAGATCCTTCTCACACTTACTATTATTAAGCCAGGCACCATCTATTTTATACCTGTGCATTTGATTTTTCTTGGCTAAATGTAGAAACTACTAAGCATATTACAATTTGAACTGTTTGGTTAGATTTGCAATAAGTAGTGATGGCCATTGAGTACTCATACTCAGTAGTGAATATGCATATATGATGTATCGTTAAATCTGAAGAGCAAAAATTGTAAATCCAACATAGGACAGAATTCAGCAGAACCTTTAATATCAAGAGATATTATGTGTTTGAGTGTGACTAGGCTTCCAAATTCACCTCCTGTGTTTCAGTTTCCCAAAGTATCTGATTGGCTACTACAAGAAGGATATTGAACTTAGTGGATTTGGTCTTCTAAAACAACATGACCATTCTTATTATTTTCTATATAAGATTTGTTATAAACTGTTCTTCAGAAGCTATCTGTTTGTGTGCTACAGCAGCAGAACATACATGTTCTATGCAGTCAAATCTCCTTTTGTGAGTGCTAGTTCTATACAGAGATGTTAAAAATTTTCCAGTTCTACATTTTAGAAAGTATATTAAAATGGAGCTGCCTGATTCTTGTTTACATTCTTGCACACAAGAGACATACACATTGATGTACACAGACTCAAAATCAAGAGATTGACATAGCCTGGTATCAGCAATTTACTGCCTCATCTTCACATGCCAGAGCATTCACAAGTAAGAGAGTATTCTTGAATTGCTTTCATTCACAGATCTGCTTCTCCAATTGCACCTTAGAATCAGATGTCTTCTAACAAAATTTCACCACCAGAAAAGCAAAAACTCCAACACAAGAACTAGTGCTTGTTTTCACTTCATTCAATTCCATCGTGTATAGCTATCCTATATTCTGTGGAGGCTGGAAGTTTAATCCAACTCACCTAATATAACACAGATGAAAAATTGTATAAACATAAAAAGATCAATCCAAATGCTTGAGAACTGACGTGCTGGGATTAAAGATAAAAAGAACAAAATGCACAAAAAATTAGCAATTAGGTCAAAGATAACCTAGATTTACTATCTAAATTTCAAAATTCAGTTTTGTGATTTGTTTTGTGCCTTTGCATTACAAAATCAACTGGGGCGGGGGAACTGTTGGCTTCATAAATAAATAAATACATACATACATACATACATACATACATACATACATACATACACAAATATATACAAATTGCATATAATTTCCAGAACATGCAAAATAACTTTCCTACTCTCTCCTGAAATTTTCTCTTGTTCATTGACATTGAAGGGCAACTAAAAAATTATACATTGAAGAGTCTCTCCTGAAATGAATGTGAGTGGAAGATGGGTGGAAGAAAGTTAGATATCAACTCGAAGGAATATATTTCCTATCCTGAAGCATTGAATCTTCGCCAAACTCTTGAAAAATACAAAACCATGAAATAGCAAGACAGCATAACATACCTTAAAAGAATAGTAAAAGGATCCCCAATCTTCTTCTTCCAGCCTTGGAGTGAAAGTGATCACTATTTCTGTCCAAGTTCCAGGGGTGGAATCCAGACTTTCTGTGCTTCCATTTGAGCTGTTGCTGGCTGCAGTGACACTGACTTGCATGGCTTGATGCTCTTTCCTGAACTGCTTCAATTCTCCTTGTGATAGAGAGTTAATGCAGCCACGCTTTCCTCTTAAGAGAACAATGGAACAGGCAGCCTTATTGCTCCTTCTCTACTACCATCAAAGCAGATGAGCTAAATATCCAATCTGGAATCCTCCTTTCCAAACAGCCACTCATAGCAATAGAAGCTCAGTTTGCTAACAGAATTCAATAGACAAGCATTTCTGATCTACGTGTGGAATCAATTACATCTACTGTCTTCCTACTCTTATATTTAAGGTGACAACTGGCAAATATTCAGTAGCAGCTTTAAAAAATTATTTTATATCCTGTGGAGTGATGAAGTAACTGGCGCATCACCTTAGGGAAGCTATTCCATGGAGTGATTAAGACATCAGGCTAGAAATCAGGAGGCTGTGAGTTCTACTTCTGCCTTAGGCATCAAATCAGTCTCTCAGCCTAAGAAGAAGGCAATAACCAGTTCCAAAGATGTTACCAAGAAAACTGCAGATATTGCCAAAAGAACTGCAGATGTTGCCAAGAAAAGCAGGGATTTATGCTGACATATGCTGACATCAGGGGTCAAAATCGATTTAAAGGAACACATTTCTACTTCCTACCTTCTATGATAGGCTGCCTTAGTCCAGTTTATTTCCTCTAGGCAAGTATACTCCAAGCAAGCACATCAGAACAGCAGCATACTGCCTATCAGGAAGGAAAGTCATCCCATCCAGAGATAACTCTTCAAGTTGGCCTCTTTCAGTTATTGAATTACTTCCATCACTTTACTTCTTTACTGCCTGAGGTTATGACTCCAAAGGTCCTGACCCAAAGCAGTTGAAATTAAGGCACTGTTGTAAGTTTGAAATTTCAATTCATTGTTAGAAATTTAAAGCAGTCATACTTTTGAATACTTGGGCCCTTGTTTTCTGATTCCTGATGCTGTTCTCCATTCATACAAGAAGGTTCAAAGTCTGTTGCCTCTATGCCCTGATTTGAATGAAGAGCAGCAGATGAATGTTTTGAGTACATGTTGCTTTCTATAACTGCCATGATTGGAACACTGGTGTTTACCAGATTGAGTCATTTTTGGAATTGTCAAATCTAGGAAATTGTGCCTCATGATGAATGCTTCTGGTTACAAGCCCATGAGGACAATTATCTCTCTATTGCTTCTTCCTATATATGGCAGCATCAATTTTTCAGTCAAAAATATTAGCTGTGATATTGAAATGAAAATGTTAAATCCAGCAGTCATATTTTCTAGAATGTTAGATGCAGGGCTTTTTTTGTCATAGAATGCACTGGAACGGAGTTCTGGCACCTTTTTTCGATGGATTTTCCAGAGTTTCGATCTTTTCCTATTGTTTTCCTTCCTATCATCATTTGTTTTTGAAAATGCCCCGCTGGCAGTATGATGCAAGTGGGATCCCCTCTGGCGCTGTCTGCCTCCTCTAGGAGGAGCCATGAGGCACTGGAGCACCACAGCCAGAGCGTGGCTTGATTGGCTGTGGTGTGGAAGCCGATGATGGCGGTGGGAGACACATAAACATGGAGGCCATCTTTCACGAGAGGATGAGTGAGTCTTTTGCTTTCCCTTACAGAAGGTGGTGTGTGTGTGAAGTTAAAAAGAGGCGAAGCGAGAGGAAAGAAAGGCGGTTGACGTGGAAGCTTGCCCTACAGCGAAACTTGCTGTTTCGGTTCCTTGGATAGTTCAAAGGCTGGGATGTCTACGAAAATCTCTTTTTAGTTTTTTATACTTTATATTCAAACTGCAGAGGGGAAGAATAAGAATAACGCCAATGTCTTGTGATTTGGAGGTATTATTATTAATAATAATATATATTAATTATATATTAATCATATGTAAAGGTAGACCTACAGTATGAGGTTTAATCAGATCTATTTATTAAATTGGGTTTAACTTAAAGGTAAATTAAAAGTAATCTGTTCACTGACAAAATTTCAATTTTAATTTGTTTCAAGTCAATATCCATATTAAACTCCAAATGTAAATTTTTCCACCTTGTTAAAGCCACACAATGCATGGTAACATTAATAGTATTAACTTACCTTGAACAAAATCCTAGTCTTTTAGATACACTAAAAATTGAAGGGTTTTTTTTTAACTACAAAGGTAAACCTTGTAGGGTAGGCAAGGCGGGTTGTATGACGTGTGTGAGTTCCGGCACCTTTTTTTTTTTTCCAAAAAAAGCACTGGTTAGATGGCTGATAATAGGGGCAACGTCATTTTTTGTGGCAGATTTAACTTGTAAGACAATTAGTTCAATAGCTTTGCAATTCATACATCCAGAAAAGTTGTGAAGCATTCCTTTTAAGGTCTTTCAAAACCAAATCTAAAGACATAAATACTAAAATACCTTTAAAAAGGGCAGTACCATATCAAAATTAACAAAAGTGGATTTCCTCTTATATATTATAGAAATTTCCTTATAAATAAGAAAAAAGTCCTTGACTTACAGCAAGTTTGTTTAGTAACCGTTCAAAGTTACAATGGTATTTTTTTTTAAAAGTGATTTATGACCATTTTTCACACTTACGACCATTGCAGCATCCCCATGGTCACATGATCAAAATTCAGACACTTGGCAATTGGTTCATATTTGTGACAGTTGCATTGTCCTGGGCGACTTTTGCGACTTCTGACAAGCAAAATCAATGGGGAAGCCAGATTCACTTAACAACCATGTTATTAATTTAACGACCGCAGTGATTCACTTAACAACTGTGGCAAGAAAGATTGTAAAATGAGGCAAAACCTATTTAATAATTCCGCTTAGCAGCATATATTTTGGGGTCAATTGTGGTGATAAGTTGAGGACTATCTAAACAGTAAATTCATTGAACAATTCCATTCCAATGAATGGCAGAAGCTGATTAGGTTCATACATTATTGAATTTTAAAGTCATATGATAATACTGAATGTCACCTGTCAGATCAATATAATGGGTTGCCTCTTATTCCCACTATATTGTAAGTTCCTAGGTGTTTCTCATTTTTTTTCTGTGTTCACCTATCACACTAAGCTATTGCATACTTTGTTTAATATGTTATGTGAATCCTACCTATTGTGGGTTATTGACCACATCACAGCTTAGTGTGAAAGATGACTCTTGTAGCTTTCACATTTTACTGATGGAGTGATGCCATAATTCTTGCACAATAATGCTTTCTTTCCCTGAGATTACAATTCAATCTCAGGTTGCAAATAAATAGTGAGGGATGACAATTTATTCCCTTAGGGGAATAAGAGTTTGCTGAAACATTAAACATTTCCTTTCCTTTACCAGTTATGGCTTGTTTCCATTCCTTTTTTTTGTAATATATTTTATTATTTTTTTAAAAAAACATAAATCACTTAATAATTGATGAACAGTGTGTTGTCTGGGTTACATTTGTAAAACAATCTTATAATTCTCTTTGTCTACAGCCCAGATTATTGTCTTTTGTTTTGTCACAGCTGTTCTTTGTTATTAAAACTTTGAAGGTCACAAACACAGATTAGCTTTTCCCAGGTTTTGCCAAGTCTTATATTAAAGTCATAGCTGTCATAGTCTTCATCCATCACTAGGTGTCAGCAACTATTTGTTTTTCAATTTCCAAAATAAACAATTATCTTTAAAATGAGAGTCTTAACCATTCAAACAATTTTACATTTATCCAGATTTAAGTTTTAAATTTCAGGTTTTATATTTATTTCACTTCCATATATTTTGATCCTCCATAAAAAGATTAATTCGCCACTTCCGTTAGTATAAGGATGAGGCGGAAATCCCCCTCCTTCCCTTTTGGGGGTATTTTGCTTCTTGGGGATCTTTTCCAGGAAATTAAATGTAGAATAGAAAAGAGAAGATCGAATTCCTCACCCAGTTTCAAGCATGCTGTTCACAGTTGTGCTGGTTAGTGCTTTTGGACTTTGGTTGCTAGTAGCTTGGGCTGATCAATGCTATATGGCCAGCCTTTCTCCTGTCAGGTTAGAAGGCTTTCCCCAAGTCAAATGGAACGGCCGCCGCCGTTCCAGAATCACTGGAGCACCCTTATTTCTTCGTTGCCTCGACTTAGACCCATTCAGGGTCCCCAGGCAGGGCAAAATTAGCCGTGAGGGTGCAGAGAATCCACAAGCCCAAGACTGGTCGCTACCGCGCAAAACCAGAAGTCCTGTTTCCATTCCTTTTTCTTTCTCAGGTGATTGATTTAGTAGCTATGCATGATAGCTGCTGGACAGCCATGAAAATTTCTTTGTCACAGAACACTACAAGGAATGCTGGTCACTATATGAGGACAGATTCAAGATGGTCTCAGGTGATTAGGCAACACTACCATCATTGTAGGTACTTGCATAAAAGAATGTGAAGTTTTGTTTTACCAGTTAAATTATTTTCAATACATTTTTCCAACCTCCAAACTTTTTCTTTAAAAAACAACAACATTAAGCTTAACTCCTGCCAAATTCTTGAAAACTGAGCACCAGAATATTGAGATGGATGGATGGAGGGAAGGAAGGAAGGAAGGAAAAGGAAGGAAGGAAGAAAGGAAGGAAGGAAGGAAGAAAGGAAGGAAGGAAGGAAGGAAGGAAGGAAGGAAGGAAGAAAGAAAGGAAGGAAGGAAGGAAGGAAGGAAGGAAGGAAGTTAGTTCTGAGTCAGCAAACCAGGAAATTATATTTGGATGCATTTTTATCTAATACCATTGCCAACTCTGCAATAGTGGCAAATATCTCGGGTGTAAGGTGAGGGTGAAGGTTTGTTCTCCGAGCTTGTGGGCTGGTCTCTCAACATTTCGTTACCAGGCTAGGTAACATCTTCAATGGAGTTCAGAGGATGTCAATGTCAGCATTCTGAATAATAATAATAATAATAATAATAATAATAATAATAATAATAATAATAATAATAATAATAATAATAATAATAATAATAATAATAATAATAATAATAATAATAATAATAATAATAATAATAACAACAACAACAACAACAACAACAACAACAACAACAATAATAATAATAATAATTTTTTTAAAAAGTTGTGACGGACCTTAGAGGTCATCTAGTCCAATCCCCAGCTCAGGCAGGAAACCCTATACCAGGGGTAGGCAACCCAAAACACTCAAAGAGCCACTTGGACCCGTTTCCCACCAAAAACAAAACACTGGGAGCCGCAAAACCCCCGAGCGACCCCCGAACAACCCGCCGAGCTCCTCTGTTACTGCCCCTCTCTGCCCCCTTAGTCTGGATGGATCTGACCTGGAGAAGCTCGCAAGTCTTCTCCATCAGAAGCAAGGAGGGAGGGCGGGCTGAGGGAAACGGGCCTTTTCTATCTGCACAAAACCAGCAATTGTAAATACTTTTCAAAAATGTAAAAAGAAAAAAAGAAAAATTACAAAAGAGCAAACACCATGAAGATGTATACTCCCATACACACATACACACACACACACATATTCAAAATCTGAAATGTTTTGAAGACCAGAGTCAAAGCAGGAGAGAAGCTAATTGTGTCAGATATGCACTGAGAAATCTATTTGCAGATTGACAAAAAAGTAACAAGAACCTATTTATTGTATATAATGTTTTATTATAAATCATGAATTGTATATTATTGCATCTGTACATCTGCTGTGGTTTTGTGATGTGCAAATTTCAGCATGGGTTTCATTGAGGTTTTCAGTTGCTTTTCTATTGTTTGGGGGAATTTTAAAAAAATTGTTTTGGGTTTGTTTGGGGTTTTTTTTGGCAGGACACACCCAAAGACCCAAGTTTGTATTAAAAAAAAAAACTAGGGAAAAAATAGACAAGCTAATACACCCTTTCGCTGAAGAAGGGGGGAGGGAGAGGGGGGGAAAGGGAGCGAAGTTTTCTGAGTTCTCATTGGCCACCTGTAAGCCCAAATGAGTACAGTATTCCCTCCTCCGCGGGCGCCCCTTTATGCCAGTACTGAGCTCAGGGTGTGTGCGTGCGCGTGTACGCATGCGTGCGACTCCCCGCTCCCCCCGCCCACCTTTTGTCCTGCTCTCTATTCCCTCCTTTTCCTGTGTTGTCCATTTATGCAAATATACCAGCCTTGGTAGTTGCTTGGAGACGAACACACTCAAATCCTCCGGACTGGCACCATCTAAGCCGCTGCTGCTTGCTTGATTCCTCTCCCTGGCCAAAAAAATCGTCTTCGTCCAGCCCCCGAGTCCCCCCCCCCACTCTCTTTTTTCTTTTACTGCTCCCTCTCCCGCATCCCAATTGGTCTTTTTGTGTATTTAGGAAGGAATTTTTAATAGACACTTTTTATATTAAAAGAAACCGATATATTGAGCGACGAGGCTGCCTCGTGTGCTTCTGTTAGCTGTTTGATTGGACGCTGCTTGGGGGACCTCAGGGGGGGCAAAGGGGGAGACAGCTTCACGGCGAAGGCTTGGCGGGGGCACTGCTGGCGGGGTGGGACAGGCGAGGCGGCTGCGGGGCTCGCTCTTGGCTGCGCCCCGCAACAGCTCCAGGGGAATCGAGCCCAGCTTCCCGGCGCTGGCATCCAGGAGGCCGATGCGGCTGAGTTTGCGCCACAACAGAAAACTACCCAAGCGCCGCAGGTGTGAACGCAGCCACGGTGGCAGCCTTCGCACATAGGGTGGCCGAACATGGGGCCGAGATTTGGGCTGCTTGCAAGGCAGCGCCCCTGAAAAGCAGAGCCTCTCTTTCCCCCCGTCAACGCTCCTGCTCCAAAGCCTCCGACCCCTCCATTCTAGCAAAGCGCTGCCTGCTTTCCTTTTTTCTCCTCCTTTCCCTGGGTCCCAACTCAGTTCAGCGGCGGGATGGATGAGATTTCTCCTGGTCCGCATTTCAAAGGCGTTTGGTGATTAGACGCACAACAACAACGACGCCCACAATAATTGGGCCACGAGGCACAACTTCCCCCAGGAGGCAGAAAGAATTCGGGCAATCAGCGTTTCGGAGGTCAGGCCGGGGGTCGGTCGGGCCCTCGCAGGGCGCAATTAGGGGCGGCTCCGCAGAGTCCCGGGCGCCTGACTCACGGAGAAAGCCGGCCGGGAGCCCACAATTAGCGGGCCCACCAGGAGGCAGCCGATGTGCACACCCCCGTGGCGGTCAGGCGGCCCCCGAGCTCCCCACTGAGCCGGACGGGATTCCTGGCCGGCCGGCCATGGGGCGGGAGCAGCTCCCTCGCCGGGGCTGCTTGGCTTGCCGGCTGTCCCGGCCTTTCCAGGGCCAAATCCTGCAGGAGGGCAAGCCGGGCCAAGCTGGGCGGCGGGAAAGGAGGCGCGCTGCAATTACCACAGCTCCGATCCCGGTCCAGAGGAGCGCCCCCACCCCGGTGGACGGGGGGCTGGGAGGGGGAAGCCCCTTCCGATGCCCAGAAAGCAGCGCTTCCTCTCCTGCTCCGGGCATGGGAAAATGGTCCCGGGAAGGCCAAGCATGGGGAGGGAGGCAACAGAAGGCACCCGGGGCACCACGGACCGGCCCGGGGAGATGCGTGGCTGGCTCGGCTGCCCGCCGCCCCAGCCGATACTGCCGCCTGGCCCGGGGAAATGCGTGGCCGGCTCGGCGGCCCGGGAAGCGATGCCCCCGCTGCCCCAGCCGACACTGCCGCCCGGCCCGGGGAAACGTGTGGCTGGCTCGGCGGCTTGGGAAGTGATGCCCGCCGCCCCGTCCCCGTCCCCGGAAACACTTGGCCGGCTCGGCGGCCCGGCAAGCGATGCCCCCGCCGCCCGCCACCCCATCCGGGGAAACACTTGTCCGGCTCGGCGGCCCGGGAAGCAATGCCCCTGCCGCCCGCCGCCCCGTCCGGGGAAACGGCCGGCTCGGCGGCCCGGGAAGCGATGCCCCCACCACCCGCTGCCCCAGCCGCCCGGTCCGGGGAAACAGTTGGCCGGCTCGGCGGCCCGGGAAGTGATGCCCCCGCCGCCCCAGCCGACCGGCCCGGGGAAACGCGGCGGCCCGAGGACGGCCCAGGAAGCGATGCCCCCACCGGGACTGCCGCCTGGTACAGGTAAGCCAGGGGGCACGCCATCTGCCCTGTGGCCACTTCACGGTGGCGCTCTGCAGACTCGGAGCACCCTCCCTCCCCCCACCACTGACCGTCCATCTCCATCTCTGCTGCTGCTTGGCCAATGGTCACGCTGGCTGGGCATCGCAGGGGCTGCTCTCCCTTGGGGAGGGCCTGTGGGAGGTCTGGCCCGCTCAGCGGAGGCTCCGGTGGGCCGCTCCCAGCGGGGATCCCAGAGCTTCCCCATGCGGCTCCCCTGCCACATGAGCCTCGGACGGGGCCAGCCCGGGAAATGGACTTCCTGGCCGCCCTTCTCCCAGGGGGCGGGGCACCCAGGCGCAGGGCCAATCAGGAGCCCTGCGAGGGGGCAAGTCCGCATGAGAGAGAGAGAGACAGAGAGGGGAAGCGCAAGTGCCTCTCTCTGTCTCTGTCTCTCTCTGCAAATGGCGGAGGAGGCTCTGGAGCTGCAGGAGATGGCTCAAAGAGCCGCATGCGGCTCCGGAGCCGCGGGTTGCCGACTCGTGCCCTATACCTATACCATAGCTCCCAATATTCAAGTCTGTCAAGATCCTTCTGTAACTTAAGCCTATCTTCTGGAGTGTTGGCTATTCCTGTCAGCTTGGTGTCGTCTGCAAATTTGATGAGTTCCCCATCTATCCTCTCATCCAAATAATTGATGAAAATGTTGAAGAGCCCAGAACAGAGCCCTGGGGCACCCCACTACACACTTCCTTCCATGTAGATGCAGTTCCATTGAGGACCACATGCTGAGTACAGCCGGTCAGCCAGCTACGAATCCATCTGGTGGTGTCTAACCCACATTTTTCTATCTTATCAAGTAGTAGGTTGTGGTCTACTTTATTTAATGCCTTACTGAAGTCCAAGTAAATTATATCCACAGCATTCCTCTGGTCCATTAATTTTGTCACCTGGTCAAAGAATGCAATAAGATTTGTCTGGCATGATCTGTTTTTGACAAACTCATGTTGGCTTTTGGTAATGGCTTTGTTTGTCTCTAGGTGTTAGTTGATTTATTGCTTGATTATCTTTTCCAAAATCTTCCCAGGTATTGAGGTCAGGCTGATAGGTCTGTAGTTTCCTGGATTCATTTTTTTTCCTTTTTTGAAGATGGGAACTACATCAGCTCTTTTCCAGTCCTCTGGTAGTTCCCCAGTGCTCCAGGATCTTTGAAAGATATAGTTCAGTGGTTCTGAGATCACATCTGCCAGTTCCTTCAGAACCTTGGGGTGTAATCCATCTGGTCCTGGTGATTTGAACTCATCTAGGTGACCAGGTGCTCACTTACCATTTTCTTGCTGTTTTTCCCCTTTGTGTAAAGATGGATGCAAAAAACAAGTTAAATAGTTCTGCTTTCTCCTGTTTCTTGTCACCTTCTTGCCAGTTTCTCCCACTAATGGACCAATCATTTCCTTAACCTTTTTCTTGTTTTTCACATGTTGAAAGAAGCTTTTTTTTTTGTTATTTTGTCGCAAGCCTTAGTTCATTTTGAGCCTTAGCTTTCCTCACTTCATCATTGCAGGCTTGGGCTATTTGCTGATATTCTGTCTTAGTTATTTGCCCCTCTTTCCAGTTTTTATTTTTTTTTTCTAGTTCAAAAAACAGAAAAAACATATCAGGTATATATCAATTTGCAGCATTACCTCAGGTTCTATTAAAGATACATAGAGTTATTTACTGTGGTTTTTTTTCTTTCAACATTTGTTCAGGCAGAGTTTCTGATAGTCTTGTAATCTGGTCTCTATGATGAGGTTGATGACAAGGGAAGAAGTGGGAAGTGGCTTCAAATAACCAATTTGTCTTTCCGAAGAGTACCTCATACCTCCCATCGTATCTCTCCAGTCTAGTTATTGAAATTATTAATCTGTACTTTCTCCCATGGCACTGTTTTCCCCCACCCAGTCCCAAGTAGGTTTCTGTGCTACTAATCATTTATCTGTTGCCCATTAACCTCCACAAATCATCAGTCATTTTCACACCATGCTCAACATTCCCTAGCTGCATTTGACAAGGAATTATTAACTCTGTAGACACTCCCATTCAGCTTCCCTCCTGTACCTCAGCACTCAAATGGCTCCTTTCTTTCCAGACATGATAAAAGCTCTTCACTGGTTCTGTTCTCACCAAGGAAGGAAAGTGAGTCACTCTCTTCAGATAGACCCATCCAAACATGGATGGCCTTGGGTCAGGGAAAAACATCATTTCCTGAATTTCAAAAGGAGACATAGATGCTATGCTAAAATGCTATTAACACCTTTATTAATAATGAAATCTAAAATTCCAGGAAATTCTAGGACTGAGATGGCCAAGAGCATTTTGAAGCTGATCCAGGTTATTCCATTTGTTCCTTCCGCCTGTCTGCTCCAAATTCTCCTACAGTGTCTCACATCATCAAACTGTAGTTGGTCCAATGTTGTCCAATACTCCACATCCTGGGTTCTCAACTGTCATTGGCTATTCTTCTTCTTGCAATCTCCCTTGGGCTCCAACCACTCAAATCATTGAGGGCTTTTGCTTCCTAAATCATATTGCTGTTCACTTGACCTACTTCCTCTTACCTTCTCATCTTTCCTCCTAGAACCTCTTCAATTTATTATCCTTTTATTATCCCTTACATTCAACTTAATGCTGGCAACATTATGAAAAAAAAGCATTTTAGCTAGAAAAGCATCTACAATTTTAGAGTGAAATGGCTATTAATATATAAACATTTTCCAAGATCTACTCAATGTGTTAGGACTGCAACTTCCCAAATTTCCTTGGTATCAGATTGGGGCAGGCTATTATATACCAACTACAAATTCAGTATTTGATTGCAAAGCCTTCTGTAATCCAAATAGCACCCTCCTTGCCCAGGGGGAAGATATGAGCAGGTAAGAGCAATGCAAAGTGCTGCCTTGCTTAACAAATATTAATTTGTTTAAAGTAACAATGAATAAATGAATGGTAATATTGTGTGCTCAAGTACCCTCAAGAACACTCATTTAACTCCCTGGCACATTGTGGCATTTAATTAACAATTACTGTAGTGATATATCAGATTTTAGAACATCTGCTCATATTAAAGTATATCAAATTGGGACTCTCCTATTAGAGAAGGAGAGAGACAGACACACAGCAAAACAATCTATATTAGGACTTGGGATAGTTACGTCAACAGCCTTTATTATCTAAAGAGGACCCTCTAATATTCTCTGCATATTGGCAGGGTTTAATGAAAATTGTGGGAGGGGGGTTGTTGGCTGTTTTTTATATTTATTTTATTGTTCAGTTTTAATATTCTGCAAGGGAAAAAAATAAAAATACAGGATAATAACCCAGAACAGTATGTTTCAACATTCAATCAAAATTTACATATTACTAAAATTATCAAAAGAAGAGTTATTATTGCTACTTATTATAAATTATTATTGCTAATTTAATGTATATTTTTTTCTAGAACTGATAAAAATGTAATTCCATTTTTTCAGTAACTTTTTCCATAAGAGCAACTGACCATTCCTTAGCACACCAGTGATAGTTACCTAAAAAACAATCCAGTTTCAAGCATGGAAAGAAAGAAAAGAGAAAAAGAGAAAATGGTTAAAGAAAAAAGAAAAGAGAAATAAAGAAATGATTTCTAATTTTCACCATAACAAGTACAGGTAAGCTTAACATTTTTTCCCATTGTATAAGATTACATGAATGGATCTCTCCTTCCCATAGCCCATTCTTTATCTTTATTTGCAAACCCATAAATGATTAACATATCTGTTATGTCCTGGGACTGCTGAATGACTCAGCAGGCTCAGGAGGCTGCAGAAGGCCCGGGCAAACGACGTGGTTGCCCGGGACCAGACAGGCTGTCTCCCGCTTTGTGCGCATGCGCAAGGCGGGAGACTAGCCTTGCATTGATTGGCTGACGCTGTCCCTTGCAAGGGAGTATAAAAGGCCTTGGTGCCATTTTGTGTGCTGTTCTGTTCGTGATCTCAATAAAGAGTTGTGTTTGTTACTCCTGCTTTGCCTCGATGTCTTTTCGGCTGAAACAGAACATTGGCAACGAAGGTGGGATGCGCTGCAAGAAGAACAACAAGAGAAGCTAGGCTGACTTACCAGAGGAGGCCTGAAGCGCTGGGAAGTTCGGCGTCCGGAGGAAGCAATTGCCTGCCAGTATGAAAACGCTGGAGGTGAGCTCAGCTTCGAGGGACCCCTTCTCATTCCTTGCAGCGAGAGGCATCGAAGAGGCTACAGGCTGTAACGATGTCAAAGCTGGGCCGTCTGTCGGAATTTGATACTTCTCACCCTGAGCGCTGGAGTTTTTACATGGCGCGAGTGGAAAATTACTTGCGAGTAAATAAGATCCAGGAAGACAGCCTTAAAGCTGCTACCTTGCAGTGTGTCTGTGGGCAAGAGACTTTTGACATTGCAGAGAATCTTGTAGCCCCAGCACCACTGGAGTCAATTGTGTATGCTGACTTAAAGAGGATGCTGCGAGAGCACTTCAAACCCAAGCTCTCAGTAATTGCTTGGAGGCATGTGTTTGAGCAGAGGGATCAGAGACCTGGTGAGTCAGCTGCGGACTTTGTTGCTGCCTTAAGACAAGCAGCTAGGCAGTGCGAGTTCAAGGATCTGGAAGAGAGGCTCCGGGATCGCTTGGTTTGCGGACTGCAAAGTTGTGAGCTGCAACAGAAACTTTTTGCAAAAGAAGATGTCTCATTCCAAGATGCTTTGAGAGAGATTGCAGCTGAAGAAGCAGCAGGCGGCGCTGTGAAAGCATTGCGGCTCGCCAGGAATCCCCCAGCGGCGGTCTCCATCGGTCAAGATGTCGCTCGAGAGGAATCTGAAGTAGATCCAGAAGAGGAGGTGGACAGGCTTCAGCAGGCAGAAGAGAAGAGGCCTCAAGGGCAAAGAGAAAAAGCGACAGCATCCCCTCGGTGTTTCAGTTGTGGAGGACGCCACAAGCGAAATGATTGCCAGTTCCGCTCCGCTATCTGCCGGGCATGTGGCAGGCAAGGCCACATTGCATCCGTCTGTTTGGGTCGCCAGAAGGAACGGTCTGCAGAAAAATTGCCTCTGAAAGGTACCAACACAGGGTGGGCTTCTGCGCGTCCTGTTGGGGCATTTTCAAAACCGGGGTTCACATTGACATGAAGTTGCAAGGGGTTCCCTTGTCGATGGAGTTGGACACAGGGTCCGCTCTATCGATCATTTCCTTTGACACCTTCAATAAGGTTTGCAACAGAAGTGGCCTACGAGTCAAACTCAGGCCTTCCAGTTTAATCCTTACTGACTTCCAGAATTCCAGAGTCAGTGTGAAGGGGGAGGCCATGCTCAGGGTGCAGCATAGGAGTTTTGAGGGGCTGCTAGATGTGGTGGTAGTAGGGGGTGATCGTGCGAGCCTTATTGGGCTCGATTGGTTCGAGGACCTTGGAATTCAAGTGACTGGAATTCACAATCTGCAAACGTCAGGCCTTGCAAAAGTTTGCAAGGAGTTTGCTGATGTGTTCAGTTCAGAGCTTGGCTCATACAAGGGGCCTCCCATTGCTTTACGTTTAGACTCAGCCATCACACCCATCAGGATCAAGCCCCGAAGGGTGCCCTTTGCCCTAAAAAACAAAATAGATGCAGAGCTGGACAAGCTGCTCCAGCAGGGCATTTTAGAGCCTGTGGACTCTAGTCCATGGGAAACACCTATAGTCATGCCACTGAAAGCCAATGGAGAAGTCTGGATTTGTGCGGACTATAAATGTACACTTAATAAAGCATTGCAGCAGCATGCCTACCTGGTGCCTGTGGTGAGCCATATTCTGGCCTCCCTCAAGGAGGGGCGAATCTTTGCAAAGCTTGATTTGGCTCAAGCCTATCAACAGTTACCTGTTGATGAGGCAACGGCTGAGGCCCAAACAATTGTGATGCACCGGGGAGCCTTTAAGGTCAAAAGGCTGCAGTTTGGGGTTAATGTGGCCCTTGACATATTCCAAAGTGTAATGGAGCGAATGCTCCGTGGTATCCCTGGGATCGGTCCCTAATTTGATGATGTCCTCATCGCTGGGGAGTCATCTGTGAACTTAGCTGAAAGGCTGAGGGCTGTCTTGCTGCATTTCCGCCAGGCAGGGCTGAAGCTGAAGCAAAATAAGTGTAAAATTGGAGTCACCTCCACTGAGTTCCTGGGATTCCGTATTGATGCTGAAGGCATCCATCCTGCGGAATCCAAGTTTCAAGCAATTCAGCAGGCCCCAAGCCCCCAGTCGAAGAGTGAGCTTCAAGCCTTCCTGGGGCTGTTAAATTTTTATCATTCCTTCCTGCCCCACAAGGCTGCAGTGGCTGAGCCGTTACACCGGCTCTTGGACAAACAGGCTCCATAGAAATGGACAAAAGTTCATGAAAGGAGTTTCACAGAGGTCAAGGCCTTGCTCTCTTCAAATGCGGTTTTAGCGCATTTCAATGAGCAACTACCTGTGTGTATAGCCTGTGATGCATCCCCTTATGGGGTTGGGGCTGTGCTGAGCCACCTCAAGGCTGATGGGACACAAGTCCCTGTGGCCTACTACTCCAGGACTCTCTCATCTGCAGAGCGTAATTATGCGCAGATTGACAGAGAAGCCTTGGCAATAGTGGCTGGCATAAAGAAATTCCACGATTTCTTGTATGGCCGCCATTTTATGGTTTACACAGACCATAAGCCTTTGCTGGGTTTGTTTACAACAAACAAACAAACCCCTCACATAATATCTCCCAGAATGCTGAGATGGTCAATTTTCCTGTCAGCATATGACTACACCCTGGTTCACAAACCAGGTAAAGAAATGGGCCATGCAGATGGCCTCAGCAGATTACCTCTACAGCAGGTAGAGGCAGATCCGGCTCCTGCTCTTCACATTCTCTCCATTCAGGAATTGCCTGAATCTCCCCTCAATGCTAGGGACGTGGCTGCAGAAACTGCCACTGATCACACGCTTACACGCGTGCTGACATGGGTGTTGTCAAGATGGCCTGACATGTGTCCGGGTGCAGAATTCCAGAGTTTCTGGCAAAGGAAGCACGAGCTTTCTACTTTGAAAGGATGTATCCTATGGGGCAGCAGGGTAGTCATTCTGGCCTCATTGAGGACTAGAGTCTCTCTGCATGAGGGACATCTGGGAATAGTCCGGATGAAGGTGCTTACGCGTAGCCACCTCTGGTGGCCTGGGCTCAATAAAGAGATCGAGACCCAGGTGCATGGGTGCCAAGTGTGCCAACAGTCAAGGCCAGAAATGCCCCAGGCCCCTGTACATAGGTGGGAGGAGACACATACCCCATGGTCAAGGGTACACATCGACTACGCTGGGCTCTTTCAGGGGCAATTCTTCCTTCTCCTCGTGGACAGCCATTCCAAGTGGCTAGAAGTTGTTCCTGTCTCCTCCACTACTACTGCTAGGACCATCCAGGTGCTGAGAGGAATCTTCGCCTCACATGGTCTTCCAGATGTCCTTGTCTCAGACAACGGACCCCAATTCACATCTTCTGAGTTTCAGGGTTTTCTCCAAGCCAACATGATCCAGCATGCCAAATCTGTGCCGTTCCATCCAGCTTCCAATGGCCAGGCTGAGCGTATGGTGCGTACTACCAAAGATGCTTTAAAGAGAATCACTCACGGGAACTGGCATCACAGGTTAGCTGACTTTCTTCTTTGTCACTGCATCACACCTTGCACTGCCACTGGAAAGAGCCCAGCTGAACTCCGCTGGGGTCGCAGACTCATCACTAAGCTGGACAGGTTGCATCCCGACCGTGTGGCTTCACAGGTGTCACAGCCGCGGGCACCTAGGAGACTACAGGTCGGCTATCCGGTCCGGGCAAGGAACTATGGACCTGGACATCTCTGGGTGACAGCCGTGGTATGCAAGGTCTCTGGGCCGCTGTCATATGAAGTGGCCTTGGATGATGGTCGTGTGCTCAGACGTCACATTGACCAACTGCACTGGCAGCTTCCCAGCCACTCTTCCGCTCCTGGCTCTGCTCTAGAGGGGGAGGAGGACCACAATCATGATTGTGGACCACAGTCTCTCTGCGAAGAGGGACCTTCAAATGTTCCTGCACATATTCCTGAAGGGGGTTTTGCCATGGAGGCAGCTCCTGACTCTGGCACAGGCACTGGGTCTATGGGACATTGCTGTCAATCGGCTATTCAGGCCACTCCAGCTACTGGTCTTGGGCTCGAAGGACAGTGTTCACAAGAGGGGTCCATTGTGGATTTGGGGAATTCCACCCCACCACTGGACTTGGGGGACAATGTTGTCTGCACTACATAATCAGTCTTATTCAGTATGGTAGTTATTCATTGTTTATCCATGTTGTCAACGTTTTCGATGCCTCGTATTTGGAAAATTCCTGTTGCTTTTGAGATTGTAGGTGTTTCAGTTAAAGTCCACCTTTGGTCATCGAAATTCTCCATAACTTGTAAATGAGATGTAATATCTTCCTCTGTGTTGTTTGGTTCCTCTTCTGGTGTTGTTTGAATTGTAAAGTAGTCAGTTGAAATCTGAAAATCAGTTTGAAGCTTTGTAATAAAAGCATTTATTCTAGCATTCACACATTCATTAAATTCATGTATTCTTCCCAGCATCCGATCACCAATAGATTGTAAATATATTTCCTCCATCTCATTAAGTTGTGGATATAGTTGCATGCCGGCCTCTCTAGGGTTGCTCTGTTCTTCCTCTGTTGTTCCTTCATCTATAAATTGGTCAGTCAAAGTTTGAGATTCAATTTTTAACTCTGGAGCATCCTCTTTCAGGGCGACTTTTGACCCTGTCCAGGGTCTACCGGCGGGGGGAAACTGGCTGGCGAAGAGAACAGCCTCTTCCCGTGACTGCCTGCTTTGCAGACCGGAACCGGAAGTCCTAAGTCACTTTTTTCAGTGCTGTAGTAACTTCCTCACTAAACAAATGGTTGTAAATAGAGGACTACCTGTAACAACTGCAGCAAGGTGCAGTGAAAGATTGGCACTTTTCCATGAAACCTCTAGATAAGGAGAGGATGACAGTTCACCCACTTGTATTTTAAATGGAAGCTTCTTCTGAAGAGACCATAGGACAGCTATTTCCCACAGGCTGGAGCACTGGGAGACCAATGAAACCATTATGCTCTTAGTCATGGTGGAGTCTTTTAACCTCACTTTTGCTAACCTCACTTTCTAATCACTTTTGAAAATTACCTATTTAATTATATTAAAGGCAACAGAGATCTTCCAAATAACAAGTTTGAAAAGCTACTTGATGAACACAAGAACAAAAGAGTATACTTGGAATACTGCATCCACTTTTGATCATCATAATACAAAAACGATGTTGAGATGTTGAGTACATAGAAGAGCAATAAAGATGATTGGACGCTGGAGGTTAGAATATACAATGAACAGTTGCAGAAACTGTGTATATCTAGTCTAACAAAGAGAAGTACTAGGGTGACATGGTAGCAGTCTTCCATATTTGAGGATTCATCACAGAGAATAGAGGATCAACTATTCTCCAAAATACCTGAGGACAGGACAGAAAATAACAGATGACAACGTATCAAGGAGAGATCCAATCTAGAATTAAGGAGAAATTTCCTGACAGTGAAAACAATTAATCAGCTTGCCTCCAGAAATTGTGGTGCTCCATCACTGGAAGAGATTGGAAAGCCATATGTCTGGAGTGGTAAAGGGTCTTGAGCAGAGGATTGGATTAGCAGAGGATTGGATTAGAAAACTTCTAACACCCCTTCCAACACTGTTATTCTGTACTCTGTATTCTAATAACCTGGATGAAATGACCTGAATGAAATTTCTTGATGGATTTACAAAAGAGGATTGCTTAATTTTGGAGCAACTTCAGAGATAGGAGAAAGGAAGGAAGTCACAGGGGTCACAAAATTCTGCTCTATTGATCACCTTTTGTGACCTTCCAACAAGCAAAGTCAAGGAGAAAGCCAGATTCACTTAACTGTGGCAAGAAAGATTGCAAAATGGGCAAAACTCACTTAACAACAGTGAGTTGTTAATAACTCAATATACTGGTAGAAAGCAACAACAATTCACGTGTTAACAACTCAGCAACAGAACTTAATAACAACTTAGCAACAAAAATTTTGGGCTCAACTGTAGTCATAAGTGTACATGTATTTTTTTTTCACTTGGAGATATGCTATTTGCCATTCCTCATTCTCAAGTATCCTTCTTTGAATATTTCTTCCAATAAGGTACACTTTTTCACAAGTCTATCACATATGAAAAAAGGGTTGAAGTTGAAATCAACACAACTGTGTCGACTCCCACGGATGCTTCTCCAGATACCTCTCCAGATGTCAGTTTGGAGAAGGATGAACCAGTCCCTGGCATGTCAGGAGAGGAGTTGGTCAATGGCTCCGAGCAGCCATCTGAGAGGGATTTGGCTGAAGTACAGCTGTAGCAGGATAGCCCCAGGATAGCAACTTTAAGTGGGGAAAGCACATAGCTGCAGCCAGCCAGTGAGGAAGAAGAGGAACTGCCTTCTGCACCTGCTTCAAGAACACATAGGGCAGAGTAAAGGCAGGAGCAGTGAAGGTCAGCCCGATTACTCAAGAGGAGGCAGCCTCACCCCTCTTGATGGGCTGCACCAGAAGCTAGCTCTTTAGCACATCAGACAGAATGGAGATGATGCTGGGGACAACATGTTCATTTCATAGCTGTGTGTTTCTTGGTCATCGTGATTCCTGCCTTGCTTTAGATTGTGTATTGATTTAGACTGTGTCTTGACTTGGATCATGCCTTGCAAACTCTGGACTTTTCTTGCCTTATGAATCCTCTTGTGCTGTGGGTTTAATTTTGCCTGGTGTGTTTATCTTGTTTGGGAAATTTTCAAGTGCCTTGTGCACTCATTGGCTATTGCTCTGTGGATTAGCATTGGTCTACTTTGGCTGGACTTAATTAGGACAGTCCTGGGTTTTTGGTGAAGGGAATTGCTGGGGAAACCCACTAAACCACTGTTACGTGTGTGTGTTTAAGTGAGTGAGTGAGTGAGCGAGCAGGACAGTGCAACATCGAGCCTCGGAGTCCTGACTGATTACATTCGTTATTCAGAACCTTAACAGAAAATAATGTCTAAAGGTGCTGCTGGACATTTTAAAGATTTGCTTTCCACCAGGATATTTAAAATATTAACTACCTCTATTTATATTTTAGGAGAGGTATGGAAAAACATCAGTTGTGAACATTTTCTGTTAACTCTGATACGTCTGCAAATTCTTCCAATTCCATCCAAAGTATTGAGACAGATTACAAAAAAGTTGTAAAAGCTAATATCATATCAACTACAAATATATTTAACAAATAATTTTAATCTTCTATTTTTCCCTTTATTTTTTTATTGTTTTGAAAATCTATCGGTTAAGTTTCTATAGTGAGATTAAATAGTAAAGGGAATTATGTATAGCCCTATTTGGTAACTCTGTTACCTCTTGACATAGTAAATTGTTCTGAATTATAATTATAATTATTTGGGCATTCTATAATTGTAATATCTTATGTTAAAAGCTTAAATCTATAAAAAGTCGGTAATTCTTCAACATAATTAATTTTTTTAATAATATCTAATTAAAATACTGATAGAAAGCCTTTTTAATTTTACAAGACGAATAGTATTTAACAATTTTCTAATGGGGCAAGATATACTTCTTTTTTTAAATGAAGCCTAATTGATTGAGATATATAATTTTGCTTGTACCTAATTTGACAAGACTTGCTATAAATTAGTTTTAATTTATAATTAAAATTATAGGATAATATGTCTGTAGGAAGATAATTCTAGTGGAATTTTACTTTGATTAGGAATTAAAATTATTTTAGTATAGTGCTAGGATAACAGAACATCTCCCTGTTATTAAGTCTATTGCTTAATAACAGTTCTGAAATAGAAGTATTCTTAAATGCTTTATAGAATTCATTTATTAATCCATCAAGACCTAGAAGCTTTTAATTTTTAGTATTATTAAAAATCTTAATTACTTTATTATGCTCTAGATGAGAAAGGCCTCAAGTATTGAACATCAAATTAAAGACAATTCTGGAGAAATCAGTTTATTCAAATATTTGTTATTTTTTCTTTCTATTTCAGAGTGTTCAGAACTTTATAATTATTTAAAAAAATTGACCAACTTTCATAAAAATAAAATATGGGTTGATATTCTAAAGTTTCTAAACTTTGATCTTTTTTCTTTCCTTTCTAATTGTATATAGATAGACAGACAGAATGATAGATAGATAGATAGATAGATAGATAGATAGATAGATAGATAGATAGATAGATAGATAGATAGATAGATAGATAGATAGATAGATAGATAGATAGATAGATAGATTCTGTCCTAGTATATTTTAGCCAGAAATATTTAATTTTTGAGATAACACATCCCTTATGTGTATAAATTACTTTTTGATCTTGCTCATTTGACTTATCATTTATTACTGCCTTTATAGTATCTTATGAGAAATAATGTCTGTTCCTTTTTATTTTCCTCTCCTCTCTAATTGTGCCACCAGGCTTAAGATTCTCTCTGCCTATTATGGCACAACTTTCTATTGTGTTCACAATTGCATAGCTTATTTATATTTTTGCTGTATGATTAGTTGCACAGGCAGGCTGATGTTTAGACTGGTTTTGGCATTTTTACCCACCTATAGAATCCTGTTCAAGGATTTGAGATAGGCAGATATTATGTTTGGTGGTGTTGAAGATATTGTTGAGCATATAACCTGATCCAAGTAAAGTTGCCTTTTGGGATTGACAGATGTGATTTTGTCAGTGTTAATGGTATTCAAGTGGTGGTCCAGATCTTTTGGGATTGCACTCTAGAAACCTATTACTATTGGTACTATCTTTCTTTTGCCACATATTCAAGATAAGATATTGCAATGGAATTTGAACAGAACAAATATGCCACCCTCACTATCATAAGGGAAAACTAGTGAAATCTGATGAAATCAAGATGCGCTATGGAAATAATACCAAGAGGTTGCATGAAGATGATCACTACAAGTATCTGGGCATCAAGAATACTGAAGTCAATGAAAAGGTTAGAAGGGAATATATAATGAGAGTGAAGAAGATCTTAAAGATCAAACTCAGTGCAGGAAATATTATCAAGCCAATCAACTCCTGGGCAATTCCAGTCATTAAATACATAGCTGGAATAGTGGACTGGACTCAAACAGAATTAAAGCCATGGATAGGAAGTCCAGAAAAATAATGACAATGAATCAGGCACTTCAACCTCACAACAACATTAACAGACTATTTACCAAGGAAAATAGATGGGTGTTGCCAGTACATTAGATGGTTGAAGAAGAAACAGGCAGAGGGTGTGCTCCATACTGCTTCAGATCATCTGTGTAAAATAGGTGTGATAGCTTGGAAGTTTTTGATGTTTGATAGTCATGGCCTGACTTGTTCAGTATTGTTGACAGAGGATCAGTGCAAAGACAAATAGTAGCAGTGATAGTGAATATACTTCATTTCTTCCCTCTCTACTCTTTGGGAAAGATATCCTTCCTTTTTGAGGCCTCCAATTCTGATTTATAGCCTCTTCCTTAATTTCTTCTTTTAAGTAGAATCTTCACCTCTGTGAAAATCCTACTTCTTCTGCTGTTAAATTCTTCAAAATAAATACATATTGTCACTGAGTGTTAATACCACTGACATATAGTCACCAAATGTTAATAAACACATATTTTTCTCTGCATTCTTGAAGGATGCTCTCAATGTTTATTTCATTTCTGAACTGTGGATAGCTTAACTATCACAAATCAGGGTATGTTTCGATTGCCCTTCCTTGAATGTAAACTTCAGGCACTGAAATAATGTTTATTCCTTCATTCTTCCTTCCAAACACCTATACTTTTCAGTTTGTTTTATGAATACAATAATTTATTTTGTGGACATTCTGGTCATAGAATTAAATGCTTTGTTTTC
This sequence comes from Azemiops feae, assembly GCA_023970755.1. NCBI lineage: Eukaryota > Metazoa > Chordata > Lepidosauria > Squamata > Viperidae > Azemiops > Azemiops feae. The sequence goes on along the minus strand of JALGBA010001107.1, from coordinate 44,489 downwards.
CCTTCTTTTTGTTCAGCAACCTATCTTTAATAATGCTTCTTCCTACAAGTCATCCAAAATATCAAGTCTGAGGACCATTGGATGGGTTGAAATTGCACTTCCATTTTTTATCTTGCCAGGAGGTGGAGCTATTCATCCATTCAAAATTATCTAACAGGCAAAAAAAAAAAAAGGACTCTCTAATGATTCTGCAGTTATGTTTTATTTAATGGAAGGTAATACTTGTTTTATCATTATATAATGAGATATATAAACATTTGACAATAGCTCATGTATATTCTTCCTTCTACCCTGAACTGAACCCAACATTTCCATCAATTTAAGAGATTCAAGCTTTCCAAATATTGTATAATTTGTTTCTCCAAAAAGATGGTTCCTAAAAGTTATAGAAACTATCTGTATCAGGAGGAGAATTAGGTTTACTATCTTGCTTCAATATATATGGTATTTCACGAAGGAAGGAAGGAAGGAAGGAAGGAAGGAAGGAAGGAAGGAAGGAAGGAAGGAAGGAAGGAAGGAAGGAAGGAAGGAAGGAAGGAAGGAAGGAAGGAAGGAAGGAAGGAAGGAAATCTCGTCTAAATATATATAAAATATTTTTGTTGAAAAATAGAATTTTATCAGCATTTGGCCCTTGGTGGTATATAACACTTATGTCACAGTTACAAAGCCATATCAGACTGATGGCTGGAAGCATTATTTGACCCTTGCTGGTATATAACAGTTTTTTATAATTTTATTGACAAATGCTAACATCAGAACTATTCATCACACTATGATTTGGTGCCAGATACCACCACACATAAAATTAATTTTAGCTATATCATAATGGTAAGATAAATTTCAAATAATGCTTCCAGCCCTCAGTCTGATTTGGCTTTGTAACTGTGACATAAGCCAGTAAAAACTGTCTACATTACTAATAGCTAAAATTCACCTGTCTTTATTCAGCTATTTTATGAAAAAATGGGAAAGAAAGGTTTTGTGATTTAACCTGAAAGCTTATATGAGCATTTGCTTTAACCTGATATAGGAAACTTGGATACTGATTTTTAATATGGGCAGAATATAAGAAAAGAAGTAAATTATATGTTTCTGTAATTATATAATTATTTTGAAACTCTAGAGAATACCAAAGTCATCTTTAATTTAATAGACCATCTGAGTATAGGTCTACCATCAGTCCTGAAGCTATTTTAGTCCATTGCACTCAATAATAAAACTGGGTTCAGTGGGATTACGCGGGACCCTTGTGTAAAGGAAGTGTGTTGGACAAAACCATACTCTGCTCTGAGAACAGTTATACAAGTTGGCCAATATTCAAAAAATCATGCATATGTTTGCCCAACGGTGCATATCTGATGAATGTAATATACACTGTACTAAACTGTAAACAGTGGATTTTGGGTCATCATTAAATTTTAAAATATTTTATTCAATGAATTTTTAATTCTAATAAATAAATAATAAATTGTATTGTATTTTGTCATCTTCCATATCTTGGTGATTGAAAAATCTCACCTATATATATCCTGGGTCTATGTGGCTCTGTCAAGTTTGCTGTCAGATGGACTCCTTCTAAAAAATAGGTTCAACATTATTATGATTGTGTCAGGATTATTTAATTGATTGTATGCCATTGGAGCAGGGAATCAGATCAATATTTTGAAAGATGATAATTTAAACAATAGGAATCATTCTTATAACACTGATTCTTATACATCACTTTTAAAGACACAACTACATAGGTGAAATAAAATACAAAGGTCATACTAATTATAAATTTTAGGTGAACATAAGTAAGAAAATTATGGAAAATACAAAAGTATTATTAATTGATTTTTTCTCTCCATAATAAAATAGCATAAAGCAAAAGCAGACTATATATTGATTTCTTTATATATATATTTTCCATTAAAAATAAGTATATTTCTCCTAAAAATACAATCCCAGTATGTGATTATTCTCAAACTTAAATAATAATGTGATCACTGAGCAAAAGCCAAAAAGAGGTAATAAGAGTCCAGTTTAAGACCTCTGAACGCTTTAAGACTCCTTTTGCCAGCTATCATCATTGCATGAATTACAACCTCATGTATCCAGTGTGCACCTAACACATTAATCATTAATGATATTTTTGTGTTGCAGTCTGGCATTTAGTGGTGCTGAAGCCAATAGTGATAGAAACCAAAACAAAAATGGGAAGGAGAAGATTGTATCATTGGTCTGTCACACAGTGAGCCAGATGTTCAGACTGGATTTAGCATTTTTGTCTGCCTTCGAGTCCTTCCCAAGGACCTGAGATGCTGATGCTTGAGCGTGTTACAGATATTGTCACACAGAATGTATGGTGTTCTGAGCAAAGCTGCCTTTTGCAATTGACTGATGGTAAATTTGTCAATGCTGATGGTGTTCAGGTGTGGCTCAAATTGTTTTGGGATTGCACCCAAGGAACCTATTACTATTGGTACTACCTTTGTTTTCTTTTGATACAGTTGTTCTATTTTTATTTGCTAGTCTTTTTATTTTGTTTTCTTCTGCTGTCTCCAAGTACTGCCATATGCACTATCCAGACTTTTTGTCTTTTTTACTAACAATTGTTAAGTCTGGGGTGATATGTGACAGTCTGTATGAATTCTAAAGTCCCAGAGTACTTTAGCTTTTTCATTTTCTATGACTTTCTCTCTTTTATGATCCCACTAGTCCTTGCTTGCAGGCAAGTGGTATTTCTTGCAGATATTACAATACAGTTTTGTTGCTACTTTGTCATGCTATTGTTTGTAATCATTCAGTGCAATCCTCTTGCAGCAGCTAACTAGGTGGTCCAGAGTTTCTTCAGCTTCTTTGTAGAGATGGCATTTGTTATTTATTGCTATCTTCTCAATCTAGATATTCAAAAAACAGAATTACAAAGGGTTTATAACATTACTTAATCTTAGATATGTACTCGGAAACATAAAATGTTTAAGCATCCTACTGGGTGGCTGAAACTTGAACTAGCCATTGTTGAACGTAAGCCTATGAGTCCTATCCAAAGAATGGGCAGGACAAGGTCATGCTATGAACATAATTTACAATGATTCTGGATGAATAATATTCCATCAGAGGGGGGAAAATAGAGTACTATGAAAAATTTTACTTCCCTCCACATAGGAAAAATAATTATAAGAGCAAAAGCTGTTGCAGATTATTTTGCTATGTGAGAAAAGCACACTTGCAGTGGAAGAAAACAAGAGGGATGTTTTCTATAAATACGTTAAACAAAAGACACACGTTGCAAGGTGAAAGGTAGCAATCGGGATCTACCCTAGAAGAAATCTTAACATTTCCACAGACTTCAGCACCCTATGACAGTTTTGAACAGAGGTCAAAAGTGATCTGCTAAATTGTTGAATTCCAGCTGTGTAAAGATGTACAACTATCACATAAAAGCTCCTTGTATTCAGCACTACAGAAGCATAAATTATGTACTGCAGCAACATAGATAATCACACTGTTCATACTGAAATGAATCCCTAAAAGCTACAAATCCATTTTATAGAAAAATAATAAGCACTCCTGTAGGCATTATTCCTCATAATTCAGTCCTTATTCAAAGGATACAGCATTTTATTTAATGATAAGGTTTAAAAGTATCCTGATGGTAATCTTTTCTTCCTAGACATCTGAGTTTTATTACAATGGGATATCAAAACATTAAAAGTTTTACCTAGTTTCAAAAATATTAAAGGCTTGAGAGAAGAGAAATGAGTGAACGTACCCTATCATCAGGAGTCATCATTTAGGCACAGCTCATTTTTCACTGTTTGAATACAGCCAATGATCTTTTCAACTTTGTAGCTGGTCTCGTAATTCATAAGCCTGAAGCAATCACTGTCTTTAGGCTAATGCATCAGTACTTCCACTTCATGTACTTTTCTTAAGTTTTCACTTAAACTTCTTCTCTTTCATAAACCCATACCACATTGTAATTAATGATCAAATTGTTAATGAATTTCTGTTTTGAAAAATTTAAAAATGAAATATTTAATTAAAATCCATTGGAGAAGTAGGTAATGATATTGCGTTAGATGCAAAATTAGTTATACTTTCAGAAAGTTAGTCACCGATTTCACTGGTCTACAAATTTTGGGAAATATTGACCTCTGAGATAAAATGTGTTAATTCTTACATATTTTGATTAGATGAATTAGAAAACAGGTGGTAAAGGTGCTGGTTGGCTAAAGTTTTCAAGATATTTCACAATAAAGATTTATACATAGACGAGTATATTTGCCTACTGGGAGAGAGGTATCTAATAATCATGATGCCTTGTAACTTCTCTACAAAGTACGGTAGAACAATGAAAATGGTACCACATGGAAGTGTATAAATTTATCTTCACTTTGAGACTAAAGATTATTACCTAACTGTAATTTATTGTTTTTTTATTGCAAGGCACATTTGTCTTGGTCAGATCTACACATCATATAGTTACATCTGGTGGCTTGTGAAAGTGTCATTGCCTAACTAACATTTCCAAGGAACAGTTGTATGATATTTTCCCTCAGAAGCCAAGATGCCTCAAAACTGTGTAAACAATGCAGATTTCTTCTGCTACAGTTGTGGTGAGTTACATTTGCATCTCAAAAGTGCAGTATGACGGCAGTGGTAAAAAAAAAAAAGGCATACCACCTATATCTTGGATGCAAAATTGGGGATCAGGACAAGAGTTGGGCCCCTCATTATTGTTGCATTACATGTGCAACTTATCTGCATCATTGGCTAAACAAGAAGTCCATGCCTTCCACAGTCCCAATGGTGTGGAGGGAACCCACCAATCATAGTAGTGACTGCTATTTTTTCACGGTTCCCCCAATTGCAAAAGGGATCTCAAGAAAGAAGCAGTGGACTGTGGAATATCCAAACATCCCATCCGCACTGCATCCTGTACCCCATGGTGAGGACTTGCCAATTCCAGATCCACCAGAATCCTACTCTCTAGACTCAGATGATGATAAAGACAATGAGCAGGATGCAGCTGATCTGGAACTGTCTATGTCAGCGGACCCAAACTTTAGCCTACCGTGTGCTCCTCCTGAACCACATCTAATTTCTCAGAGTGAACTAAATGACCTGGTCAGGGATTTGGAATTGCCTAAGAGTAAGGCAGAGCTACTGGGCTCCAGATTATAATAGTGGAAGCTCTTGCAGAGTGAAAAAAGCATAAAAATGTTACATGAAAAACCAATAAATGCATGGAAAGTTATATTATGGGTATCAATAAAAAGATAAATTGATAATGATTGGTGTGGCACCATTCTCATTGCTATATCACTTTTTGCAGAAAAGGTATAGAGCATAATTGCACATCCCCTTCATAATTTTGAATTATTTTGATGCAGTTTTGACCTGAAGCTGTATCTTGGAAACTGGAGCCAATGAATACTCGGGATTTAATTTTCCTTTATTGGTGATCCAATTCTGGTAAAATTTAGTTACTTTCATTTTCTAGGCTTTCTCCTTGTAGACCAATGTTTCAGATCACCTTTAAATGACTCAATACAAGTAACTGTCAAATTACAAAATTTGTTTAATGACCGTTTAAAATTACAAAGGCACTTAAAAACTGACTTACAACCATTTTTCACACTTATAACCATTGCAGCACTTCCATGGTCATATGATCAAAATTCAGACGCTTGAAAACTAGCTCAGATTTATGACAATTGCACTGTCCCGGGGTCATGTGATCACCTTTTGGGAACTTCTGACAAGCAAAGTCAATGAGGGAAGCCAGATTCACTTACCAATCGTGTTATTAACTTAACAACTGTGGTGATTCATTTAACAATTGTGACAAGAAAGGTAGCAAAATGGGGCAAAATTCACTCAACAACTAAATTGCTTAGCAATAGAAATTTTGGGCTCAACTCTGGTTATAAGTCGAGGGCTACCTGCATATTTTCATCTCACACATTACATTTATTATGTCTAAACTAAAATATTACACATTTGAATTCTAATTTCTTTGAAAAGGATCCAACGTCTCATAAGAGGAATTCCACTTTGGAATTGCCACCCTTAGGTCGCTGTTTCATGTCAGCCTCAGGATATAACATCTTTACAGGCAGGCAGGCAGGCAGGCAGGCAGGCAGGCAGGCAGGCAGGAAAGCATTGTTTCAAAAATGAGGGAGAGGGTCCTGTAGGCAGAACCCAATCCTGTGATTAAACTTTATCCTCTCCTATTAAAATATTTCTCAGAAGGATTGAAAGCATTTGATGGTGGGCAATTTGATCATAAGAAATACAGAGAGCTAGATTGCATGTTAGTTGGTCTGCCTGGTGTAAAAAATGCACATCTCACATATCCTCCAGGTAAGATCTTGGATAGTGTTGGGAAGATGACAACAATCGTGGTGTCTCTCCTAAAAACTAAATTTGAATGAAAGTAGCATATCAAAGTCCAGGTTTGACAAATTAACACTGTCCAAAATAATACCTGTTCCATGTGGAGAATAAGCTACGTAGGCATTGCTTAGGGATTTCAATGTGTAGATGAGACAATGGTGCCAGGAGGGAAGATTTAGATTTGGTAGTACTGGAGAACATTTCAGGACAATCAGAACCTATACCAGCGAGATGAATTCTGTAAACCAAAATGGAACAATACTGCTACCACATACCAATAAAAGGATGGCAGACTAGATTCAAGCTGACCTTTGGGGAAAAATTGATAGCTGGTGGACAGCGTCCGATTTGGAAGGTATTTTGAAGGATCAGACTAATATCACTTAATAGGCAGCAAATCAAGGAATGGAAAGGCTATGAAAAATATAAAGACAGGAAAATTTGAAAAATGACGTGGTGTCCTGATGCTTTTATACCAATTCTTTAGATCTCCAAGCTAATATATAAAAGTTAAAGGAGGTCTCTAAAGGCATTTTAGCTTTGAAGATTCAATGTTGCTTCGAGTGTGAGACCAACATGCTTCCAAGTACCCGTGGCAGGGAAAATGGCGGAAGAAGAGTAGGTCTTTATTTCCTGTTTCTGAACACCATAAAGATACTTTGTTGGGCATTGTGAGAAGCAACATGCTTCTCTGAGAAGATTCTTGGCTTGATCCGGCAGAGTTATTCTTAGGTCTAGAAAAACTATAGGCCCAACTTTATTCCTGCGATTTCAGCCATTATGTTGTCCAAAACCCAAGTAGGAAATAATTCTTTGCCATATACTTTTTTTTAGTTAAGACATACAGTAATTACTTTTCTGAGCAGAAGGTGACACTGCTAGTGTGAACTGGCAACATGAGGCAAGTGTTACATCTATCTCATTTGAACATTTCTTAGCCAAACAGTGCCTGTGTTAAAAGGACACTCAGGAAAAACAACATCTTACATGTTATAAACCTACAAATTAACAGTGAGTTTAATGCAGTTGTGTCTTAGCTACAACAACCACTGGTTGTTCAAGTAATGCTAAATACTTTGTTGGATGGCTTTGATAGAGTATGGTAACATACAATACTATGAATATTTCTAAATAAGCAAGATCAAATAAGTGTACTGTAAGTTGTTAGGACTACAACACTGAAATATATTGAACATCATCTAATTATTCTAGGCTGTGAATTGATTAATCTCTAGTAAAAGATAAAAGTAAAGTTTTCTCTTGTCCGGTTATATCTGACTTTAAGGTGTGGTGCTTATCTCCATTTCTTATCTGAGGGAGTCAGCGTTATCCATAGACACTTTCATGGTCATGTGGGCAGCACGGCTATGTGCCAAAGGTCCTTGGCATGCTGTTACCTTCCCACCAAAGTGGTACCTCTTAATCTACTCACATTTGCATGCTTTTGAACTGCTAGGTGGGCAGGAGCTGAGGCAAGTAACAGCTCACCCTGTCAGGTGGCATGTGGGTTTGGAACCCGGGCTGCCACAGTTTTCCAGCTAACAAGCTCAGCTTGATTTTCTAAGCCTAGCTGTTTGCATATATTTTGGATTATAGATCCTATCACCCTCAGCCAATATGTCCAGGGGTTCCACATATCTGGGGCACTATCATATTAGCATTATCTCTGACACACACATACAAGCACACATATTGCATAAATAATGATACTCAAAAGGCTTGAAATTCATATTTTTACAGAAAGCTCATTTTTGGCTAATGCAACTAGAACTAATTTGATATTCTGAACCAAGTAGGTAATTTATATGATAAAAGAGGAATTGAAACAAAATCATAGTATATATTCATGTCTGCTCCCATCTTTTCACCCATGACTTTATTTGGGATATTATAAATTAAGATAAGACCATTTAATATCTAGCTCAATTTTTTATTACTGCATCTATGCAGTTGCCTGAGCAACATTTCATTCAGTATTCTCTTTACTCTATTACTTCAAGGCCCAACAACCATAAAACTCTTTGATACAGAAGCAAGACCATGGTAATATCTCACTTTTATTTCTCAATCATCTCATTCTAGCTTTCTATGACCTTTCTCTAGAGTTGTGGCTGAAAAGAAATACCATACAATGTGCTTGTATCAGGCATTTTTCTGCTCATCTGTAATTTTTTCATGGAGTTAATCACCATAGTGATGTCAAGAGCACATTGAAGATCATGGTTTTTTTATCTCTTTGAATGTTGGTTGGCTTTCTGAATGTTGGAGACATATAACGGAGATTTATAACAAATTATTCACTAGCTGGTTTTATTATCACAATCCAAGTTTACAAATTCAAAATGTTAACTTTTACTGTTACTTATTTAGAAAAAGACAAAAGAAAACGAAAGACATTTTCATAATGTAAACTCTTGAGCATTTTTCATTTAGGTTGATTGTGGGAGATGCCAGTCACCGGCTGGGAAATCGAGGAAAGGGCTGTTGCTTGGGATAACCCTTTATATGTACCTTTTATAAAGATCTTTATTTCAGTAAACTAAAATGAGAAAGTGATAGGCATTCATTACAAAATCTTGGCAACAATCTGTATATTATTGATACTCTATTAACTGGTTTTTGTAATCTTCCGTTGGGCGATATAGTATGATATATATGGCAACAAGTGTTGAACCAAGGTACTTCAAATGGGCTAACTTACAGAATGCTGGGAGCCATTACTTCCATGAGGATAAAATTTGGGAAAGTTGTGGATGTTTTGGCACTGCTGCAGGTAGATATGGCTATATGATCCTTATTTCCAGCACTCCTTGGAACAAGGTAGTGGGCAAGCTTTGCCACAAGGTAGTGGGGAAGCCAGCAGGGAAGATTGCAAATTGCTTGGGTAAATTTTCTCCACCCACACAACTACCCCAACCGCTCTGTGCTAAAGTCACACTGGTCACTTGTGCCCTGCTGCATACCCTACCTGACTTATTCCACACACCCACACACCTTGCCTGATCTGTGTGGCACTTTTCATGCACCCCTACACATTTTTCCTGATTTGTGTGACATCCTACACATCCTTCCTTACCTGGTGGCACATCTTGGCAACCCCAGTTACCCCATACACCCTTTCTGACCCATCCTCCTCCACCCAGTAACACCCACTTATTTGCCTGCTGGTCTTGAACTTGCAACTTCCTCCTGACTTCCCCACTGATTTTCTTTATGCAAGTTTCTCACATGCAAAGCAAATGGCAAGTCAACCAGAATGGAAGGAAGGAAGGAAGGAAGGAAGGAAGGAAGGAAGGAAGGAAGGAAGGAAGGAAGGAAGGAAGGAAGGAAGGAAGGGAGGGAGGAGGGAGGGAGGGGGGAGGGGAGGGAGGGAGGGAGGGAGGGAGGGAGGGAAGAAGCCTGTAGAGGTATCCTGGTTATGCACATTTGAATGGACTTTGAGGCTTAGATTTTGACACTTAAAATACAACCTCTTTTTAAAAAATTGTTGGTTTTGATCCAAGAAACAAGTAACAACATTGTTTCAATCAGGGAATCGTTTTTCTTTATAGAGGTGTGCTTCCCTGTGGCCACCCAATACAGTGTTAAATATAAAAAGCACTTTTAAATATGAGAGCCATAACTGGATATTAGTTAGCTTAGAACTGGGAATAAGATTACCTATATAGATTTTCCCCACTCCTGTCTATTCATTGATAATGCTGATAACCTTTAGTTAATGTGGATTGCAGTCAGCTACATCATGCTTTCTTTCTTGCCTCTCTTTGTCTAAACACAAGTGAGCAATCCCAAGAACAGTTTAAATACTATTTAGGTGAAACAAAACAGGAGAAATCCTGCTAGATAAATTCTGTACTGCATACGCAGTTCTTTATTATGTGTTAGCAAAAATATACGATTAAGATGTTGATTGGTACAAATAGTAAGGGATAGAAAAACCACATTATCTTATATTTGATATAAATTGATTAAACGTGTATTATTACATATAGGGCAAGGAGATGACTCAATAAAAGGTTACCATGATAAATAATGATGATGGAACAAAGCAACTATTAAATCAATTAAAACTTTCAACACAGAGAAATTTTTATTTATGTCAGTGGATCATGTTGTTGATAATATGTTAATATGTTAGGAAAGAACTGAGTTAAGCTGAAATCCGACTGCCAAAGCAGATGTTCATCATCTCAAGCTTTCTTTAATAATAATTTGCACTGAGTAAGTTTATATGTACTGTAGTCAAGGCAGAGTTAGTAACTGCCTTAATGCTTGCAGTACAAGGATCTTCAACTTTGCCTGCCAATTGACTCATAATTGCAAACAGCCATTTGTGGCCTGCTCTAGTTGCAATGAAAAATCAATAAAAATGAGGAAGGTATTGTCCAATAGCCATAGATCAAACTAAATCAAGCAGTTATTTTTCTGAGTATATTCAGTGAACAGAACATTTGTAAACAAAATCCCTAGTAAAATAGGTAGGACAGGATCTGGCTGTAAAAAGAAAACACATTTTAATCTTCTTTACAGCAGTTACAAAGTTATTATTTCTCCTCCCCCTTTAAGATTAAATAAAATTCCTTTCTTCCCATTTCCAACTAGCTTTAATCAGTAATTCCAGAAATCGCCAAATAATTTTGAACAACACAAAGTCCATAAAGGGATTCCAGTCTTTTCTGAAAGTAGTTTTTTTATCACTAGTCATCCCAATAGAGTAATATCTTTTTTGGGGGGGGGGCTTTTTGCTTTGTTTAAATCTAATCAGATATTCCCATTTGTCACATTGGAATGATATCTTTTTTTATTCAAATTTGTCATCAGTAAGGTGTGTTATTTTCTCTTATTCAGTTGTTGTAAAACCTGATCTCTTGTCTTTTTCCTGACAAAGTACACAATGTCTCTTGGCATATTTCCTGATTTTACATCTTTTATTAATTCTATATACCTTGTCTTATTTCCCCTCCAAAATCTATTTTTTCCTTAATTTGTTCAAAAATTTCATTCATTTTTTATGCAAATCTTTCTTACTGATTTTGAAGAAACAGGAAGGTATATGGGGAGTATTGACATTTTTTGAACTTTGTGATAGAAAAGACTCCTTCTCAGCCAGGAAAATTAAAAACAAAAAACGAATTATCCAACAAATCAGGAAAGAGTTCCCACTTGAGACACAAATAACCACACTCAAATTATCCTACTTAAGCCACATTTTGCAAAGAAATAGCTCTCTGAAGAAGGCTGTAATGCTGGGAAAGATGGGAGGAAGCAGAAGAAGAGAAAAACCAACAATAAAGTAGATGGACTCAAATACTATGGCAATGGTTATACCATTGGATGAGCTGAAAGACCAGGTTAAAGACAGATTGTCATAAAAGAATTCTAAGAGTAAATGGTGACTTATAATAATAATAATAAAGTTGGAAGGGACCTTGGAGGTCATCTAGTCCAACCCTCTGCTCAGGCAGGAAACCCTATACCATTTCAGACAAATGGCTGTCCAGTCTCTTCTTAAAAACTTCCAGTGTTGGAGCATTCACCGCTTCTGGAGGCAGGTTGTTCCACTGGTTAATTGTTCTAACTGTCAGGAAGTTTCTCTTTAGTTCTAGGTTGCCTCTCTCCTTGATTAGTTTCCATCCATTGCTTCTTGTCCTGCCTTCCGGCGCTTTGGAGAATAGCTTGACTCCCTCTTCTTTGTGGCATCCCCTATGATATTGGAACACTGCTATCATATCCCCCCTCGTCCTTCTCTTCATTAAACTAGACATACCCAATTCCAGCAACCGTTCCTTATATGTTTTAGCCTCCAGACCTCTAATCATCTTTGTTGTTCTTCTCTGTACTCTTTCTAGAATCTCAACGTCTTTTTTACATTGTGGTGAGCAAAACTGGATGCAGTATTCCAAGTGTGGCCTTACCAAGGCCTTGTAAAGTGGTATTAATACTTCACATGATCTTGATTCTATCCCTCTGTTAATGCATCGTAGAACTGTGTTGGCTTCTTTGGCAGCTGCAGCACACTGCTGGCTCATATCTAAGTGATTGTCCACTAGGACTCCGAGATCCCTCTCACAGTTGCTACTATTGAGCAAGGTACCACCTATACTGTACCTGTGCATTTGGTTTTCCTTGCCTAAATGTAGAACTTTACTTTTTTCACCGTTGAATTTCATTTTGTTAGATAGCGCTCAGTGTTCCAGTTTGTTCAGATCCTCCTGTATCTTAAGCCTGTCTTCTGGAGTGTTGGCTATTCCTGCCAGCTTGGTGTCGTCTGCAGATTTGATGAGTTCCCCATCTATCCCCTCATCCAAATCATTGATGAAGATGTTGAAGAGCACTGGGCCTAGAACAGAGCCCTGGGGCACCCCACTACACACTTCCCTCCATGTAGTTCCCTAGATGCAGTTCCATTGAGGACCACACACTGAGTGCGGCTGGTCAGCCAGCTATGAATCCATCTGGTGGTGATGCTGTCTAACCCTCATTTTTCTATCTTATCAAGTAGTAGGTTGTGATCTACTTTATCAAATGCCTTACTGAAGTCCAAGTAAATTATATCCACAGCATTCCTCTGGTCCACTAATTTTGTCACTTGGTCAAAGAATGCAATAAGATTTGTCTGGCGTGATCTGTTTTTGACAAACCCATGTTGGCTTTTAGTAATGACTTTGTTTGCCTCTAGGTGTTCACTGATTTGTTGTTTGATTATCTTTTCCAGAATCTTCCCAGGTATTGAAGTCAGGCTGATAGGTCTGTAGTTTCCTGGATCTATTTTTTCCCCTTTTTTGAAGATGGGAACTACATCAGCTCTTTTCCAGTCTTCTGGTAGTTCCCCAGTGCTCCAGGATCTTTGAAAAATATAGTTCAGTGGTTCTGAGATCACATCTGCCAATTCCTTGAGAACCTTGGGGTGCAATCCATCTGGTCCTGGTGATTTGAACTCGTCTAGGCTGGATAGGTGCTCACTTACCATTTTCTTGCCTATCTTAACTTGTGTTTCTAATCTATTTTTTATGGTACTGTTTTTGATTTTTTTCCCTTTGTGTAAAGACAGATGCAAAAAATGAGTTAAATAGTTCTGCTTTCTCCCTGTTGCTTGTCACCTTCTTGCCACTTTCCCCCACTAATGGACCAATCATTTCCTTCACTTTTTTCTTGTTTTTTACATGTTGAAAGAAGCTTTTTTTTTGTTATTTTTGACTTTGGTTGCAAGCCTTAGTTCATTTTGAGCCTTAGCTTTCCTTACTTCATCTTTGCAGACTCGGGCTATTTGCTGATATTCTGCTTTAGTTGTGTGCCCGTCTTTCCACTTTTTATACTTGTCCTTTTTATCTTTCAATTTATCAAAGAGTTCTTTATGCAGCCATGCTGGTTTCTTTTGAGAGCTGTTGTTTTTCTTCTTTGTTGGTATTGTGCTGGACTGGGCTTTTATTATCTCATTTTTCAAAATTTCCCAAGCTTCTTGAGTTGTTTTCCCCTTGAGGATTCTCACCCATGGAGTCGTTCCCAAGCTCTCTCTAAGTTTATTGAAATTAGCTCTCTTAAAATCCAAGACTCTAGTTTGACTGTGTTCTATTGCTTGTGCTTCCAGAATGTTGAATTCCAATATTGCATGATCACTCCCCCCCAAGGTTCCTGTGGCTTCAACATCTTCTATCATTTCATCTCTGTTAGTGAGGATTAGATCCAATATGGCTAATCCCCTAGTTCCCTTCTCTACTTGATGACATACAATCAACCAATCAATTACAGACTCTGAACTATGATTTTTTTCATACATTCTATTTAGCTAATGCTGCATATATTTGGCTCAACTCCCAGGATGGCTGGAAAACATTCAAGCTATATTTTTCAAATTGAGATTTTTTTATGGCTACTACTGTAAGGATATGCTTTTATAATTACATAAAAGGAACAAACACTTAAGCTCAGTTTCTTGAGAGAGGGTAGAAAAAGGCCTGAATTCACACATCATGTTAAGCAAAATGTGATTTATTTGATTTATGGTTTAAGTTATGATATGAGCCCAATTATTATATTATATATATATATAACTGTTCTATATTAAATATGTATCTTACATATTTTGAAAAAAAATATTGGAGTGATCAAGAAATCAAATAAATAAATAAATTTTATCTTCAACATGTCTCTTTTATCCATGAAGAGATTCTCTGGGGAAAAACTTAATATTTTATTAAGCTTATTAAATATAACTGTCAGAATCCAATTATATTTTATTTCTAACTAATCTACTCTGGGAAAACCCAATTCTTACTCTCTTTGGGATTCTGTCATACTACGAAGGGGGGGGGAGTAAACACGGGTGTTTATGACTGGCATTCCTTCTATCATCTACAAATAAACATCCTCTGTGGATTCCCTCTCTGGAGTACTAACAATAACAATGCGGCCATCAGCCTTTGATCTCACTCCCTATGAAGCCTCCTATTACCGGCAGCAAGGAAAAGGGGGGGAAGATTGAAACGTTTGGGATTCCGATGGATTTAACACCCAGCCATCTGCCAATTTGGATTGACCGGAAGGAATGTGGGGTGGGACTGCTTGGGAACGCTTTAAAACATTGAATGATCAGGGGGGTCCCCCAGATCCTGTCTAGCACACCTTCAGTCAGTTTTTCTTAATAAAGATTCCTGTTGGAAAACCTGTTCCAAGAGTTCTGTCTTCTTAAGATGTAAATTGAGGGGGGTCCTTACATTAGACAGGATCTGCAAAATTAGTCAACCTGGAAGGAAGAACCTTGCCGGGGGACTTTGCAAAAATTACCATGTCAGACGACGAAGCAGGGAAGGGGGAAAGCCCCCCGGAGAGGGAGCCGTTGCCCCAACTGGAAACCTGCCAAATATCCGGATCTGAAGGGTCAGATTCCTCAGGAGAAGAAGAGGTGGAGACGCGTAACCACAAGCCTCGGTGGTCAATGGGCGTTGGAAAGAAAGGCGAGTGGGAAAAGAAATCAAGCAAGGTGACCCTGAGACGGGGGGCCAACCAACCAGGATGGAAGCAGGAGATGGAGAGATCCCTGCACACAAGCGAAGATGAAGGGAGCTGGACACAGCACTCGAACTGGATCCTAGAGAAAGCTATCAACTTGATGAAGAGAACCCTCAGCTCCCTAGGAGAGGAGAATCCTGAACCCCACGACCGCACCAACTCCTGGAGCCGCAATTGGAGAGACACTGAGGGGGAATTGGAACCTGCAGCCCCGGGGACATCCGCTGATCCAGTAGTCCCCACCCCCCGCCGACCTGCAGAAGGGAATCCAGATAGAAGACAATACCGACGAAGAAGACACCGCTCCATTCAAAGACTTCCGCCGTTGGACGCAAAATTCAAGGGGGAGCCGACACGCTTGGGGTTCTTCCTAACCCAAGTCCTTGGCTACATGGAGGAACACGGGCGACACATCCCTAGCGACAAAGCCCGTATCCGGATCGTGCAATCTGCTCTGGATGGACCGGCCGCCGATTGGGTGGTGAATTTGCATGATTCCAATGCCCCAGAGCTCAACGACTTCAACCGTTTCATGTCCTCTCTGAGAAGGCGATTTGAAGACCACCTGGCTGATCGCAAAGCACGCGAAAGAATCAAAACGATGAGGCAAGGCAGACGGCCAGTAGCTGAATATACACAAGAATTCCAAACTATTGCCAGCAAGCTGAACTGGCCGGAAGACATCCTCCTTAGCCATTTCAAAGACGGTCTGAATTACGACCTATATGACGCTTGCCTGCCCCGGGGGGACCCACACCAACTCGACAAATGGTACGTCCTGGCAGAGGAAGCAGAGATCGACCTACTGAAGAGGCACCGCCGAGGAAAACAATGGAGCCGCTCACCGCCTGAACCAACGCACGAACCAGCAAAGCCATCGGCTATGGCCAAGAAACCAATGGGCTGTTTCAAATGCGGGAGAGAGGGGCATCGGGCTGTAGAATGCCGCTCAAAAGCCCCCCAGCACAACCCAGACAGACCACCGGCCAGCAAATCTGGGAAGTCCCCAGCTAAGTCAAAAGAATCTGCCATGAGAGGAATAGAAGCTGTGGAATCCCCTACCTCCACCCATCATGAGGAAAGAGCCCCAGCCTACACCGCAGGGCCGGTGGACGCCTCAGATGACACCTCGGAGGGTGAACCACTGGTAAGTGGATCCATCCCACCCATCCTCAAGACAGTGACTATATTAGCCCCCTCCATGCCCGAAGCTGTAAAAGTAAAAGCCTTAATAGACTCTGGCTGCACCCGCTGCCTAATTAGCCCGACTCTAGTGGGAAATCTGGGCATCCCAGTGAGGAGGCTGAAACAACCAATCTCATTTGGTCAATTAGATGGGTCCATAGCAGGGGGGGTGCCAGCTACCCTAGCCATGTTACCAATCCACCTATCCCTGGGGAATCATGAGGAAGACCTAACGTTTATAGTGACCCCAGGCATGGAATGCCCAATGATCCTAGGGCTGGAATGGTTAACAAAATGGAACCCCTGGGTAAATTGGAGGACGAAAGAAATCAATTTCCTGAAGGAGGACCCTACAGACTTAAAACCCCAAGGGGATCCATCAAAATTAAAAACGGAAATAGCGTCCATGGGTGAAGAAAAGGGGCTACCAGAAATACCAGAGGAATACAGAGACCTGGCTGAAGTTTTCAGTGAGGAGAGGGCGGATGAGCTTCCCCCCCACTGACCCACGGACTGTGCCATAGAGTTCAAGCCCGGGGCAAAACTCCCAAAGCCCAGATTATACTCCATGAGCCCAAAGGAGAAGGAGGAAATGGAGAGATTTATAAAGAAAAACCTAGAAAGAGGGTTCATTGAACCAGCCAAACCTAAGGTGGCCGCTCCGGTCCTCTTTAGAGAGAAGAAGGACGGCTCTTTACGCTTATGTGTGGATTATAAACTCCTTAATGCGATCAGTGAAAGCAACCTATACCCCCTACCCCTCATGAAGGACATGTTATCACACCTCTCGAAAGGAAAGATTTTTACTAAACTAGATCTAAGGGAAGCGTATTACCGCGTGAGAATTAGGGAAGGAGATGAATGGAAAACTGCATTCAATTGCCCAATGGGGTGCTACAAATTCAAAGTTTTGCCTTTTGGATTACAAGGGGGCCCCGCAGTATTTATGCAATTAATCAATGAGGTACTAAGGGAGCACCTATTTAAGGGGGTCCTGGTTTATCTTGACGACATCCTCATCTTCACAGAATCAAAAGAGGAACATGTCAACCTAGTCAGAGCGGTTTTAAAGAAACTGCGAGCCGCCCACCTATATGCCAAATTATCAAAATGCGAATTTCACCAGGAAAGAATAGACTACCTAGGTTACCGCATATCCCCGCAGGGCATTGAAATGGACCCAGAAAAGGTCAGGGCAGTATTAGAATGGGCACCACCTCGCACAAGAAAGCAACTGCAAAGTTTCCTGGGTTTTGCAAACTTTTACCGCCAATTCATCCCCTCATTTGCCCAGATAGCCCTGCCCCTCAC
Source organism: Azemiops feae (assembly GCA_023970755.1). NCBI lineage: Eukaryota > Metazoa > Chordata > Lepidosauria > Squamata > Viperidae > Azemiops > Azemiops feae. The sequence continues at coordinate 26,597 of JALGBA010001107.1, read as the reverse complement.
GAGCTTACTAAAAACGAAGGGAGAATCCTCAGTGAAACCTAGCCAGCCACTAAAATGGACAATGGAATGCCAAGCGGCATTTGAGAGATTAAAGAGGCTTTTTTCTGCCGAACCAGTACTGAGGCACCCAGACATGGACAAACCCTTCGTGATACAGACGGATGCAAGTGATGTAGCAGTGGGGGCTGTATTATTACAAGAAAATGAGGAAGGGATGTTACAACCCTGCGCGTATACGTCCAGGAAACTCACTGAAACGGAACAGCGCTGGCCCGTGTGGGAAAAAGAGGCATATGGGATACGTTGGTCATTACTTACATGGCGCCAATTCCTTGAAGGCAATAAAATCCCTTTCCAGGTGTGGACAGACCACAAAAATTTGGAAGCCTTGAAAACACCCAGAAAACTCAGCCCCAAGCAAGCCCGCTGGTCCCAGCATTTTCACCAATTCAATTTTAAGCTCAAGCATTTGCCGGGGGGAAAGAACTTTTTGGCAGATGCATTATCTCGCATGCCCCAATATAACAGCACGCGAGCCACTGACTCTAAACCGATCATGGGAGAATCACAACTGGCAGCACCAGTGACTACCAGAGCCCACGTTAAATTAAAACCACAGCTGGATAGCCAGACCGGAATTGAATTCCGGAAAAGTTTGGAAACAGATGAATGGTTCCAGAAAAATAAACACGTGTGCACAATGAAAGACGGACTGCCTTGGGTGGGGGAGAAGTTATATATACCGACCACCCAAAGAATCACATTCATGCAACTTTGCCACGACACAAAATCAGCAGGGCATTTTGGATTTGTAAAAACATTACACTTAATTAAACGGCAATTTTGGTGGCCATCCATGAAAAAAGACATAGAAAGTTACGTGGCCAGCTGCCCAAAGTGTGCAATGGCAAAAAGGCTGCAAGGGAAATCACCAGGACTGTTACAAACAGTGGCAAATCCCTCAGCCCCCTGGAGGGAAATAGCCATGGATTTTATAGTGGAATTACCAGAAAGCAATGGGAATACTGTCATTTGGACGGTCACGGACCTATTTTCCAAACAGGTTCACTTTATTCCTTGCCAAAAGATCCCCACCGCAAAAGCTTTAGCAAAACTTTTTGTGCAACATATTTACAGATTGCATGGGGCACCCCAACGCATCATATCTGATAGGGGAGTGCAATTTACATCTGCGTTTTGGAAGGAATTTCTATCTCTTTTAGGGACCACCCAGGGACTGACGTCTAGCCATCACCCTCAGGCAAATGGTCAATCAGAAAAATGTAACGGAGTACTTGAGCAATATTTAAGATGTTTTCTAAATTTCCAGCAGTCAGATTGGACGGACCTGTTGCCGTTTGCAGAGGTTGCCTACAATAATGCAGTCCACTCCAGCACAGGTTACACTCCTTTTCAAATAGCTACCGGCCAAAGTTTCAACCCCATGCCAGAACTAACCCCAAACGAACCAGAAATCCCATCACTGAAAGAATGGATGGAACAATTACAAAACACCTGGCCAATAGTGAGAAAAGCTCTAGAGGAAGCTAGGCAAGCATACAAAGCACAAGCAGATAAGAAAAGGGTGGAGCCCACACCATTCATTATAGGAGAAATGGTCTATCTGTCTACAAAATATTTAAAATCCATACAACCCTGTAAAAAACTTGGACCAAAATATATAGGGCCTTTTCCAATTAAAAGAATCATAAACCCAGTAACAGTAGAATTAGAATTACCCAAGAATCTTAGGCAAATACACCCAATTTTCCACTGCAGTTTGCTGAAAAGAGAACAACAGTCACCCTTACGGCCAAAAATTCCCCCCCCCACCAACACCAATCATGATAGAAGGGGAACAACATTTCGAAATAAAGGAAATCCTGGACTCTAGAAAATATCATGGGTCAACTCAATACCTAGTAGCATGGAAGCACCTCCCCGCCTCTCACAACGAGTGGGTCCATAAACATCATATCAAAGCCCCGAAGCTTTTAAAGAAGTTTCATACAGAGTATCCTAACAAGCCAGACTAACTTTTATTCCTGTTTTGTTTTCTCTACAGGTGGACCTCTCTTATTTTTAAGGGGAGCCGGATGTCAGAATCCAATTATATTTTATTTCTAACTAATCTACTCTGGGAAAACCCAATTCTTACTCTCTTTGGGATTCTGTCATACTACGAAAGGGGGGGGAGTAAACACGGGTGTTTATGACTGGCATTCCTTCTATCATCTACAAATAAACATCCTCTGTGGATTCCCTCTCTGGAGTACTAACAATAACAATGCGGCCATCAGCCTTTGATCTCACTCCCTATGAAGCCTCCTATTACCGGCAGCAAGGAAAAAAGGGGGGAAGATTGAAACGTTTGGGATTCCGATGGATTTAACACCCAGCCATCTGCCAATTTGGATTGACCGGAAGGAATGTGGGGTGGGACTGCTTGGGAACGCTTTAAAACATTGAATGATCAGGGGGGTCCCCCAGATCCTGTCTAGCACACCTTCAGTCAGTTTTTCTTAATAAAGATTCCTGTTGGAAAACCTGTTCCAAGAGTTCTGTCTTCTTAAGATGTAAATTGAGGGGGGCCCTTACAATAACTTTAATATTTTCTAGCCATCATAGAAACTGAGTCAAATATCTGCTTGAGCAATAGTGAAAGCTATGATCACTTTGTCTTCTGCCTCATTCCTCCCAAGACCCATTGACATGAAGAAATCCTTACATTTTCATCAGGACTTGAGCATCATAATAAATTAAGATTTAAAGATGAAAAAAGGCATTTATCCTGATGTTGGAGTTTGAGACCAGTCATAGCAGGATGCAAAGATGTCTGACTGCCTACGCAGTGTTTATTGCTTTTATACAGTTTTACAAGCAGCAAAAGGTAGAAGGGAGCAACAGCATTCTATTGGTTAATTCTCCATGCCATCTTCCTGTTATTCCAACAGAGGTGATATCACCGTACCAGCCAGTGTCAGTGTCTTATCTCCTACTAACGATGTGAACAGAGTGAGATCATAGTATTTGAAGCATGATCGAGGTGGGCAGTGTGCTGCTCACGACCTCTACATGACCTCTATCTCTACATCTCTCTTTTTTGTTTTGTTAGAAAATGCATCGTCATAAGAGGGGTGAGGAAAATCCTTGCAATTGCTTATACAGGGCATAAACCTGACCCTGAGGCAATGTGGGAGGGGGTTTGGGGCAAAAAGCTGTGATACATATGTTGCAAAAGGAAGGAAGACACTGAACAAAGCAGGATCCACCAATCAAAATAACACAAATAATAATTAAAGAGCGTATGACATTTCTCAATAAGCCTGTGGGTAACCAAGCCCAAAGGCTGTCCCACCAAGATCCTAAAGTATCAATTTTCAAATCAGAGGCCAAATTGTGTAAAATATTGAGCTGGTGCTGGATGGTCCGTGATTCATCCGAAATGTTGAAACAACACATTCCTTCAAAAGTTACACAACCCAAATGTTGACTTTTGTAAAATAGCCTTTCTCAAAGCTTGCAGCTCATGATTGATTGCTGAGATAGCTGAAGAAGTAGCATTAATTGTTTTTGCTAAGTTACACGCAACAGCGTTAATGTTAAGGTGAGCTAATGCGAAGACAGTGAGGTTTTTTACTTGAAAATGTACAATTAACTACTTTAGCACATGTTATATTTGCAGGGATTGCTACCACCGGGGTATACAAAGCAATTACATCAGGGGGTAAATAATAGGCAGTGAACCCCCAACTAGATATAGTCCCATAATTAAAGTTCCCATTTAATAGATATCCACCCAAGCCAGTGAAGTTTTGAATTACTGCAGAAGGGGTGCAAACAGGGACTAAACATGTAGAAAGCAAATTTTCCATATCATACACTTCAGATAAGCAAAAGACATCATTTTGTGTGATGTTAACTAGCTGCACCCATAGGTTTTGCTTCATTCGTTGTTTGAGTGAATGTTTGGGTGGGATGACAGCTGCTGTTGCCAACGGGCAGCTTTTAATAATCAGACACAAACAAATGATGGCTAAGGAATTTGCAGTTAAAACCGCAAAAATGGCAGCGCATAAGTTCTCGGGGGTTTGCTCCACTTGCTGCTGCTGAAGCACTGCCTGCGCTTTGGTGGTCAAGTTTTTCACATCTCCCCATGTCACTGGATGACTGGCATGATGGAATTGGATTGGTCGCTGTGCCATCTGGAGAGTCACCCTTGCCATTTCTGGGACTGGATCCAGGGACTGAATCCAGGGACTGATGCCACGACATCCTTGGCTGGGCGGACGCAACGCGCTGGAATCCACAAAGGTCCTGTAGGAGCAAGCACAGCAGCATACCCTTGCCCCCACATAATCAGAGGGACCGGCCCCAACCATGTTTTCTCTGGTAATGCCCAATAATATACCAGAGGTGGAGGCAAGCTTGTTTTCTGTTGAAAGTGTCTGTGATAAGCAGTCAAATTTTCAATGGAAACATTCAATTGGTTTAAGGTAAATAATACTTTTTGAACCTGTTGTGTTATCCATGACAAATTAGGTACTGGAGAGCCCTCCTTTTTTATTTGTTTGTGGAGGCAGTCCTTAAAGGACCGATTAGCACGTTCCACGATAGCTTGACCCGTGGAATTATAGACAAGACCATGAGTAAGAACAATATTCCAGGTAGTACAAAATTGCAAAAAGGCCGATGAAGAATAGGCTGGCCCATTATCAGTTTTTAAAGAAGAGGCTTGCCCAAGGCTATAATAGCTGAAAAAAGATGAAAAATAACATGATTATCTGTTTCCCCTCTTTGAGGTATGGCCCAAAGCGCTCCTGAATAAGTATCCAGGGAGCCAAAGAGGGAACATGAGTAACATCCATTTGCCATAGTTGATTAGAGGTGAATCCTCGGGGATTAACTCCTGTGTCCCCCGAGGGGGATGTCCCAGAACATTGGGGACAGGATAAAACAATCTGCTTGGCTTGGTCGAGTGGAATATGGCAAGCTTGTGCCAACCCCCTAGCGTTTTGATGGAAAAAAGAGTGACTAAAAAAGGATCTGAAAATAAAGTGGGTAAGACATGAACAGCAGCATCAGCGTGACTATTGCCGTCAGAAAGAGGACCAGGAAGGGATGAGTGACTGCGTATATGAGAAACAAAATATAAATGTTTTCTATCTTGTAACAGCTGCTGTAAAGTTAAAAATAAAGCCATGAGATTGGCATCAATCCTTGGTGTGATATAAGCACCTGGAAAATTAAAAATAAGTTGACACACATAATGAAAATCAGAGATTAGGTTGTTGAGGAAAAGTATGGAAAGCTAGGATAGCAGCAGACAGTTCCGATCGTTGAGGCAAGGATTGCACTGCAGTGTAAGATATTTTCCAAAGGTCACCAGAAGAATCCTTGTAAGCAATGGAGAAAGAGAAAGCAATGGGCGGACAGGAAAAGAAGAAGTCATTAAACAAGCAAAGCGAGGATCTTTAGGCAAATGATATGCAATAGAGCCTACATAGTCAGTTAAAGCACACTGAAGAGATAAGTTATTCTGAAAATAAAATTGAAAATCAGATTTAGGTAGAGGAAAAACAATATTCATTAAATCAGTCCCATTTCGTTGGCAAGCTCGAGTGTGTCCTAAAGATATAATTTCAGCACCTGCCTGGATAAATGGTAAAACATTTTGTGAAGGGGTATGGGGTAAATAAAGCCATTCAATACAATACACTTTTTGCGATTCTAATACAGCTAATACTCCCGTAGTAACGTACTAGTAGGGAATATCAGAAAAGTTAACTGACAATCTTATGAGGAATACAGATCCACAAACTGAGTGCTCAAGATGTCATTAATTTGCTCAATTGTGGCAAGTGCTGCAGGCGGAACCATAAGAAGATCTCCAGGTTGTTTTCCTTTGGTCAGTAAATCAAATAATGGACTAAGTAAATGTGTAGGTATTGAAAAATATGGGCGAACCCAATTAAGGGTGCCTAGTAATTGCTGCAATTTGACCAAAGAAATAATTTTAGGCAAGCTCAAACGAGGAAAAACTTATTCTGGAACAGAATAAGATTGCAACATTTTATGCCCTAAATAAAGATAGGGAAAGTGTAACTGTATCTTTTCCATAGATACTTAAATCATTTTGTATTTCAGAAAGCCAATTAGGTTGTATTTTTGGGGTTCCAATTTAATCAGATTCCATTCAGATGAAACAAATTTCCATTAAATAAGGAAAACATTTACAAATCTAAGCAAAACAATTCAGAGTCATTTCTTTTGGTTGATGGATATATATGTCTAACTAAACAATTTAAAACTCAAAAATATGCAAAACAATTGTCCAACAATTACTGTCTCCTCTTTCGAGTAAAAAATTTGCAAGCTGAAACTGCAAGAGTGGGCATTAAATTTCACATCCACCCCCCTTCCTCAACCCAGACTTCTAAGCAGAGGAAGGGGGAAAAAAATAGTTAAAACGAACAGCTGCCCCCCTCTTCTTTCTGTCTTTCTTTCGCCTTTAAAGCAATACAGCCAGCGAAAAACGAAAGAGTCAGGAGGGGGGGGGGAAAGAAAAAGAAATTTTACAAAAATCTCACCATTAAAAAATAGTTCTCTCCTTCACATGCATGTTCCATAAAACTTTTCTCATGCAAACTCTTGCTATTGCGTTCCCATTTTTACAACAATAAAAACTACAATTTACTGTTTCTTGCACAGCCAGGGACTGGTGGAGGGGTGAGGGCTAACACACACAAATTTACGCCAGCAAATTAACACATTCACTTCCATTCTGTTTGCTTACACCATATCACATACAAATATTTCATTTCATACGTTTTCCAAGCAAACCATTTATTTTTAATTAAGGCCTTTTTGTTTGTTGTTATCAAAGAGGGTTTTGACCCTTTTCCAAGTCTTGGAAATAACACAGAACACCACAGACAGACATATATACACAAATACTATTAAAACAACATTTATTTAGACATATGGCTTGTCCTGCAAGAAGCGAGAAAAATCATGAGATGATTCCAACCAAACGTGTGGTTTTTATAGGGCCCTTAACCATCTCCTATTTTTCTCACCATTCCAAGCCCAAGCGTAACGTTCTAGAGGTTAAACATATATAAGACAAAACAAAACACACACATCAATTTGGGTTTGAGGCCAAAACAGACCTCTCCCTTTAATTAAAAACTTTTATGGTTACTTCCAATTTATCCCACCAACTTCAAAAGACAGTGGGGAAAGACTAAAAGGAATATTGAACCTGGGGCCTTTTGCAGGCGTGAAGGAGGAGGGGAAAACTAGTGCCTCCTCTCCTCACCTCTGACAAAAGGGAGTTGAATAGTCCAAAGAGCCAGATTAAAGGAAAAAGAGAGAAAAAAACTTGCTTTCAGTTCTTTGAATTTTCTTTTCTTCCGTGGCTTTAGTTGTTGTCAGATAAACTAGCCAACCAGAGGTTTACAAAGTTTGTCAACGTTGCCTTGTGGAAGATTATTTTTACTACCACACATCAACACAAAGCACCACCAGACATTGTCTGACAGGGTTAAACTTAACAGCCACTTGAAGTTTTAAAGCATCCTAATTGTTCCTCTAAAATTTGCCTTATGGGGGTGTACAATGGCTGTGGAAAAGCAAAAGAATTAGCCTCTCCAGGAGGAGCTGAAGGTCCAACTGGAGATGATTTAGGGGTGACAATTTTTATCTGATCGTAACCAGGCAGGGGCTTGTAGTTAATTGTTGCCCTGCTGAGACATCAGAGCCAAATTTTTCCACTGCTTGACGGCATTGATACCATCGATGTAGTATCTTTACTGAGCCCGGGGTTCAAGATGTAAAGTATGCCCTATTTTTATCCAGTCCTGTAAACGGAGCGTCCAGCGCTCCGGATACCAAGGATAATGTTTCCCTACCTCCTCCACCAGCTTCCTTATCTCTGCCTCAGGCACTGTCACACCTGATTTATGTAACAGGAATCGAATTTCCTGTACATGCTTTTGCTGGTGTTGAGATAGATTGCAACCCATTACTTACCACTGAGGGGTTCCGTAGAATGAAGGGGTCCCGTAGGACGAAGGTGCACCTTAGGGGTCTATTCCAGACGATGGTAAGAATGTTGGCTGTTGCTCCCCATGGGGGGGTGAGGGTGTCCCGGTTCAGGGCGCCAGATGTTGGAGTTTGAGACCAGTCATAGCAGGATGCAAAGATGTCTGACTGCCTACGCAGTGTTTATTGCTTTTATACAGTTTTACAAGCAGCAAAAGGTAGAAGGGAGCAACAGCATTCTATTGGTTAATTCTCCATGCCATCTTCCTGTTATTCCAACAGAGGTGATATCACCGTACCAGCCAGTGTCAGTGTCTTATCTCCTACTAACGATGTGAACAGAGTGAGATCATAGTATTTGAAGCATGATCGAGGTGGGCAGTGTGCTGCTCACGACCTCTACATGACCTCTATCTCTACATCCTGATTCCCCCATGTCCTGACCAGATGAGTAATGTTTTCTGAAAGGCAACTCTTAAGCAATCAAAGAATGGGAAAATACTCATTAAAAAAACAACAACCCCTAATTGCAATAGTAGCCTCACCTGACATTAATGGGATTCCTGAAATGATTGTCTATCATGGCCAAGTGAGGCAAATGTTGGGTTTAGAAAATGATTACATAGTCATAACCAAAAGCTGCATTGTTAAATCTAAGCTTACTCTGCAATCTTGGCAGTTATAATATGTGCTGCTAGAAAAACACAGTAACAGTTACTACGAAAAAGTTACTTTTTACCAAAAAAATATTTAGGTAATTGGTGACTTGGGATTTGTTTTCCACTCAAGGGGATGGGGATAACTTAGTATTTTTTTTTCACTGGGGCAGAAATCTTTCCTCTGAAAAAACATTTGGTAACATTGTCGTTATGTGGAGCTCTTAATCATATGTAACTTTTAACAATATAAATAGAGGAACTTTAAACTCAAATGTTCAGTTGAAGAAATTTAATTAAAAAAGTAAAATAATCATTCCTGATGGCCAGCTAAGATTTCTCCTGTAAAATATTTGTTAAGCAAAATTTTGGCTTGAGCATCATTTTATATGAATCCAGAAGGAATTCTAGAGAATTCCCCATTCAATTATGTTTATTCACAAAATATGTAATAATGTTATGTTTTTTTCCTTAACATTCAAATCAGAATCTGCCTTCCTGTAATTTACATTTATTCTATGTATTGTTTTTTGGAATCAGAGAATAGGTTTTGATTTTCTATGTGGCAAACCCTTTTGGAATGTGCATGTTAGGTCCCCTTCAATTCATATTTTTGGGGCTCTGCCATTCTGACGGGAAGGAGGAGGTTTCACTCCGCTGGGAGGAGGGGGGGCTCACGGATGTATTTCCTTTGCTTTGTTCTCTTCGTCTTTGATACATCTCTTTGGGTGTGACGGGGGGAGGAATGTGCCAGGGGCCATCTGCCTTATCTCCGCTCCATTGTAAAGACGCTCTGGCTCTCATAACAACTTCACACCTGTGGATTGGCTGGAGACGAACTGGACAGTTGGGCACTGGGGAGGGGTTTGAGAAGGGAAATTTTAATGTAACATTTTGCGTGAAATTATTAGAAGTAAAATGAAGGAAGCTTTGAAAATTTTGTGAGAAGGAATAAAGAAAAATGGAAATCAATTCTACATTATTTGGAGGGACCAAGGATCAATATTGTTAAAAGTAAAAGGAAGGAACATAAAGTTGAATTATGTATCAAGGCCAAAATAGATATCTAATTTTATATGATAACTATTAATGGACTTTTGCTGATACCAAGATAATGTTGCTTTATGGATTTACTTATAGATAAGAGATTGGATATGTGAAAAAGAGATCACTTATTCTTATTTAAGAGGAGGTAAAAAGTTACTGCAATTGTTTAACAATATGTAACATTTTACATATTTCTTTTCTTTTTTTACTATATTCTTTCCTCTTTTTTCTCTTTTCTTTATGTATTTTTTTTTACCATTTGCTCTTTCTTGCTCTTTTTCTCTTTCTTTTAGTTTGTGTTAGAGTTCAGTATTGTCATTATAATCTTCATTTATTAATTTAATTAAAAATGAGCAAATGACCTATGACTGATCTTTGATTCTTAGATGAATCTGGTATTTTGGTTGGGACTGGTCATACTGTTAAAAAGTCAAGATGATGGCCATTGCATGAGCAAAATTCTGTCTGTTTTTTTATGTGTGTTGCATGAAACTAAGAGTTCATCTGAAGTAGTCTTCTATTTTGGATTTAATGTGGTATTTCATAAGACAAATTAACGACATTCAATACAAAGTTGCATTCCATTCTATGATTTTTTTAAATATCTTTAGAATTTTTTTTGGAAAAGCCATTATTTCCTATCTCCATTATATACTTTTAAAAATGTTAGGCATTAAAACACAATTATGTATGGTGGAACAGTTGCAGCGTTTGGTATTTAGCCACATGTGGATCTGTGCTAAACAGCTCAGGGTTGTATTATTTAGAATTTCTCAGCTACTGGAATAGATCGGGATCTCACCCTCCCCTCTACCTCCATCTCTGATCTATGCCAGGAGTGGAGAAATTCTAAATAATACAACCCTGAACTTTTCTGCACTGCTGAGTCAAAGTGCTACTTAACCATTTTAAAGATAACACAAGACAATATTGTCATAAAATTTGTTGGCCCCATTGCCAAACTCTGTCTACCTCTATGTTAAATTACTGTTAAATTCTTCTGATATGTGAATGTGCCACTTGTTGCACTTTTAGAGGCCAAGAAAACAAATAAATGTTACAAGCAGTTTATAAAAAGGAATAGAAAGAAATTGCTAAATAAAGCCAAACTTGTATAAAAGCTTTAAAAAAATCCAGATTATTCCCACTTTGTTACATTTTATAAACGCGGTTAAATGAAACAATTTAGGATAATGTGGAAAGATTTCTTAACCAGCTTTGTGACTGAGATGGACAATATATGCTTTTGCAATTATTTGTTTTGTCCTCTGGTTTTCTTGCAGTCTTTTTCAACATGTCACTAAATAATAGGAAAAATGCCCACCAATCAAAACACTAATCCAGGAATTGGGTGAGTGTGGTTTCAGTGTCTGTCTTCTCAAGGCTAGTTTGTCTGCTTCTCCTATATTCCACATTTCAGGATGTGGTGAAGTTAAAACAATGTGAGTCAAGAAACACTTAGGAAGATACCAAGGCAAGAAAGGGAGCCACAGAGAAGAGAGGCAGATCTTGCCTTTACTGTGCAGCTAAACAACAACAGCAACAACAGCAGCAGCAACAGCAACAACAGCATCAGCAACAACAACAGCAACAACAGCAGCAGCAGCAGCAGCAGCAGCAACAACAACAACAACAACAACAACAATAACAACAACAACAACAACAACAACAACAACAACAACAACAACAACAACAATAATAATAATAATAATGATGATGATGATGATGATGATGATGATGATGATGATGATGATGATGATGATGATGATGATGATGATGATGATGATGATGTTGGAAGGGACCTTGGAGGTAACCCTATACCATTTCAGACAAATGGCTGTCCAGTCTCTTCTTAAAAACTTCCAGTGTTGGAACATTCACAGCTTCTGGAGGCAGGTTGTTCCAGTGATTAATTGTTCTAACTGTCAGAAAATTTCTCCTTAGTTCTAGGTTGCTTCTCTCTTTGATTAGTTTCCATCCGGTTGCTTCTTGTCCTGCCTTCAGGTGCTTTGGAGAATAGCTTGATTCCCTCTTCTATGTGCCAGCCCCTGAGATATTAGAACACTGCTATCATGTCACCCCTCGTCCTTCTCTTCATTAAACTAGACATACCCAATTCCAGCAACCATAACTTATACGTTTTAGCCTCCAGTCCCCTAATCATCTTTGTTGCTCTTCTCTGTACTCTAGAGTCTCAACGTCTTTTTTACATTGTGGTGACCAAAACTGGATGCAGAATTCCAAGTGTGGCCTTACCAAGGCATTGTAAAGTGATATTAACACTTCACATGATCTGGATTCTATCCCTCTGTTAATGCATCCTAGAACTGTGTTGGCTTTTTTGGCAGCTGCAGCACACTGCTGGCTCATATTTAAGTGATTGTCCACTAGGACAACAAATCCCTCTCACAGTTACCACCTATACTGTACCTGTGCATTTGGTTTTTCTTGCCTAAATGTAGAACCTTATTTTTTTCACCATTGGATTTCATTTTGTTAGATACAGCCCAATGTTCAAGTCTGTCAATATCCTCCTGTATCTTAAGCCTATCTTCTGGAGTGTTGGCTATTCCTGCCAGCTTGGTGTCATCTGCAAATTTGATGAGTTCCCCATCTATCCCCTCATCCAAATCATTGATGAAGATGTTGAAGAGCAGTGGGCCCAGAACAGAGCCCTGGGGCACCCCACTACACACTTCCCTCCATGTAGATGCAATTCCATTGAGGACCACATGCTGAGTATTGCTGGTCAACCAGCTACGAATCCATCTGATGGTGATGTTGTCTAACCCACATTTTTCTATCTTCTCAAGTAGTAGGTTGTGGTCTACTTTATCAAATGTCTTTCTGTACTCCAAGGAAATTATTTACTTAGTAATTACTTACCAAATAAATTACTATTACTAGTTTGTGTAGAATGTGAGAAAATGAGCTGACTGGTTTGTTTGGGAGTAACTGGGGACAAAAGTAAGAAGAATGGAAGATAGGAATACAAAAAACACATTACAGGGCAAGCACTGACCAGTGACTAATGACTAAAAGAAAAAGGGTTCTCTACTGACTAAAATTTATCTCTAATCTTATCTATGACAGATCAGCTAAGTTTACTTCCAAATAAAACAGTAAATAAAAAGCATTACAAAATTAATACACTTCAAAGCTTGGCAGGATAAGAAATACAACTTTAAAGTTGTTATACATAATGATGATTTCTCAGATGTGTTACTTAAGGATTATGGATGAGATGAGGGCAATTTTGTGTGATTAAAGTGGGGTACCTGATATTTGATTTCTTCAATTGACAAGTGGATATTTCATGGTATGGAGGAAGTCCTTCTTCTTATGAGAATGACCTGTAATTCAGAGGAACAATCCTATTCCCAGTTTATCTTTTGACAGATATAAACACTATATAGAATATAGGAAAGAGAAAGAGAAAGACGATTTGGTGAAGGGTTAATTGTTGTAAAATTCTGGGTTATTTTTTTTAATAGTTCATTATCTTATTTTATTACATGTATATAGTTGCCCATTTAAAATGCACATCTCTGGATGACTAACAATATTTAAGAACAGAATAAAAACAATAGAACCAAACTATGAGTAACAAAAATAGCAGCTGGGAAGAAACACAACTGAAAGCAACAATTTGCTGTTGAAAAGAATTTGACCTTAGTTAATATTAGACTGGAGACTTAGACTGGTGTCAGTAAAATCCATCCTATCCTCTATTCTTCAAAATGAGGCACTATGAGACTATTGTGGCCCTCATCTGCCCATCTTCTCCAGGAGTTATCCAGAGAGACAACCCAACTCCTCCATAATGCAAACCACAGCTTAGCTGGAAGATTGTACATCAGTAAAACTCACCATCAGTGATAACTGTAACAATGTGTTAATGAGAATGGATAATATAAATATTTACATATTTTTTTACAATCATTTGGCTGCTGCTTTGCAGAGTAACACTATGCCAGGCCAAAAGGCTAAATAGTATAATGCAATATAATTCACTACTATAAAAACAGACAAAATAGCAAACCAAAATACATCTTGGTCAGGACCATTTTCACCACTGTCCTAAAGCTATACAGTAGAGCTGAATAGCTTAATTTCAAAAGCCTTCATGAAGGACATCCAGTTCATAGCTTTGACCTGAGTGACCTTTTCCAAGGAACCTGCTAGGTAGTGATGATAAAGTAGAGAAAGAAGGGAAAAAACAAGATGTTAGAAAAATGATAAAGAGAGAAAGGGAGACATTTCAATAAAACAAAATATCTGTAACTCAGATTTGAATGGAATAATTCTTGGTGCTTTCTGAGCTTGGTGGTTTGCTTGCATACATTTTATTGTCCAGCTAGGTAACAACATCAGTGCAACTGAGCTTGAAGTTTGTTCCTATATAGTAGCTCCTTTGCTTATATGTATACTAGGTAGCACTGAATTCCAAAAAAATTCAAAGTCCAAACCCAAAATTATCTGGAATTCCTGGAAGCTTGACATTTAGGCAATCAGACATCAATAGTCATCTAGAGATAAGCCACATCGACCCAACATTTAAATGAGACAAAAAAAAACCTATGAAGGAAACAAAAAGAATAGAACAAATTCACTCCAACAACTGATGCTCAAATAAGTAGAAATCAGCCCTAAAAGGGAGCTAAAGAATTCAAGGAACCACCAAAGAAGAAATTACACCCTCACCAAAATTGGTAGGGCAAGCTACTGCATATAAACAGGTAGCAAACCCCAAAGTAACTCATACTGAAAATGTTATCTAGCTGGATAATGAAATGTCTACAAGTGAATAATCAAACTGATAGGACACCATGAACTCCACAGAACAAGAAATGTGGGTTTTTTTAGCATTTCAGCAATTCAGGCTCTAGCTAGATCCACCATAAACCTAAGCCACACTTGACTTTACCATGTGTACTCTTGATTGAGAGAATACTCAATTTTCCATCATAATTGCCAAACGAAGTTACAGTGGAGTCTGCTTTTTTTCATCAGTCAGAATCCCACTTCCCCTGTCTGATAATAAATCAACCATCCTAATACTGGAGTGTTTGACACGGTCCACATGTCCCTGATTTGTGTAGGACAAGGGAGAAGAACTAGAACTCACAAGCCAGAACTCCTCTGATTTTATCAGATGTATTTGCTAGAAATTCAGAATTACACAGGGATTGAGGTTACACAAGAGTCTCTAAGTACACTCTTCTACTAAATGGGTTTCAGATGTAAGTAGCTGGCAAGGGTTTATTCAATTTTTCCATGAAATCAAGGACCCCAAGATGGTAGTAAATAGATCACACATGGTCAGAAATACATTTATCCCATGTTTATAATGGAAAGGTCTATCTGGTTGTTCCAAATTCTAGAAAAATGTTCCAGTGTAACTTGATGTCTTCCAGAGAGAATCCAAAAGCACATATTGTCCATCTCAGTCACAAAGCTGGTTAAGAAATCTTTCCACATTATCCTAAATTGTTTCATTTAACCATATTTATAAAATGTAACAGAGTGAGAATAATCTGGATTTTTTTTAAAGCTTTTATACAAGTTTGGTTTTATTTAGCAATTCCTTTCTATTCCTTTTTATAAACTGCTTGTAACATTTATTTCTTTTCTTGGCCTCTAAAAGTGTGTTTTTAACCAAGGTATTATTTTCTCTATGGAATAATATTTGCCAGGACCCATTTCTTTGTAGTAAATTAAAAAACAAATTCTTTCACTTTAGAGAATGATTTCTACTTTCCATAGTAGAAATATTTTTTCATGTATTCAAGAGCTAGAAAAAAGATAAAGAGATAGGTGGATGGATGGATAGATGATACATCGATCGATCGATCAATCAATCGATGTATCATCTATCCATCCATCCACCTATCTCTTTATCTTTTTTCTAGTAGTGTTCATTGTTATTTTAATTCAACTATAATTTTGTATATCAATATTTCTTTTTGTGACACAAATGAAGGCAATCTCAAAAGTGCTTTTCTCTCTCTCTCAAAAGGCAACTGGACTATTTTTTGAGGAAGAAGGAGATGTTACTTAACCCTAACCTTAACTCTAACTTTAACTCTAATCCTAACCCTAACATCATTCTAATTTTCCTGCAGAGTCCAATTTCTGATCTGGTATCATTTTGAAATGCTGGCAAGGATACCACCAAGCCATATTCTTGGCTACAATACTGAAGCTGCTGATCAATCAATCAATCAATCAGTCAATCAAATAAACATTCTAGGGCTCCAGAACAGGAAGCAGCTGGGACAAGTTGGGAATTCACTGCTTGGAACTTTTCTAAATCTTGTGATCCCATAGGAGAATCTCCCTCCTACTGTGCTCCCCTCATGCCACCTAAATAGGCATTTTACAATTCCAATCCCAAAGTTGAACAGCAAACCTTTCTCCTAAAATTGCCATTTTCCTCCATATGTGTGGTGGCCCCATCCATTTTGGGGGCAGAGACCCACCTCAGAAGGATTTCAGTAGTTTTGAATTTTGCTGGGGTATCCAAATCCAGCACAATTTTTAAAATCCCAGATCAATTAGGGGAACGGCTTCCTTCCAGAAGTTGTGGGTGCTCCATCACTGGAGGTTTTCAAGAAGAGACTGGACAGCCATTTGTCTGAATGGTCTAAGACCTCCTGCTTGAGCAGGGGTTGGACTATAAACCTCCAAGTCTCTTCCAACTTTATTATTCTGTTAGCATTTCATCAGAGCTTTGAACAATGGTGTTTCTTACAGTATTCTTAAGAGGATTAATTTTGCTTCTTGATTTAATTTCAAGGAAATTAAACTAGACTGTTAAAAATCAGCTGTTGAATTGCAGGGACAAATCTCATCCAAAAATTGTATCCAACAATGCCAGCAGACTTACTTTTTCAGAGGTTTTATCTGTATATAAGGAAAGAAAAGGAAAAGGCCAGCGTATAGCGGAGTTCAATGTGTGGCTAAAGAAGTGGTGCAAAGCAGAAGGCTTTGGTTATATTAGTCATGATGTCTGCAGCTGATCTGATGAAAAACTGTACAAAAGATATGGTTTGCATCCATCAAAGAATGGGACTGAGTTACTTAACATTAAATTTACAGATTTTCTGGAGAAACATTTAAACTAAACAATGGAGACAGAGAGTTAATTGATACAGAACATTTCTGTCCCTAGCAATCTAAAACTAATAGGATTATCAGATGTTTATGCAGGTAAGAATATCGACCTTTCTGTCAAGGAAAACCAAGCTTTTGATAGTGTGTGCCATACCATGTGCACTAATCAAACAGGTGGTAAGGAAGTAGGGGAACTCAAGCACAAAACAGGTTATGTAGAAAGTAAACACAGGGTCAGTCAAATGACTATACACCAACACACAGAGAATGAGGAATAAATACTGTAGGCTGAATTAGAAATTCAAGTAAATTAGGGCAGATATGATATTGTTGTCATTACAGAAACTAGGTGGGATGAAACCCACAAATGGAATATACAGGTAGAGGGATTTAAATTATTTAAAAGAAATAGACCAAATAAAAGAGGAGGTGGAGTTGCACTATATATAAGAAATAACTACATCTCTACAGAACTAGAGCACAACAATAATGAAAACTGTCTTGAATGTATTTGGATCAATATAAAAGGGGGGGAATTGCCATAGGTGTATACTATAGGCCACCCAACCAAACAGAGGAAATAGATGAACTTTTTGCTAGTTAGTTAACTAAGGTATGTAGGAAGCACATCACAATAATAATGGAGGACTTTAACTACCCTGGCATCAATTGGGAGACAAACTCTGCATCAAGTAGAAGATCAAACAGATTCCTAACAAACCTAGTAGACAATTTTGTCTCCCAAAAAGTAGAGAAGGGAACTAGGGGATCAGCCATATTGGACTTAATTCTCAATAACAGAGATTAAGTGATATAAGGTGTTGAAGCTACAGGAACTTTGGGGGGGGGGTGTGAGTGATCATACAGTATTGGAATTCAACATTATGTAAGCACAAGCAATAGAATAAAGTCAAACTAGAGTCTTGGATTTTAAGAGAGCTAATTTCAATAATCTTAGAGAGAGTTTGGGAAGGAGAATCCTCAAGAGGAAAACAACCCAAGAAGCTTGGGAAACTTTGAAAAGTGACATTTTAAAAACCCAGTCTAGCACAATACCAATGAAGAATTAAAATAACAGCTCTCAAAAGAAACCAGCATGGCTGCATAAAGAACTCTCTGATAAATTGAAAGACAAAAAGGACAAGTATAAAAAATGGAAAGAGGAGCACATAATTAAGGCAGAATCTCAGCAAATACACTGAGCCTGCAAAGATGAAGTGAGGATAGCTAAGGCTCAAAATGAACTAAGGCTTGCAAGAAAAATAAAAAATAACAAAAAAAAGCTTATTTCAACGTAAAAAACAAGAAAAAAGTGGCAAGAAGGTGACAAGCAACAGGGATAAAGCAGAACTACTTAACTTCTTTTTTGCATCCGTCTTTACACAAAGGGGAAAAAACAATACCATAAAAAACGATTAGAAACACAAGTTAGATAGGCAAGAAAATGGTAAGTGAGCACCTGTCCACCCTAGACAAGTTCAAATCACCAGGACCAGATGGATTATACCCAAGGTTCTGAAGGAACTGGCAGATGTGATCTCAGAACCACTGACCTATATTTTTCAAAGATCCTGGAGCACTGGGGAACTACCAGAGGACTGGAAAAGAGCTGATGTAGTTCCCATCTTCAAAAAAGGAAAAAAAATGGATCCAGGAATCTACAGACCTATCAGTCTGATCTCAATACCTGGGAAGATTCTAGAAAAGATAATCAACCACAAATCAGCAAACATCTAGAGGCAAACAAAGTCATAACCAAAAGCCAACATGGGTTGTCAAAAACAGATGCATTCTTATTGCATTCTTTGACTGGGTGACAAAATTAGTGGATCAGAGGAATATAATTTACTTGGACTTCAGTAAGGCATTTGATAAAGTAGACCACAACCTACTACTTGAGAAGATAGAAAAATGTGGGTTAGACAGCATCGCCACCAGATGGATTTGTAGCTGGCTGACCGGCCGTACTCAGCTTGTGGTCCTCAATGGAACTGCATCTACATGAAGGGAAGTGTGTAGTGGGGTATCCCAGGGCTCTGTTCTGGGCCAAGTCTCTTCAACGTCTTCATAAATGATTTGGATGAGGGGGTAGACTCATCAAATTTTCAGATGACACCAAGTTGGCAGGAATAGCCAACACTCCAGAAGATAGGCTTAAGATACAGAAGGAACTTGACAGACTTGAACATTGGGCTCTATCTAACAAAATGAAATCTAATGGTGAAAAAAGGAAGGTTCTACATTTAGGCAAGAAAAACCAAATGCACAAGTACAGTATAGGTCCATGGTGGTGAACCTATGGCACACTTGCCACAGGCGGCACGCAGAACCATCTCTGTCAGCACGTGCGCCATTGCCAATGATAGAGGGATGCCGGGACTTCCGGCTGTGACGTCATCGTGGAGCGGGTGAAGGAACAGATCTCTGTTCCTAAATCCCGGGAAATTCTTCGCTAAGAGCCCGGTAAGGGCTTTACCGATCCCGGAGAGACCGGTAAATTAAAGAGGAAGCTTCAGAGAAGCCGGGTGGAAAGCAAACACCCGAGCAGACAGGAGCAGCACTCTTAAAATTGGCGGAGAAGAAGCCGGTCTTTAAGGCCGGTTGGGAGCGATGGCGACAGCCTGAGAGGGAAGTGAAAAGTAGAACTGACAGCTTCGTACAGGAGAGGAGGAAACCCCTGAAGGAGGTGAGGAATATTTGATAGAAGGCGCGGAAAAAGCAAAGCGATAAGGAGAGAGACACAGCGGCAACTGAAATTGAATAGAGCGGAGAAGGGAGCCTTAGAGCAGAACGAGAGCAGCGAGAAGAAGCAGAGAGCCCACAGTAAAGTTTATAAAATGTGAAAGGCTGGAATTTAAAAGCTGCAAGAAGCAGAGATTGAAACTAGAGAAAGGAATGGAGACGGCCAGAGGCAACAAAGGGTGATTAAGAGACTTTGAAAAAATCAACATAAGGATTAAAAGTTGAAGTGAGACAACGGAGAAACTCAATACCAATTACTGGATCTTATTTTTGAAGAACAAATACCATTGAAATTTGAATCTTAACTGACATATATCTGGACAAAGTGACTAGTGGACGTTTTGGATTTATTGGATATACAGAAGTAGAAATAAGGTGACATTTGGTGGATATGTGGACACATTAAACTGAGACAGAGAGAAAAAAGGCTGATGCAATATTGCAGCACTTGTTAACAAGCAGGGATCATAGAGAGAAAGGTGATTATTTAAACAAGAGTGATAGCGAATGAAATTAAGAGTGGTGATAATATTTTGAGAATAGTATATGTATATGCATTGTGTGTAGTATTACAGAAATATATAAAAGAGGTGTTAAGAGTATTATAAATTATATTATATAATAGTGGGATAAGAAAAGGTATAACTCTATTTGTAATCTTATTTTTAAGGTTAACCCAAAGAATAACGTTATATAAAATTGATATATGCAAGTGTGGAAAAATATTATCCAAGTAATAAAAATGACAAGTACCACAGCAACAACTAAAATAAGTAAAAAACCAGCTATAAATCCCACACCTATAATGGCCTCTCCTATAGGTCAAAGAACGATAGGAACCATGTTGGGGAAAGAAAAAGAAAAAGTAGAATTGGCGATGAACCCACAGAGTATACAGATAATGCTACAAATGATGCAGGAAACAATGACGAAGACCCAAGAGGCAATAGCAAATAATCATGAAGAAACAAAAATTCACCACAAAGAAATCAAAAATGAAATTAAAAACATGAATGACAAGATAGAGAGTATACAACAAACAATGATGAAGAACGAACAAAGAATTCAAAAAGTTGAAACAAAAATAGATCAAGTTGATGGCAAAATAGAAAAGATGGATCAGATATCCAAACAAGTAAACAGAGAGCTGACTCAATCTATTACCTTCTTGGAAATGGAAAAAGCTTCGTTCTTCCTAAGATTTCAAAATATCGTAGAGGAAAAAGAAGAAGATTTGGGAGAGAAGATGGTGGAGATATTGGCCGAGATATTAGGAAAGGACAAACAGGAAACAAGAAGAGACATAGATGAAATATATCGAGTATATACAAATTATGCACGAAGGCACAGACTGGCGAGAGAGGTACATATAAGGTTTACTAGAAGATCAATAAGGGATGAAATATATAAAAAAACAAGAGACGAACAGATAGTATATAAGGGTAAAGAAATAATTGTATTAAAGCAAATACCATGTAGAATACGAAATCAGAGACGAGAATACCAATTTCTAACAACCCAATTAACTAAATACAAAGTTATGTTTCGATGGTTAGTACCTGAAGGCATATTTGTAACATGGCAAGAAATATAATATAAGATAGACACACTCGAGAAAGCGCAGGATTTTTATGAATGTCACTTTGCGCAGGGAGAAGAACAAGAAAGTAGGGAAGAGCCAGAGAGTAAAAGTCAGGAGGAAGACCTAATAGAAGAATTTGAACGAGAAAGAGAAATGCAAAAGAAACAAGAAAGAGAAAGGTTAGAAAGAGAAGGAGCAAAAGGAAGGGTAATAGAGACAAGAAGCACAAAAAAATCAGATCAAGTAAAAAACGGGAGAGGCAATTAAGCTCTTTTCTGTAAACATTAACGGTTTAAACATACCAAGAAAAAGAGTACAAACGTTTAATAAATTAAGGAAATTGGATGCAGACGTGATATGTCTCCAGGAAGTTCATATAAAAAAGGATTATAGAAAACTACTAGAGAATGTAAAATTAGGAACACTATACACAACACTAGCACAAAACAAGAAAGGAGGAATTGCTATATATGTTAAAGAAAAAATAAAATCAAAATTAATATATTCGGATGAAGAGGGGAGAATTTTAATGTTGGAAATAGAATTAGGGCAAAACCAAACTTTATTAACGGCAGTATATGCACCAAATAATAACCAACATGAATTTTTTAAAAAGGTACATAAGAAACTAGTGGATCTGGACTATGAAAATATTTGTATGATTGGGGATCTAAATGCAATAGTTGATGTTAAGAAAGACTATAAAAGTAGTAAAAAGAGCAAAAAGAAGAAAAATATATTACCAAAATCATTCTTTAACATGGTAACAGAACTTAACCTTCTGGATATATGGAGAGAGACACACAGATCAGACAAACAATACACATTTTATTCGTATCCGCATCAATCCTGGTCCAGGATCGATATGGCCTGGGTAACAACAGAAATACAGAACGGGATAGAGGAAATTGAAATAGGACTTAATGACTGGGCAGATCACAACCCAATAACAATAAAATGGAAAGGCCAGAAACAGAGAAAAAGATGGTCAATGAATCAAAGACTATGTAAAGACAAACAATATATACAGATGCTAGAAAAGGAACTGACATTATTTTTTCAGGTAAATAAAAAGGAAGAGACATCAACACAAAATTTGTGGGATACTACAAAAGCCTACATTCGGGGATTGACAATTGCATACAACTCTAAGAAAAATAAAGATAGGAGACTTCAACAAGAAAAACTACAAAAAGAACTTAAAGAAACAGAAAGTGACCTACAGAAGGATCCACAAAACAAAAAGATAAAAGAAAAATGGAATATTATAAAACACAAGATTAATCTGACAACACAAAAAGAAATGGCACAGAAAATTAGGATGGCGAAACAAAATTACTTTGAAAACGCGAATAAAACCGGTCGATGGTTGGCCTATAAATTAAAAAAATAAAAAGGTAAAAGAACAATACATCAACTACAAGATGAAAGTGGAACAGTACAATATAGACGGGAAGAGAAAAAGAACATAATACAAAATTTCTTCTCAAAGCTATACTATCAGAAAGATATAGCAGATGATAAAGTTAAACAATATATAGAGGCAGCAAAAATGAGCAAAATCACAGAAGAACAAAAGGAAATGTTGAATAGACCAATAACCGCAATAGAACTAGAAACAGCATTGAAAAAACAAAAAAATAATAAATCACCAGGCCCAGATGGAATTCCGGTTGAGTTTTATAAAAATACACAAGAGTCACTACAATGGATAATGTTGGAGATTTGTAATGAGGTGCTGGAAGAGGCGAAGATACCGGCATCTTGGACTGAAGCAATTATTACTCTCATCCCTAAGGAAGACTCAGACTTGCAACAAATTCAAAACTATAGGCCGATTTCTTTACTGAATACAGACTATAAGACATTTGCAACAATAATAGCAGAAAGGATTAAAAAATCTTGAATAACTACATCCACCCAGATCAAAATGGATTTCTACCAGGACGACAGATAAAAAACAATATGAGGATAATAATGAACACCTTAGAATTCTATGAAGTCCACTCTGAAAGACAAGCTACACTGGTTTTCCTTGATGCCCAGAAGGCATTTGATAATTTGAACTGGAAATTTATTATAACACAACTGAACTACATGGAATTTGGGACAAAATTTGAAAAGATGGTTGAGAAAATATATACTAAACAAACAGCTAGGGTAATTATGAATGACGAAATGACAGAAAAAAATGAGATAACTAAAGGAGTAAAACAAGGGTGCCCACTCTCTCCTCTTCTATTTATTTTATCATTAGAAATACTCTTGACAAAAATCAGAGAGGACCAAGAAATAAAGGGTTTAAAAATTAAGAAGGAAGAATATAAGGTCCAAGCCTTCGCTGATGATTTGGTATTTATTTTGGAAGACCCATTAGAAACCGGCCCTAAATTAATTCAAAAAATAGAAGAATTTGGTGAGGTAGCCGGACTTAAGATTAATAAGAATAAATCCAAATTAATAACCAAAAATCTTACAAAGGCACAGGAAAGCGAATTGGAAGATAAAACAAAAATAAGCGTAACTAAAAAAATAAAATATTTAGGGATTTGGCTTACAGCCTCTGTCTCTCTCAAAAGCCACACACTCTCTCTCAAAAGCCTCTCACTCTCTCAAAAGCCTTTCTCTCCCTCTCAAGCCTCTCTCTCTCTCAAAAGCCTCTCTCTCTCTCAAAAGCCACACGCTCTCTCTCAAAAGCCTTTCTCTCTCTCAAAAGCCTTTCTCTCTCTCAAAAGTCTCTCTCTCTCTCTCAAAAGCCTCTCTCTTTCTCTCTCTCAAAAGCCTTTCTTTCTCAAAATCCTTTCTCTCTCAAAAGCCTCTCTCTGTCTCAAAACCCTCTCTCTCTCAAGATTCTCTCTCTCAAAAGCCACACTCTCTCTCAAAAGCAACACTCTCTCAAAAGCCTCTCTCTATATCTATCTCAAAAGCCTCTGTCTCTCTCAAAAGCCTCTCTCTCAAAAGCATTTCTCTCTCTCACAAGCCTCTGTCTCTCTCTCAAAAGCCACACTCTCTCTCAAAAGCCTCTCACTCTCTCAAAAGTCTCTCTCTCTCAAAAGACTCTCTCTCTCTCTCTCAAAAGTCTCTCTCTCTCAAAAGACTCTCTCTTTCTCTCTCTCAAAAGCCTTTATTTCTCAAAATCCTTTCTCTCTCAAAAGCCTATCTCTGTCTCAAAAGCCTCTCTCTCTCAAAAGCCAGTCTCTCTCTCTCTTTCACTCAAAAGCCTCTTTCTCTATCTCACAAGACTCTTTTTCTCAATCCTCTCTCTCTCTCTCAAAAGCCTTTATCTCTCTCTCTCAAAAGCCTCTCTCTCTCTCAAAAGCCACACGCTCTGTCTCAAAAGCCTTTCTCTCTCTCAAAAGCCTTTATCTCTCTCAAAAGTCTCTCTCCCTCTCAAGCCTCTCTCTCTCTCTCAAAAGCCTCTCTCTCTCAAAAGCCTTTCTCTCTCTCAAAAGCCTCTCTCTCTCAAAAGGTCCTCTCTCTCTCTCTATCAAAAAGCCTTCTCTCTCTCTCAAGCTCTCTCGCTCAACAGCCTCTGTCTATCTCTCTCTTTTTTTTTTTTTTTTTAATATTTTTATTTTTTTAAGACAACAAAACATAACACACATAGACATACAATGTATACTCCTTTTTTTTTTAAACAGCAATTTCGTAACTGTAATCTTCTATTATTTACATTTTCCCCCTTTATTCTTCTTTTTAAAAAAATATTTGTCCTTGTTGTCCCATTGTTTCTTATTTCCACTCTCTCTCTGAAAAGCCCCCCTCTCAAAAGCTTCTCTCTCTCTCAAAAGCCTCTCTCTCTCAAAAGCCTCTCTCTCTCAAAAAGGTCTCTCTCTCTCAAAGGTCCACCTCTCAAAAGCTTCTCTCTCTCTCAAAACCCTCTCTCTCTATCTCTCTCTCAAAACCCTCTCTCTCTCTTTTTCTCTCAAAAGTCTCTCTCTCTCTCTCAAAAGCCTCTCTTCTCAAAAAGCCTCTCTCTCTATCAAAGGTCTCTCTCTCTCTCTCAAAAGCCTCTTTTTGTCTAAAAAAGTCTCTCTCTCTCAAAAGTCTCTCTCTCTCAAAAGCCTCTCTCTCTCTCTCTCTCAAAAGCCTCTCTCTCTCTCTCAAAAGCCTCTCTCTTTCTCTCTCTCAAAAGCCTTTCTTTCTCAAAATCCTTTCTCTCTCAAAAGCCTCTCTGTCTCAAAAGCCTCTCTCTCTAAAAAGCCAGTCTCTTTCTCTCTTTCACTCAAAAGCCTCTTTCTCTCTCTCAAAAGACTCTTTTTCTCAAGCCTCTCTCTCTCTCTCAAAAGCCTTTATCTCTCTCTCTCAAAAGCCACTCTCTCAAAAGCCCTCCTCTCAAAAGCTTCTCTCTCTCTCAAAAGCCTCTCTCTCTCAAAAACGTCTCTCTCTCTCAAAGGTCCCCCTCTCAAAAGCTTCTCTCTCTCTCAAAACCCTCTCTCTCTCTCTCTCTCTCTCAAAACCCTCTCTCTCTCAAAAGCCTTTCTCTCTCAAAAGCCTCTCTCTCTCTCAAAGGTCTCTCTCTCTCTCTCAAAAGCCTCTTTTTGTCTCAAAAGTCTCTCTTTCAAAAGCCTCTCTCTCTCAAAAGCTACACTCTCTCTCTCAAAAGCCTTTCTCTCTCAAAATCCCCCCTCTCTCAAAAGCCTCTCTCTCTCAAAAGCCTCTCTCTCTCTCAAAAGCCTTTCTCTCTCAAAAGCCTCTCTCTCTCTCTCTCAAAAGCCTCTCTCTCTCTCAAATGTCTCTCTCTCTCTCAACAGCCTCTCTCTCTCTCTCAAAAGCCTTTCTCTCTCAAAAGCCTCTCTCTCTCAAGCCTCTCTATCTCTCAAGCCTCTCTCTCTCTCAAAAGCCACACTCTCTCTCAAAAGCTACACTCTCTCTCTCAAAAGCTACACTCTCTCTCTCAAAAGCCTCTCACTCTCTCAAAAGTCTCTCTCTGAAAAGCCTCTCTCTCTCTCTCTCTCTCAAAAGCCACACTCTCTCTTTCAAAAGCCTTTTTCTCTCTCAAAAGCCACTCTCTCTCTCAAAAGTCCCCCTCTCTAAAGCTTCTCTCTCTCAAAAGCCTCTCTCTCTCAAAAGCCTTTCTCTCTCAAAAGGCTCTCTCTCTCTCTCTAAAAAGCCTCTCTCTCTCTCTCAAAAGCCACACTCTCTCCCTCAGAAGCCTCTCTCTCTCTCTCTCTCAAAAGCCACACTCTCTCTCTCAAAAGCATCGCTCTCTCAAAAGATTCTTTTTCTCAAGCCTCTCTCTCCAAAGCCCTCCTCTCAAAAGCTTCTCTCTCTCTCTCTCAAAAGCCTTTCTCTCTCTCAAAAGCCACACTCTCTCTCTCAAAAGCCTTTCTCTCTCTCAAAAGCCCCCCTCTCTCTCTCTCTCA
The DNA here is from genome assembly GCA_023970755.1 of Azemiops feae. NCBI lineage: Eukaryota > Metazoa > Chordata > Lepidosauria > Squamata > Viperidae > Azemiops > Azemiops feae. The sequence goes on along the minus strand of JALGBA010001107.1, from coordinate 42 downwards.
AAAGCCACACTCTCTCTCTCAAAACCCTTTCTCTCTCTCAAA
>JALGBA010001106.1:0-71122 GCA_023970755.1 Azemiops feae | reverse complement strand
AAAATTCAAATTTTGAGACAGAAATCAAATTCAAAAAGCAAATGTATATTCAGGTTCCCCTGGGATGGGGAATCTGAAAAACCACTTGTTTTCCGGATCCAACCTCTCCCTGAGGAGTTGTCCCAGAGCGTATATCGCATTTGTTGGTAAACATCCAATTCAGCATCAAAAGTCAAATTTTGAGACAGAATTCAAATTCAAAAAGAAAACACATATTCAGGTTCCCCTGGGGTGGGGAAGCTGAAAAACCACTTGTTTTCCGAATCCCACACCTTCTCTGTGGAATTAGCCCATGGCGCATGTCACATTTGTTGGTAAAAATCCAATTCAGCTTCAAATTTCAAATTTTGAGACAGAATTCAAATTCAAAAAGCTAACATTTATTCAGGTTCCCTGGGGTGTGGAAGCCGAAAAACCACTTGTTTTCCGGATCCGACCTCTCCCTGAGGAGTTGTCCCAGAGCGTATATCGCATTTGTTGGTAAGAATCCAATTCATCCTCAAAAGTCAAATTTTTAGACAGAATTCAAATTCAAAAAGAAAGCATATATTCAGATTCTCCTGGGATGGGGAATCCGAAAAACCATTTGTTTTTCGGATCTGACCTCTCTCAGAGGAGTTAGCCCAGGGCATATCTCACATTTGTTGGTAAACATCCAATTCAACTTCAAAATTCAAATTTTGAGACAGAATTCATATTCAAAAAGAAAACATATATTCAGGTTCCCCTGGGGTGGGGAAGCTAAAAACAACTTGTTTTCCGGATCCAACCTCTCCCTGAGGAGTTGTCCCAGAGCGTATATCGCATTTGTTGGTAAACATCCAATTCAGCATCAAAAGTCAAATTTTGAGACAGAATTCAAATTCAAAAAGAAAACACATATTCAGGTTCCCCTGGGGTGGGGAAGCTGAAAAACCACTTGTTTTCCGAATCCCACACCTTCTCTGTGGAATTAGCCCATGGCGCATGTCACATTTGTTGGTAAAAATCCAATTCAGCTTCAAATTTCAAATTTTGAGACAGAATTCAAATTCAAAAAGCTAACATTTATTCAGGTTCCCTGGGGTGGGGAAGCCGAAAAACCACTTGTTTTCCGGATCCGACCTCTCCCTGAGGAGTTGTCCCAGAGAGTATATCGCATTTGTTGGTAAAAATCCAATTCATCCTCAAAAGTCAAATTTTTAGACAGAATTCAAATTCAAAAAGAAAGCATATATTCAGATTCTCCTGGGATGGGGAATCCGAAAAACCATTTGTTTTTCGGATCTGACCTCTCTCAGAGGAGTTAGCCCAGGGCATATCTCACATTTGTTGGTAAACATCCAATTCAACTTCAAAATTCAAATTTTGAGACAGAATTCATATTCAAAAAGAAAACATATATTCAGGTTCCCCTGGGGTGGGGAAGCTAAAAACAACTTGTTTTCCGAATCCCACACCTTCTCTGTGGAATTAGCCCACGGCGCATCTCACATTTGTTTGTAAAAATCCTATTCAGCTTCAAAATTCAAATTTTGAGACAGAATTCAAATTCAAAAAGCAAACATTTATTCAGGTTCCCTGGGGTGGAGAAGCCGAAAAACCACTTGTTTTCCGTATCTGACCTCTCATTGAGGAGTTATCCTAGAGCGTATCTCACATTTGTTGGTAAAAATCCAATTCAGCCTCAAAAGTCAAATTTTGAGACAGAATTCAAATTCAAAAAGAAAACATTTATTCAGGTTCCCTAGGATGGGGAAGCCGAAAAACCACTTGTTTTCCGGATCCGACCTCTCTCAGAGAAGTTAGCCCAGGGCATATTGCACATTTGTTGGTAAACATCCAATTCCCTCCAAAGTCAAATTTTGAGACAGAATTCAAATTCAAAAAGAAAACATATATTCAGATTCTCCTGGGATGGGGAATCCGAAAAACCACTTGTTTTTCGGATCAGACCTCTCTCAGAGGAGTTAGCCCAGGGTATATCTCATATTTGTTGGTAAACATCCGATTCAGCTTCAAAATTCAAATTTTGAGACAGAATTCATATTCAAAAAGAAAACATATATTCAGGTTCCCCTGGGGTGGGGAAGCTAAAAACAACTTGTTTTCCGAATCCCACACCTTCTCTGTGGAATTAGCCCACGGCGCATCTCACATTTGTTGGTAAAAATCCAATTCAGCTTCAAAATTCAAATTTGAGACCGAATTCAAATTCAAAAGCAACATATGCAGGTTCCCTGGGGTGGGAAGCCGAAAAAACCCACTGGTTCCGTAATCTGACTTCTCATTGAGGAGTTATCTAGAGCGTATCTCAATCTGTTGGTAAAAATCCAATTAGCCTCAAAAGTCAAATTTGAGGACAGAATTCAAATTCAAAAAGCCAAGTATATGCAGGTTCCCCTGGATGGGTAAATCTGAAAAACCACTTGTTTTCCGGATCAACTTCCTGAGGAGTTGTCCTAGAGCGTATATCGCATTTGTTGGTAAAAATCCAATTCAGCCTCCAAAGTCAAATTTTGAGACAGAATTCAAATTCAAAAAGAAAACATATATTCAGATTCTCCTGGGATGGGGAATCCAAAAAACCACTTGTTTTTCGGATCAGACCTCTCTCAGAGGAGTTAGCCCAGGGTATATCTCATATTTGTTGGTAAACATCCGATTCAGCTTCAAAATTCAAATTTTGAGACAGAAATCAAATTCAAAAAACAAATGTATATTCAGGTTCCCCTGGGATGGGGAATCTGAAAAACCACTTGTTTTCCGGATCCAACCTCTCCCTGAGGAGTTGTCCCAGAGCGTATATCGCATTTGTTGGTAAACATCCAATTCAGCATCAAAAGTCAAATTTTGAGACAGAATTCAAATTCAAAAAGAAAACACATATTCAGGTTCCCCTGGGGTGGGGAAGCTGAAAAACAATTTGTTTTCCGAATCCCACACCTTCTCTGTGGAATTAGCCCACGGTGAATCTCACATTTGTTGGTAAAAATCCAATTCAGCTTCAAAATTCAAATTTTGAGACAGAATTCAAATTCAAAAAGAAAACATTTATTCAGGTTCCCTGGGGTGCGGAAGCCAAAAAACCACTTTTTTTCCGGATCCGACCTCTCCCTGAGGAGTTATCCCAGAGCGTATATCGCATTTGTTGGTAAACATCCAATTCAGCATCAAAAGTCAAATTTTGAGACAGAATTCAAATTCAAAAAGAAAGCATATATTCAGATTCTCCTGGGATGGGGAATCCGAAAAACCACTTGTTTTTCGGATCCGACCTCTCTCAGAGGAGTTAGCCCAGGGCATATCTCACATTGTTGGAACAACCATTCCAACTTCAAAATTCAACTTTTGAGACAGATTATTTCAAAACGGAAAAACATTATCAGGTTCCACCTGGGGTGTGTGGGGGTGGGGAAGCGAAAAACAACTTGTTTTCAGAATCCCACCCTCTCGTGGAATAGCCCACGGCGCATCTCAACATTTGTGGTAAAAATCCAATTTCAGCTTCAAAATTCAAATTTTGAGACAGAATTCAAATTCAAAAAGCAAACATTTATTCAGGTTCCCTGGGGTGGGGAAGCAGAAAAACCACTTGTTTTCCGTATCTGACCTCTCATTGAGGAGTTATCCTAGAGCGTATCTCACATTTGTTGGTAAAAATCCAATTCAGCCTCAAAAGTCAAATTTTGAGACAGAATTCAAATTCAAAAAGCCAATGTATATTCAGGTTCCCCTGGGATGGGTAATCTGAAAAACCACTTGTTTTCCGGATCCAACCTCTCCCTGAGGAGTTGTCCTAGAGCGTATATCGCATTTGTTGGTAAAAATCCAATTCAGCCTCAAAAGTCAAATTTTGAGACAGAATTCAAATGCAAAAAGAAAACATATATTCAGATTCTCCTGGGATGGGGAATCCGAAAAACCACTTGTTTTTCGGATCAGACCTCTCTCAGAGGAGTTAGCCCAGGGTATATCTCATATTTGTTGGTAAACATCCGATTCAGCTTCAAAATTCAAATTTTGAGACAGAAATCAAATTCAAAAAGCAAATGTATATTCAGGTTCCCCTGGGATGGGGAATCTGAAAAACCACTTGTTTTCCGGATCCAACCTCTCCCTGAGGAGTTGTCCCAGAGCGTATATCGCATTTGTTGGTAAACATCCAATTCAGCATCAAAAGTCAAATTTTGAGACAGAATTCAAATTCAAAAAGAAAACACATATTCAGGTTCCCCTGGGGTGGGGAAGCTGAAAAACCACTAGTTTTCCGAATCCCACACCTTCTCTGTGGAATTAGCCCATGGCGCACTGTCACATTTGTTGTAAAAATCCATTCAGCTCAATATTCAAATTTTGAGAACAGAATTCAAATTCAAAAGCTACATTATTCGTTTCCCTGGGGGGGAAGCCGAAAAAGAAAAACAACTTGTTTTCCGATCCGACCTCTCCCTGAGGATTTCCCAAGCGTATATCGCATTTGTTGGGTATAATCCGAAATCATTCCTCACAAGTCATATTTTAGACAGAATTCATATTCAAAAAGAAAACATATATTCAGGTTCCCCTGGGGTGGGGAAGCTGAAAAACAACTTGTTTTCCGAATCCCACATCTTCTCTGTGGAATTAGCCCACGGTGCATCTCACATTTGTTGGTAAAAATCCAATTCAGCTTCAAAATTCAAATTTTGAGACAGAATTCAAATTCAAAAAGCAAACATTTATTCAGGTTCCCTGGGGTGGGTAAGCCGAAAAACCACTTGTTTTCCGGATCCGACCTCTCCCTGAGGAGTTATCCCAGAGCGTATCTCACATTTGTTGGTAAACATCCAATTCAGCCTCAAAGGTCAAATTTTGAGACAGAATTCAAATTCAAAAAGAAAACTTATATTCTGGTTCCCCTGGGGTGGGGAAGCTGAAAAACAACTTGTTTTCTCCGGATCCAAACCGTCTCCCTGGGAGTTGTCCTACAGCGTATAATCGCATTTGTTGGGAAAAATCCAATTCAACCTCCAAAGTCAACTTTTGAGCCAGCGTAAAAAATATCAATTCAAAAAGAAAACATATATTCAGATTCCCCTGGGATGGGGAATCTGAAAAACCACTTGTTTTGCGGATCAGACCTCTCTCAGAGGAGTTAGCCCAGGGTATATCTCATATTTGTTGGTAAACATCCGATTCAGCTTCAAAATTCAAATTTTGAGACAGAATTCAAATTAAAAAAGAAAACATATATGCTGGTTCCCCTGGGGTGGGGAATCTGAAAAACCACTTGTTTTCCGGATCCAACCTCTCCCTGAGGAGTTATCCCACAGCGTATCTCACATTTGTTGGTAAACATCCAATTCAGCATCAAAAGTCAAATTTTGAGACAGAATTCAAATTCAAAAAGAAAACACATATTCAGGTTCCCCTGGGGTGGGGAAGCTGAAAAACCACTTGTTTTCCGAATCCCACACCTTCTCTGTGGAATTAGCCCATGGCGCATGTCACATTTGTTGGTAAAAATCCAATTCAGCTTCAAATTTCAAATTTTGAGACAGAATTCAAATTCAAAAAGCTAACATTTATTCAGGTTCCCTGGGGTGTGGAAGCCGAAAAACCACTTGTTTTCCGGATCCGACCTCTCCCTGAGGAGTTGTCCCAGAGCGTATATCGCATTTGTTGGTAAGAATCCAATTCATCCTCAAAAGTCAAATTTTTAGACAGAATTCAAATTCAAAAAGAAAGCATATATTCAGATTCTCCTGGGATGGGGAATCCGAAAAACCATTTGTTTTTCGGATCTGACCTCTCTCAGAGGAATTAGCCCACGGCGCATCTCACATTTGTTGGTAAAAATCCAATTCAGCTTCAAAATTCAAATTTTGAGACAGAATTCAAATTCAAAAAGCAAACATTTATTCAGGTTCCCTGGGGTGGGGAAGCCGAAAAACCACTTGTTTTCCGTATCTGACCTCTCATTGAGGAGTTATCCTAGAGCGTATCTCACATTTGTTGGTAAAAATCCAATTCAGCCTCAAAAGTCAAATTTTGAGACAGAATTCAAATTCAAAAAGCCAATGTATATTCAGGTTCCCCTGGGATGGGTAATCTGAAAAACCACTTGTTTTCCGGATCCAACCTCTCCCTGAGGAGTTGTCCTAGAGCGTATATCGCATTTGTTGGTAAAAATCCAATTCAGCCTCCAAAGTCAAATTTTTAGACAGAATTCAAATTCAAAAAGAAAGCATATATTCAGATTCTCCTGGGATGGGGAATCCGAAAAACCACTTGTTTTCCGGATCCAACCTCTCCCTGAGGAGTTGTCCCAGAGCGTATATCGCATTTGTTGGTAAACATCCAATTCAGCATCAAAAGTCAAATTTTGAGACAGAATTCAAATTCAAAAAGAAAACACATATTCAGGTTCCCCTGGGGTGGGGAAGCTGAAAAACCACTTGTTTTCCGAATCCCACACCTTCTCTGTGGAATTAGCCCATGGCGCATGTCACATTTGTTGGTAAAAATCCAATTCAGCTTCAAAATTCAAATTTTGAGACAGAATTCAAATTCAAAAAGCAAACATTTATTCAGGTTCCCTGGGGTGGCGAAGCCGAAAAACCACTTGTTTTCGGTATCTGACCTCTCATTGAGGAGTTATCCTAGAGTGTATCTCACATTTGTTGGTAAAAATCCAATTCAGCCTCAAAAGTCAAATTTTGAGACAGAATTCAAATTCAAAAAGAAAGCATATATTCAGATTCTCCTGGGATGGGGAATCCGAAAAACCACTTGTTTTTCGGATCAGACCTCTCTCAGAGGAGTTAGCCCAGGGTATATCTCATATTTGTTGGTAAATATCCGATTCAGCTTCAAAATTCAAATTTTGAGACAGAATTCAAATTAAAAAAGAAAACATATATGCTGGTTCCCCTGGGGTGGCGAAGCCGAAAAACCACTTGTTTTCGGTATCTGACCTCTCATTGAGGAGTTATCCTAGAGTGTATCTCACATTTGTTGGTAAAAATCCAATTCAGCCTCAAAAGTCAAATTTTGAGACAGAATTCAAATTCAAAAAGAAAGCATATATTCAGATTCTCCTGGGATGGGGAATCCGAAAAATCACTTGTTTTTCGGATCAGACCTCTCTCAGAGGAGTTAGCCCAGGGTATATCTCATATTTGTTGGTAAACATCCGATTCAGCTTCAAAATTCAAATTTTGAGACAGAATTAAAATTCAAAAAGCAAATGTATATTCAGATTCTCCTGGGATGGGGAATCCGAAAAATCACTTGTTTTTCGGATCCGACCTCTCTCAGAGTAGTTAGCCCCGAGCATATCTCTCATTTGTTGGTAAACATCCAATTCAGCCTCAAAAGTCAAATTTTGAGACAGAATTCAAATTCAAAAAGAAAACATATATTCAGGTTCCCCTGGGGTGGGGAAGCTGAAAAAACACTTGTTTTCCGAATACCACACCTTCTCTGTGGAATTAGCCCACAGCGCATCTCACATTTGTTGGTAAAAATCCAATTCAGCCTCAAAAGTCAAATTTTGAGACAGAATTCAAATTCAAAAAGCAAATGTATATTCAGATTCTCCTGGGATGGGGAATCCGAATAACCACTTGTTTTTCGGATCCGACCTCTCTCAGAGTAGTTAGCCCCGAGCATATCTCTCATTTGTTGGTAAACATCCAATTCAGCTTCAAAATTCAAATTTTGAGACAGAATTCAAATTCAAGAAGAAAACACATATTCAGGTTCCCCTGGGGTGGGGAAGCTGAAAAACCACTTGTTTTCCGAATCCCACACCTTCTCTGTGGAATTAGCTCATGGCGCATGTCACATTTGTTGGTAAAAATCCAATTCAGCTTCAAAATTCAAATTTTGAGACAGAATTCAAATTCAAAAAGAAAACATTTATTCAGGTTCCCTGGGGTGCGGAAGCCGAAAAACCACTTTTTTTCCGGATCCGACCTCTCCCTGAGGAATTATCTCAGAGCGTATATCGCATTTGTTGGTAAACATCCAATTCAGCATCAAAAGTCAAATTTTGAGACAGAATTCAAATTCAAAAAGAAAACATATATTCAGATTCTCCTGGAATGGGGAATCCGAAAAACCACTTGTTTTTCGGATCCGACCTCTCTCAGAGGAGTTGGTCCAGGGCATATCTCACATTTGTTGGTAAACATCCAATTCAGCTTCAAAATTCAAATTTTGAGACAGAATTCAAATTCAAAAAGCAAACATTTATTCAGGTTCCCTGGGGGGGGGAAGCCGAAAAAGCACTTGTTTTCCATATCTGACCTCTCATTGAGGAGTTATCCTAGAGCGCATGTCACATTTGTTGGTAAAAATCCAATTCAGCTTCAAAATTCAAATTTTGAGACAGAATTCAAATTCAAAAAGCTAACATTTATTCAGGTTCCCTGGGGTGGGGAAGCCGAAAAACCACTTGTTTTCCGGATCCGACCTCTCCCTGAGGAGTTGTCCCAGAGCGTATATCGCATTTGTTGGTAAAAATCCTATTCATCCTCAAAAGTCAAATTTTTAGACAGAATTCAAATTCAAAAAGAAAGCATATATTCAGATTCTCCTGGGATGGGGAATCCGAAAAACCATTTGTTTTTCGGATCTGACCTCTCTCAGAGGAGTTAGCCCAGGGCATATCTCACATTTGTTGGTAAACATCCAATTCAACTTCAAAATTCAAATTTTGAGACAGAATTCATATTCAAAAAGAAAACATATATTCAGGTTCCCCTGGGGTGGGGAAGCTAAAAACAACTTGTTTTCCGAATCCCACACCTTCTCTGTGGAATTAGCCCACGGCGCATCTCACATTTGTTGGTAAAAATCCAATTCAGCTTCAAAATTCAAATTTTGAGACAGAATTCAAATTCAAAAAGCAAACATTTATTCAGGTTCCCTGGGGTGGGGAAGCCGAAAAACCACTTGTTTTCCGTATCTGACCTCTCATTGAGGAGTTATCCTAGAGCGTATCTCACATTTGTTGGTAAAAATCCAATTCAGCCTCAAAAGTCAAATTTTGAGACAGAATTCAAATTCAAAAAGCCAATGTATATTCAGGTTCCCCTGGGATGGGTAATCTGAAAAACCACTTGTTTTCCGGATCCAACCTCTCCCTGAGGAGTTGTCCTAGAGCGTATATCGCATTTGTTGGTAAAAATCCAATTCAGCCTCCAAAGTCAAATTTTGAGACAGAATTCAAATTCAAAAAGAAAGCATATATTCAGATTCTCCTGGGATGGGGAATCCGAAAAACCATTTGTTTTTCGGATCTGACCTCTCTCAGAGGAGTTAGCCCAGGGCATATCTCACATTTGTTGGTAAACATCCAATTCAACTTCAAAATTCAAATTTTGAGACAGAATTCATATTCAAAAAGAAAACATATATTCAGGTTCCCCTGGGGTGGGGAAGCTAAAAACAACTTGTTTTCCGAATCCCACACCTTCTCTGTGGAATTAGCCCACGGCGCATCTCACATTTGTTTGTAAAAATCCAATTCAGCTTCAAAATTCAAATTTTGAGACAGAATTCAAATTCAAAAAGCAAACATTTATTAAGGTTCCCTGGGGTGGGGAAGCCGAAAAACCACTTGTTTTCCGTATCTGACCTCTCATTGAGGAGTTATGCTAGAGCGTATCTCACATTTGTTGGTAAAAATCCAATTCAGCCTCAAAAGTCAAATTTTGAGACAGAATTCAAATTCAAAAAGCCAATGTATATTCAGGTTCCCCTGGGATGGGTAATCTGAAAAACCACTTGTTTTCCGGATCCAACCTCTCCCTGAGGAGTTGTCCTAGAGCGTATATCGCATTTGTTGGTAAAAATCCAATTCAGCCTCCAAAGTCAAATTTTGAGACAGAATTCAAATTCAAAAAGAAAACATATATTCAGATTCTCCTGGGATGGGGAATCCGAAAAACCACTTGTTTTTCGGATCAGACCTCTCTCAGAGGAGTTAGCCCAGGGTATATCTCATATTTGTTGGTAAACATCCGATTCAGCTTCAAAATTCAAATTTTGAGACAGAAATCAAATTCAAAAAGCAAATGTATATTCAGGTTCCCCTGGGATGGGGAATCTGAAAAACCACTTGTTTTCCGGATCCAACCTCTCCCTGAGGAGTTGTCCCAGAGCGTATATCGCATTTGTTGGTAAACATCCAATTCAGCTTCAAAATTCAAATTTTGAGACAGAATTCAAATTCAAAAAGAAAACACATATTCAGGTTCCCCTGGGGTGGGGAAGCTGAAAAACCACTTGTTTTCCGAATCCCACACCTTCTCTGTGGAATTAGCCCATGGCGCATGTCACATTTGTTGGTAAAAATCCAATTCAGCTTCAAATTTCAAATTTTGAGACAGAATTCAAATTCAAAAAGCTAACATTTATTCAGGTTCCCTGGGGTGGGGAAGCCGAAAAACCACTTGTTTTCCGGATCCGACCTCTCCCTGAGGAGTTGTCCCAGAGCGTATATCGCATTTGTTGGTAAAAATCCAATTCAGCCTCAAAAGTCAAATTTTGAGACAGAATTCAAATTCAAAAAGCAAATGTATATATTTAGATTCTCCTTGGATGGGGAAGCTAAAAACAACTTGTTTTCCGAATCCCACCCCTTCTCTGTGGAATTAGCCCACGGCGCATCTCACATTTGTTGGTAAAAATCCAATTCAGCTTCAAAATTCAAATTTTGAGACAGAATTCAAATTCAAAAAGCAAACATTTATTCAGGTTCCCTGGGTTGGGGAAGCCGAAAAACCACTTATTTTCCGTATCTGACCTCTCATTGAGGAGTTATCCTAGAGCGTATCTCACATTTGTTGGTAAAAATTCAATTCAGCCTCAAAAGTTAAATTTTGAGACAGAATTCAAATTCAAAAAGCCAAGGTATATTCAGGTTCCCCTGGGATGGGTAATCTGAAAAACCACTTGTTTTCCGGATCCAACCTCTCCCTGAGGAGTTGTCCTAGAGCGTATATCGCATTTGTTGGTAAAAATCCAATTCAGCCTCAAAAGTCAAATTTTGAGACAGAATTCAAATTCAAAAAGAAAACATATATTCAGATTCTCCTGGGATGGGAAATCCGAAAAACCACTTGTTTTTCGGATCAGACCTCTCTCAGAGGAGTTAGCCCAGGGTATATCTCATATTTGTTGGTAAACATCCGATTCAGCTTCAAAATTCAAATTTTGAGACAGAATTCAAATTCAAAAAGCAAATGTATATTCAGGTTCCCCTGGGATGGGGAATCTGGAAAACCACTTGTTTTCCGGATCCAACCTCTCCCTGAGGAGTTGTCCCAGAGCGTATATCGCATTTGTTGGTAAACATCCCATTCAGCCTCAAAAGTCAAATTTTGAGACAGAATTCAAATTCAAAAAGAAAACATATATTCAGATTCTCCTGGGATGGGGAATCCGAAAAACCACTTGTTTTTCGGATACGACCTCTCTTAGAGGAGTTAGCCCAGGGCATATCTCACATTTGTTGGTAAACATCCAATTCAGCTTCAAAATTCAAATTTTGAGACAGAATTAAAATTCAAAAAGAAAACATATATTCAGGTTCCCCTGGGGTGGGGAAGCTGAAAAACCACTTGTTTTCCGAATCCCACACCTTCTCTGAGGAGTTAGCCCAGGGCATATCTCACATTTGTTGGTAAACATCCAATTCAACTTCAAAATTCAAATTTTGAGACAGAATTCATATTCAAAAAGAAAACATATATTCAGGTTCCCCTGGGGTGGGGAAGCTAAAAACAACTTGTTTTCTGAATCCCACACCTTCTCTGTGGAATTAGCCCACGGCGCATCTCACATTTGTTGGTAAAAATCCAATTCAGCTTCAAAATTCAAATTTTGAGACAGAATTCAAATTCAAAAAGCAAACATTTATTCAGGTTCCCTGGGTTGGGGAAGCCGGAAAACCACTTGTTTTCCGTATCTGACCTCTCATTGAGGAGTTATCCTAGAGCGTATCTCACATTTGTTGGTAAAAATCCAATTCAGCCTCACAGTCCAATTTGAGACAGAATTCAAATTCAAAAAGCAAACATTTATTCAGGTTCCCTGGGTTGGGGAAGCCAAAAAACCACTTGTTTTCCGTATCTGACCTCTCATTGAGGAGTTATCCTAGAGCGTATCTCACATTTGTTGGTAAAAATCCAATTCAGCCTCAAAAGTCAAATTTTGAGAAAGAATTCAAATTCAAAAAGCCAATGTATATTCAGGTTCCCCTGGGATGGGGAATCTGGAAAACCACTTGTTTTCCGGATCCAACCTCTCCCTGAGGAGTTGTCCCAGAGCGTATATCGCATTTGTTGGTAAACATCCCATTCAGCCTCAAAAGTCAAATTTTGAGACAGAATTCAAATTCAAAAAGAAAACATATATTCAGATTCTCCTGGGATGGGGAATCCGAAAAACCACTTGTTTTTCGGATCAGACCTATCTCAGAGGAGTTAGCCCAGGGTATATCTCATATTTGTTGGTAAACATCCGATTCAGCTTCAAAATTCAAATTTTGAGACAGAATTCAAATTCAAAAAGCAAATGTATATTCAGGTTCCCCTGGGATGGGGAATCTGAAAAACCACTTGTTTTCCGGATCCAACCTCTCCCTGAGGAGTTGTCCCAGAGTGTATATTGCATTTGTTGGTAAAAATCCAATTCAGCCTCAAAAGTCAAATTTTGAGACAGAATTCAAATTCAAAAAGAAAACATATATTCAGATTCTCCTGGGATGGGGAATCCGAAAAACCATTTGTTTTTCGGATCTGACCTCTCTCAGAGGAGTTAGCCCAGGGCATATCTCACATTTGCTGGTAAACATCCAATTCAACTTCAAAATTCAAATTTTGAGACAGAATTCATATTCAAAAAGAAAACATATATTCAGGTTCCCCTGGGGTGGGGAAGCTAAAAACCACTTGTTTTCCGAATCCCACCCCTTCTCTGTGGAATTAGCCCACGGCGCATCTCACATTTGTTGGTAAAAATCCAATTCAGCTTCAAAATTCAAATTTTGAGACAGAATTCAAATTCAAAAAGCAAACATTTATTCAGGTTCCCTGGGGTGGGGAAGCAGAAAAACCACTTGTTTTCCGGATCCGACCTCTCCCTGAGGAGTTATCCCAGAACGTATCTCACATTTGTTGGTAAACATCCAATTCAGCCTCAAAAGTGAAATTTTGAGACAGAATTCAAATTCAAAAAGAAAACATATATTCTGGTTCCCCTGGGGTGGGGAAGCTGAAAAACAATTTGTTTTTCGGATCTGACCTCTCTCAGAGGAGTTAGCCCAGGGCATATCTCACATTTGTTGGTAAACCTCCAATTCAGCTTCAAAATTCAAATTTTGAGACAGAATTAAAATTCAAAAAGAAAACATATATTCAGGTTCCCCTGGGATGGGGAATCTGGAAAACCACTTGTTTTCCGGATCCAACCTCTCCCTGAGGAGTTGTCCCAGAGCGTATATCGCATTTGTTGGTAAACATCCCATTCAGCCTCAAAAGTCAAATTTTGAGACAGAATTCAAATTCAGAAAGAAAACATATATTCAGATTCTCCTGGGATGGGGAATCCGAAAAACCAATTGTTTTTCGGATCCGACCTCTCTTAGAGGAGTTAGCCCAGGGCATATCTCACATTTGTTGGTAAACATCCAATTCAGCCTCAAAAGTCAAATTTTGAGACAGAAATCAAATTCAAAAAGCAAACATTTATTCAGGTTCCCTGGGGTGGGGAAGCAGAAAAACCACTTGTTTTCCGGATCCGACCTCTCCCTGAGGAGTTATCCCAGAACGTATCTCACATTTGTTGGTAAACATCCAATTCAGCATCAAAAGTCAAATTTTGAGACAGAATTCAAATTCAAAAAGAAAACATATATTCAGGTTCTCCTGGGATGGGGAATCCGAAAAACCACTTGTTTTTCGGATCCGACCTCTCTCAGAGGAGTTAGCCCAGGGCATATCTCACATTTGTTGGTAAACCTCCAATTCAGCTTCAAAATTCAAATTTTGAGACAGAATTCAAATTCAAAAAGAAAACATATATTCAGGTTCCCCTGGGGTGGGGAAGCTGAAAAACCACTTGTTTTCCGAATCCCACACCTTCTCTGAGGAGTTGTCCCAGAGCGTATATCGCATTTGTTGGTAAACATCCAATTCAGGTTCAAAATTCAAATTTTGAGAAAGAATTCAAATTTAAAAAGCAAACATTTATTCAGGTTCCCTGGGGTGGGGAAGCTGAAAAACCACTTGTTTTTCGGATCCGACCTCTCCCTGAGGAGTTAGCCCAGAGCGTATATCGCATTTGTTGGTAAAAATCCAATTCAGCTTCAAAATTCAAATTTTGAGACAGAATTCAAATTCAAAAAGAAAACATATATTCTGGTTCCCCTGGGGTGGGGAAGCTGAAAAACAATTTGTTTTCCGAATCCCACCCCTTCTCTGTGGAATTAGCCCACGGCGAATGTCACATTTGTTGGTAAAAATCCAATTCAGCTTCAAAATTCAAATTTTGAGACAGAATTAAAATTCAAAAAGAAAACATATATTCAGGTTCCCCTGGGGTGGGGAAGCTGAAAAACCACTTGTTTTCCGGATCCAACCTCTCCCTGAGGAGTTGTCCCAGAGCGTATATCGCATTTGTTGGTAAAAATCCCATTCAGCCTGAAAAGTCAAATTTTGAGACAGAATTCAAATGCAAAAAGAAAACATATATTCAGATTCTCCTGGGATGGGGAATCCGAAAAACCACTTGTTTTTCGGATCTGACCTCTCTCAGAGGAGTTAGCCCAGGGCATATCTCACATTTCTTGGTAAACATCCAATTCAGCCTCAAATGTCAAATTTTGAGACAGAATTAAAATTCAAAAAGAAAACATATATTCAGGTTCCCCTGGGGTGGGGAAGCTAAAAACAACTTGTTTTCCGAATCCCACACCTTCTCTGTGGAATTAGCCCACGGCGCATCTCCCATTTGTTGGTAAAAATCCAATTCAGCTTCAAAATTCAAATTTTGAGACAGAATTCAAATTCAAAAAGCAAACATTTATTCAGGTTCCCTGGGTTGGGGAAGCCGAAAAACCACTTGTTTTCCGTATCTGACCTCTCATTGAGGAGTTATCCTAGAGCGTATCTCACATTTGGTGGTAAAAATCCAATTCAGCCTCAAAAGTCAAATTTTGAGACAGAATTCAAATTCAAAAAGAAAACATATATTCAGATTCTCCTGGGATGGGGAATCCGAAAAACCACTTGTTTTTCGGATACGACCTCTCTTAGAGGAGTTAGCCCAGGGCATATCTCACATTTGTTGGTAAACATCCAATTCAGCCTCAAAAGTCAAATTTTGAGACAGAAATCAAATTCAAAAAGCAAACATTTATTCAGGTTCCCTGGGGTGGGGAAGCAGAAAAACCACTTGTTTTCCGGATCCGACCTCTCCCTGAGGAGTTATCCCAGAACGTATCTCACATTTGTTGGTAAACATCCAATTCAGCCTCAAAAGTCAAATTTTGAGACAGAATTCAAATTCAAAAAGAAAACATATATTCTGGTTCCCCTGGGGTGGGGAAGCTGAAAAACAATTTGTTTTCCGAATCCCACCCCTTCTCTGTGGAATTAGCCCACGGCGAATGTCACATTTGTTGGTAAAAATCCAATTCAGCTTCAAAATTCAAATTTTGAGACAGAATTCAAATTCAAAAAGAAAACATTTATTCAGGTTCCCTGGGATGGGGAATCCGAAAAACCACTTCTTTTTCGGATCCGACCTCTCTCAGAGGAGTTAGCCCAGGGCATATCTCACATTTGTTGGTAAACCTCCAATTCAGCTTCAAAATTCAAATTTTGAGACAGAATTAAAATTCAAAAAGAAAACATATATTCAGGTTCCCCTGGGGTGGGGAAGCTGAAAAACCACTTGTTTTCCGAATCCCACACCTTCTCTGAGGAGTTGTCCCAGAGCGTATATCGCATTTGTTGGTAAACATCCAATTCAGGTTCAAAATTCAAATTTTGAGAAAGAATTCAAATTTAAAAAGCAAACATTTATTCAGGTTCCCTGGGGTGGGGAAGCTGAAAAACCACTTGTTTTTCGGATCCGACCTCTCCCTGAGGAGTTAGCCCAGAGCGTATATCGCATTTGTTGGTAAAAATCCAATTCAGCTTCAAAATTCAAATTTTGAGACAGAATTCAAATTCAAAAAGCAAATGTATATTCAGGTTCCCCTAGGACGGGGAATCTGAAAAACCACTTGTTTTCCGGATCCGACCTCTCCCTGAGGAGTTGTCCCAGAGCGTATATCGCATTTGTTGGTAAAAATCCCATTCAGCCTGAAAAGTCAAATTTTGAGACAGAATTCAAATGCAAAAAGAAAACATATATTCAGATTCTCCTGGGATGGGGAATCCGAAAAACCACTTGTTTTTCGGATCCGACCTCTCTCAGAGGAGTTAGCCCAGGGCATATCTCACATTTCTTGGTAAACATCCAATTCAGCCTCAAAAGTCAAATTTTGAGACAGAATTAAAATTCAAAAAGAAAACATATATTCAGGTTCCCCTGGGGTGGGGAAGCTAAAAACAACTTGTTTTCCGAATCCCACACCTTCTCTGTGGAATTAGCCCACGGCGCATCTCACATTTGTTGGTAAAAATCCAATTCAGCTTCAAAATTCAAATTTTGAGACAGAATTCAAATTCAAAAAGCAAACATTTATTCAGGTTCCCTGGGTTGGGGAAGCCGAAAAACCACTTGTTTTCCGTATCTGACCTCTCATTGAGGAGTTATCCTAGAGCGTATCTCACATTTGTTGGTAAAAATCCAATTCAGCCTCAAAAGTCAAATTTTGAGACAGAATTCAAATTCAAAAAGCAAACATTTATTCAGGTTCCCTGTGGTGGGGAAGCAGAAAAACCACTTATTTTCCAGATCCGACCTCTCCCTGAGGAGTTATCCCAGAACGTATCTCACATTTGTTGGTAAACATCCAATTCAGCCTCAAAAGTCAAATTTTGAGACAGAATTCAAATTCAAAAAGAAAACATATATTCTGGTTCCCCTGGGGTGGGGAAGCTGAAAAACCAGTTGTTTTCCGAATCCCACACCTTCTCTGTGGAATTAGCCCACGGCGAATCTCACATTTGTTGGTAAAAATCCAATTCAGCTTCAAAATTCAAATTTTGAGACAGAATTCAAATTCAAAAAGAAAACATTTATTCAGGTTCCCTGGGATGGGGAATCCGAAAAACCACTTGTTTTTCGGATCCGACCTCTCTTAGAGGAGTTAGCCCCGAGCATATCTCTCATTTGTTGGTAAACATCCAATTCAGCTTCAAAATTCAAATTTTGAGACAGAATTCAAATTCAAAAAGCAAACATTTATTCAGGTTCCCTGGGGTGGGGAAGCAGAAAAACCACTTGTTTTCCGGATCCCACACCTTCTCTGTGGAATTAGCCCACGGCGCATCTCACATTTGTTGGTAAAAATCCAATTCAGCTTCAAAATTCAAATTTTGAGACAGAATTCAAATTCAAAAAGCAAACATTTATTCAGGTTCCCTGGGGTGGGGAAGCTAAAAACAACTTGTTTTCCGAATCCCACACCTTCTCTGTGGAATTAGCCCACGGCGCATCTCACATTTGTTGGTAAAAATCCAATTCAGCTTCAAAATTCAAATTTTGAGACAGAATTCAAATTCAAAAAGCAAACATTTATTCAGGTTCCCTGGGTTGGGGAAGCCAAAAAACCACTTGTTTTCCGTATCTGACCTCTCATTGAGGAGTTATCCTAGAGCGTATCTCACATTTGTTGGTAAAAATCCAATTCAGCCTCAAAAGTCAAATTTTGAGAAAGAATTCAAATTCAAAAAGCCAATGTATATTCAGGTTCCCCTGGGATGGGGAATCTGGAAAACCACTTGTTTTCCGGATCCAACCTCTCCCTGAGGAGTTGTCCCAGAGCGTATATCGCATTTGTTGGTAAACATCCCATTCAGCCTCAAAAGTCAAATTTTGAGACAGAATTCAAATTAAAAAAGAAAACATATATTCAGATTCTCCTGGGATGGGGAATCCGAAAAACCACTTGTTTTTCGGATACGACCTCTCTTAGAGGAGTTAGCCCAGGGCATATCTCACATTTGTTGGTAAACATCCAATTCAGCTTCAAAATTCAAATTTTGAGACAGAATTAAAATTCAAAAAGAAAACATATATTCAGGTTCCCCTGGGGTGGGGAAGCTGAAAAACCACTTGTTTTCCGAATCCCACACCTTCTCTGAGGAGTTAGCCCAGGGCATATCTCACATTTGTTGGTAAACATCCAATTCAACTTCAAAATTCAAATTTTGAGACAGAATTCATATTCAAAAAGAAAACATATATTCAGGTTCCCCTGGGGTGGGGAAGCTAAAAACAACTTGTTTTCTGAATCCCACACCTTCTCTGTGGAATTAGCCCACGGCGCATCTCACATTTGTTGGTAAAAATCCAATTCAGCTTCAAAATTCAAATTTTGAGACAGAATTCAAATTCAAAAAGCAAACATTTATTCAGGTTCCCTGGGTTGGGGAAGCCGGAAAACCACTTGTTTTCCGTATCTGACCTCTCATTGAGGAGTTATCCTAGAGCGTATCTCACATTTGTTGGTAAAAATCCAATTCAGCCTCAAAAGTCAAATTTTGAGAAAGAATTCAAATTCAAAAAGCCAATGTATATTCAGGTTCCCCTGGGATGGGGAATCTGGAAAACCACTTGTTTTCCGGATCCAACCTCTCCCTGAGGAGTTGTCCCAGAGCGTATATCGCATTTGTTGGTAAAAATCCAATTCAGCTTCAAAATTCAAATTTTGAGACAGAATTCAAATTCAAAAAGCAAATGTATATTCAGGTTCCCCTAGGACGGGGAATCTGAAAAACCACTTGTTTTCCGGATCCAACCTCTCCCTGAGGAGTTGTCCCAGAGCGTATATCGCATTTGTTGGTAAAATCCCATTCAGCCTGAAAAGTCAAATTTTGAGACAGAATTCAAATGCAAAAAGAAAACATATATTCAGATTCTCCTGGGATGGGGAATCCGAAAAACCACTTGTTTTTCGGATCAGACCTCTCTCAGAGGAGTAAGCCCAGGGTATATCTCATATTTGTTGGTAAACATCCGATTCAGCTTCAAAATTCAAATTTTGAGACAGAATTCAAATTCAAAAAGCAAATGTATATTCAGGTTCCCCTGGGATGGGGAATCTGGAAAACCACTTGTTTTCCGGATCCAACCTCTCCCTGAGGAGTTGTCCCAGAGCGTATATCGCATTTGTTGGTAAAAATCCAATTCAGCTTCAAAATTCAAATTTTGAGACAGAATTCAAATTCAAAAAGCAAATGTATATTCAGGTTCCCCTAGGACGGGGAATCTGAAAAACCACTTGTTTTCCGGATCCAACCTCTCCCTGAGGAGTTGTCCCAGAGCGTATATCGCATTTGTTGGTAAAATCCCATTCAGCCTGAAAAGTCAAATTTTGAGACAGAATTCAAATGCAAAAAGAAAACATATATTCAGATTCTCCTGGGATGGGGAATCCGAAAAACCACTTGTTTTTCGGATCAGACCTCTCTCAGAGGAGTAAGCCCAGGGCATATCTCACATTTGTTGGTAAACATCCAATTCAGCCTCAAAAGTCAAATTTTGAGACAGAATTCAAATTCAAAAAGAAAACATATATTCAGGTTCCCCTGGGGTGGGGAAGCGGAAAAACCACTTGTTTTCCGAATCCCACACCTTCTCTGAGGAGTTAGCCCAGGGCATATCTCACATTTGTTGGTAAACATCCAATTCAACTTCAAAATTCAAATTTTGAGACAGAATTCATATTCAAAAAGAAAACATATATTCAGGTTCCCCTGGGGTGGGGAAGCTAAAAACAACTTGTTTTCTGAATCCCACACCTTCTCTGTGGAATTAGCCCACGGCGCATCTCACATTTGTTGGTAAAAATCCAATTCAGCTTCAAAATTCAAATTTTGAGACAGAATTCAAATTCAAAAAGCAAACATTTATTCAGGTTCCCTGGGTTGGGGAAGCCGGAAAACCACTTGTTTTCCGTATCTGACCTCTCATTGAGGAGTTATCCTAGAGCGTATCTCACATTTGTTGGTAAAAATCCAATTCAGCCTCAAAAGTCAAATTTTGAGAAAGAATTCAAATTCAAAAAGCCAATGTATATTCAGGTTCCCCTGGGATGGGGAATCTGGAAAACCACTTGTTTTCCGGATCCAACCTCTCCCTGAGGAGTTGTCCCAGAGCGTATATCGCAATTGTTGGTAAACATCCCATTCAGCCTCAAAAGTCAAATTTTGAGACAGAATTCAAATTCAAAAAGAAAACATATATTCAGATTCTCCTGGGATGGGGAATCCGAAAAACCACTTGTTTTTCGGATACGACCTCTCTTAGAGGAGTTAGCCCAGGGCATATCTCACATTTGTTGGTAAACATCCAATTCAGCCTCAAAAGTCAAATTTTGAGACTGAAATCAAATTCAAAAAGCAAACATTTATTCAGGTTCCCTGGGGTGGGGAAGCAGAAAAACCACTTGTTTTCCGGATCCGACCTCTCCCTGAGGAGTTATCCCAGAACATATCTCACATTTGTTGGTAAACATCCAATTCAGCCTCAAAAGTCAAACTTTGAGACAGAATTCAAATTCAAAAATTAAACATATATTCTGGTTCCCCTGGGGTGGGGAAGCTGAAAAACAATTTGTTTTCCGAATCCCACCCCTTCTCTGTGGAATTAGCCCACGGGAATGTCACATTTGTTGGTAAAAATCCAATTCAGCTTCAAAATTCAAATTTTGAGACAGAATTCAAATTCAAAAAGAAAACATTTATTCAGGTTCCCTGGGGTGCGGAAGCCGAAAAACCACTTTTTTTCCGGATCCGACCTCTCCCTGAGGAGTTATCCCAGAGCGTATATCGCATTTGTTGGTAAACATCCAATTCAGCATCAAAAGTCAAATTTTGAGACAGAATTCAAATTCAAAAAGAAAACATATATTCAGATTCTCCTGGGATGGGGAATCCGAAAAACCACTTGTTTTTCGGATCCGACCTCTCTCAGAGGAGTTAGCCCACGGCGCATCTCACATTTGTTGGTAAACATCCAATTCAGCTTCAAAATTCAAATTTTGAGACAGAATTCAAATTCAAAAAGCAAACATTTATTCAGGTTCCCTGGGGTGGGGAAGCTGAAAAACCACTTGTTTTCCGGATCCGACCTCTCCCTGAGGAGTTATCCCAGAGCGTATCTCACATTTGTTGGTAAACATCGAATTCAGCATCAAAAGTCAAATTTTGAGACAGAATTCAAATTCAAAAAGCAAATGTATATTCAGGTTCCCCTAGGACGGGGAATCTGAAAAACCACTTGTTTTCCGGATCCAACCTCTCCCTGAGGAGTTGTCCCAGAGCGTATATCGCATTTGTTGGTAAAAATCCCATTTAGCCTCAAAAGTCAAATTTTGAGACAGAATTCAAATTCAAAAAGCAAATGTATATTCAGATTCTCCTTGGATGGGGAATACGAAAAACCACTTGTTTTTCGGATCCGACCTCTCTCAGAGGAGTTAGCCCAGGGCATATCTCACATTTGTTGGTAAACATCCAATTCAGCCTCAAAAGTCAAATTTTGAGACAGAATTCAAATTCAAAAAGAAAACATATATTCAGGTTCCCCTGGGGTGGGGAAGCTGAAAAACCACTTGTTTTCCGAATCCCACACCTTCTCTGTGGACTTAGCCCACGGCGCATCTCACATTTGTTGGAAAAAATCCAATTCAGCCTCAAAAGTCAAATTTTGAGACAGAATTCAAATTCAAAAAGCAAATGTATATTCAGATTCTCCTGGGATGGGGAATCCGAAAAACCACTTGTTTTACGGATCCGACCTCTCTCAGAGTAGTTAGCACCGAGCATATCTCTCATTTGTTGGTAAACATCCAATTCAGCTTCAAAATTCAAATTTTCAGACAGAATTCAAATTCAAAAAGAAAATACATATTCAGGTTCCCCTGGGGTGGGGAAGCTGAAAAACCACTTGTTTTCCGAATCCCACACCTTCTCTGTGGAATTAGCTCATGGCGCATGTCACATTTGTTGGTAAAAATCCAATTCAGCTTCAAAATTCAAATTTTGAGACAGAATTCAAATTCAAAAAGCTAACATTTATTCAGGTTCCCTGGGGTGGGGAAGCCGAAAAACCACTTGTTTTTCGGATCCGACCTCTCCCTGAGGAGTTAGCCCAGAGCGTATATCGCATTTGTTGGTAAAAATCCAATTCAGCTTCAAAATTCAAATTTTGAGACAGAATTCAAATTCAAAAAGCAAATGTATATTCAGGTTCCCCTAGGACGGGGAATCTGAAAAACCACTTGTTTTCCGGATCCAACCTCTCCCTGAGGAGTTGTCCCAGGGCATATCTCACATTTCTTGGTAAACATCCAATTCAGCCTCAAAAGTCAAATTTTGAGACAGAATTAAAATTCAAAAAGAAAACATATATTCAGGTTCCCCTGGGGTGGGGAAGCTAAAAACAACTTGTTTTCCGAATCCCACACCTTCTCTGAGGAGTTAGCCCAGGGCATATCTCACATTTGTTGGTAAACATCCAATTCAACTTCAAAATTCAAATTTTGAGACAGAATTCATATTCAAAAAGAAAACATATATTCAGGTTCCCCTGGGGTGGGGAAGCTAAAAACAACTTGTTTTCTGAATCCCACACCTTCTCTGTGGAATTAGCCCACGGCGCATCTCACATTTGTTGGTAAAAATCCAATTCAGCTTCAAAATTCAAATTTTGAGACAGAATTCAAATTCAAAAAGCAAACATTTATTCAGGTTCCCTGGGTTGGGGAAGCCGGAAAACCACTTGTTTTCCTTATCTGACCTCTCATTGAGGAGTTATCCTAGAGCGTATCTCACATTTGTTGGTAAAAATCCAATTCAGCCTCAAAAGTCAAATTTTGAGAAAGAATTCAAATTCAAAAAGCCAATGTATATTCAGGTTCCCCTGGGATGGGGAATCTGGAAAACCACTTGTTTTCCGGATCCAACCTCTCCCTGAGGAGTTGTCCCAGAGCGTATATCGCAATTGTTGGTAAACATCCCATTCAGCCTCAAAAGTCAAATTTTGAGACAGAATTCAAATTCAAAAAGAAAACATATATTCAGATTCTCCTGGGATGGGGAATCCGAAAAACCACTTGTTTTTCGGATACGACCTCTCTTAGAGGAGTTAGCCCAGGGCATATCTCACATTTGTTGGTAAACATCCAATTCAGCCTCAAAAGTCAAATTTTGAGACTGAAATCAAATTCAAAAAGCAAACATTTATTCAGGTTCCCTGGGGTGGGGAAGCAGAAAAACCACTTGTTTTCCGGATCCGACCTCTCCCTGAGGAGTTATCCCAGAACATATCTCACATTTGTTGGTAAACATCCAATTCAGCCTCAAAAGTCAAACTTTGAGACAGAATTCAAATTCAAAAATTAAACATATATTCTGGTTCCCCTGGGGTGGGGAAGCTGAAAAACAATTTGTTTTCCGAATCCCACCCCTTCTCTGTGGAATTAGCCCACGGCGAATCTCACATTTGTTGGTAAAAATCCAATTCAGCTTCAAAATTCAAATTTTGAGACAGAATTCAAATTCAAAAAGCAAACATTTATTCAGGTTCCCTGGGTTGGGGAAGCCGGAAAATCACTTGTTTTCCGTATCTGACCTCTCATTGAGGAGTTATCCTAGAGCGTATCTCACATTTGTTGGTAAAAATCCAATTCAGCCTCAAAAGTCAAATTTTGAGAAAGAATTCAAATTCAAAAAGCCAATGTATATTCAGGTTCCCCTGGGATGGGGAATCTGGAAACCACTTGTTTTCCGGATCCAACCTCTCCCTGAGGAGTTGTCCCAGAGCGTATATCGCATTTGTTGGTAAACATCCCATTCAGCCTCAAAAGTCAAATTTTGAGACAGAATTCAAATTCAAAAAGAAAACATATATTCAGATTCTCCTGGGATGGGGAATCCGAAAAACCACTTGTTTTTCGGATACGACCTCTCTTAGAGGAGTTAGCCCAGGGCATATCTCACATTTGTTGGTAAACATCCAATTCAGCCTCAAAAGTCAAATTTTGAGACAGAAATCAAATTCAAAAAGCAAACATTTATTCAGGTTCCCTGGGGTGGGGAAGCAGAAAAACCACTTGTTTTCCGGATCCGACCTCTCCCTGAGGAGTTATCCCAGAACATATCTCACATTTGTTGGTAAACATCCAATTCAGCCTCAAAAGTCAAACTTTGAGACAGAATTCAAATTCAAAAATTAAACATATATTCTGGTTCCCCTGGGGTGGGGAAGCTGAAAAACAATTTGTTTTCCGAATCCCACCCCTTCTCTGTGGAATTAGCCCACGGCGAATCTCACATTTGTTGGTAAAAATCCAATTCAGCTTCAAAATTCAAATTTTGAGACAGAATTCAAATTCAAAAAGAAAACATTTATTCAGGTTCCCTGGGGTGCGGAAGCCGAAAAACCACTTTTTTTCCGGATCCGACCTCTCCCTGAGGAGTTATCCCAGAGCGTATATCGCATTTGTTGGTAAACATCCAATTCAGCATCAAAAGTCAAATTTTGAGACAGAATTCAAATTCAAAAAGAAAACATATATTCAGATTCTCCTGGGATGGGGAATCCGAAAAACCACTTGTTTTTCGGATCCGACCTCTCTCAGAGGAGTTAGCCCACGGCGCATCTCACATTTGTTGGTAAACATCCAATTCAGCTTCAAAATTCAAATTTTGAGACAGAATTCAAATTCAAAAAGCAAACATTTATTCAGGTTCCCTGGGGTGGGGAAGCTGAAAAACCAATTGTTTTCCGGATCCGACCTCTCCCTGAGGAGTTATCCCAGAGCGTATCTCACATTTGTTGGTAAACATCGAATTCAGCATCAAAAGTCAAATTTTGAGACAGAATTCAAATTCAAAAAGCAAATGTATATTCAGGTTCCCCTAGGACGGGGAATCTGAAAAACCACTTGTTTTCCGGATCCAACCTCTCCCTGAGGAGTTGTCCCAGAGCGTATATCGCATTTGTTGGTAAAAATCCCATTTAGCCTCAAAAGTCAAATTTTGAGACAGAATTCAAATTCAAAAAGCAAATGTATATTCAGATTCTCCTTGGATGGGGAATACGAAAAACCACTTGTTTTTCGGATCCGACCTCTCTCAGAGGAGTTAGCCCAGGGCATATCTCACATTTGTTGGTAAACATCCAATTCAGCCTCAAAAGTCAAATTTTGAGACAGAATTCAAATTCAAAAAGAAAACATATATTCAGGTTCCCCTGGGGTGGGGAAGCTGAAAAACCACTTGTTTTCCGAATCCCACACCTTCTCTGTGGACTTAGCCCACGGCGCATCTCACATTTGTTGGAAAAAATCCAATTCAGCCTCAAAAGTCAAATTTTGAGACAGAATTCAAATTCAAAAAGCAAATGTATATTCAGATTCTCCTGGGATGGGGAATCCGAAAAACCACTTGTTTTACGGATCCGACCTCTCTCAGAGTAGTTAGCACCGAGCATATCTCTCATTTGTTGGTAAACATCCAATTCAGCTTCAAAATTCAAATTTTGAGACAGAATTCAAATTCAAAAAGAAAATACATATTCAGGTTCCCCTGGGGTGGGGAAGCTGAAAAACCACTTGTTTTCCGAATCCCACACCTTCTCTGTGGAATTAGCCCATGGCGCATGTCACATTTGTTGGTAAAAATCCAATTCAGCTTCAAATTCAAATTTTGAGACAGAATTCAAATTCAAAAAGCTAACATTTATTCAGGTTCCCTGGGGTGGGGAAGCCGAAAAACCACTTGTTTTCCGGATCCGACCTCTCCCTGAGGAGTTGTCCCAGAGCGTATATCGCATTTGTTGGTAAGAATCCAATTCATCCTCAAAAGTCAAATTTTTAGACAGAATTCAAATTCAAAAAGAAAGCATATATTCAGATTCTCCTGGGATGGGGAATCCGAAAAACCATTTGTTTTTCGGATCTGACCTCTCTCAGAGGAGTTAGCCCAGGGCATATCTCACATTTGTTGGTAAACATCCAATTCAACTTCAAAATTCAAATTTTGAGACAGAATTCATATTCAAAAAGAAAACATATATTCAGGTTCCCCTGGGGTGGGGAAGCTAAAAACAACTTGTTTTCCGAATCCCACACCTTCTCTGTGGAATTAGCCCACGGCGCATCTCACATTTGTTGGTAAAAATCCAATTCAGCTTCAAAATTCAAATTTTTAGACAGAATTCAAATTCAAAAAGCAAACATTTATTCAGGTTCCCTGGGGTGCGGAAGCCGAAAAACCACTTGTTTTCCGGATCCGACCTCTCCCTGAGGAGTTATCCCAGAGCGTATATCGCATTTGTTGGTAAAAATCCAATTCAGCCTCAAAAGTCAAATTTTGAGACAGAATTCAAATTCAAAAAGAAAACATATATTCAGATTCTCCTGGGATGGGGAATCCGAAAAACCACTTGTTTTTCGGATACGACCTCTCTTAGAGGAGTTAGCCCAGGGCATATCTCACATTTGTTGGTAAACATCCAATTCAGCCTCAAAAGTCAAATTTTGAGACAGAAATCAAATTCAAAAAGCAAACATTTATTCAGGTTCCCTGGGGTGGGGAAGCAGAAAAACCACTTGTTTTCCGGATCCGACCTCTCCCTGAGGAGTTATCCCAGAACATATCTCACATTTGTTGGTAAACATCCAATTCAGCCTCAAAAGTCAAACTTTGAGACAGAATTCAAATTCAAAAAGAAAACATATATTCTGGTTCCCCTGGGGTGGGGAAGCTGAAAAACAATTTGTTTTCCGAATCCCACCCCTTCTCTGTGGAATTAGCCCACGGCGAATCTCACATTTGTTGGTAAAAATCCAATTCAGCTTCAAAATTCAAATTTTGAGACAGAATTCAAATTCAAAAAGAAAACATTTATTCAGGTTCCCTGGGGTGCGGAAGCTGAAAAACCACTTTTTTTCCGGATCCGACCTCTCCCTGAGGAGTTATCCCAGAGCGTATATCGCATTTGTTGGTAAACATCCAATTCAGCATCAAAAGTCAAATTTTGAGACAGAATTCAAATTCAAAAAGAAAACATATATTCAGATTCTCCTGGGATGGGGAATCCGAAAAACCACTTGTTTTTCGGATCCGACCTCTCTCAGAGGAGTTAGCCCACGGCGCATCTCACATTTGTTGGTAAACATCCAATTCAGCTTCAAAATTCAAATTTTGAGACAGAATTCAAATTCAAAAAGCAAACATTTATTCAGGTTCCCTGGGGTGGGGAAGCTGAAAAACCAATTGTTTTCCGGATCCGACCTCTCCCTGAGGAGTTATCCCAGAGCGTATCTCACATTTGTTGGTAAACATCGAATTCAGCATCAAAAGTCAAATTTTGAGACAGAATTCAAATTCAAAAAGCAAATGTATATTCAGGTTCCCCTAGGACGGGGAATCTGAAAAACCACTTGTTTTCCGGATCCAACCTCTCCCTGAGGAGTTGTCCCAGAGCGTATATCGCATTTGTTGGTAAAAATCCCATTTAGCCTCAAAAGTCAAATTTTGAGACAGAATTCAAATTCAAAAAGCAAATGTATATTCAGATTCTCCTTGGATGGGGAATACGAAAAACCACTTGTTTTTCGGATCCGACCTCTCTCAGAGGAGTTAGCCCAGGGCATATCTCACATTTGTTGGTAAACATCCAATTCAGCCTCAAATGTCAAATTTTGAGACAGAATTCAAATTCAAAAAGAAAACATATATTCAGGTTCCCCTGGGGTGGGGAAGCTGAAAAACCACTTGTTTTCCGAATCCCACACCTTCTCTGTGGACTTAGCCCACGGCGCATCTCACATTTGTTGGAAAAAATCCAATTCAGCCTCAAAAGTCAAATTTTGAGACAGAATTCAAATTCAAAAAGCAAATGTATATTCAGATTCTCCTGGGATGGGGAATCCGAAAAACCACTTGTTTTACGGATCCGACCTCTCTCAGAGTAGTTAGCACCGAGCATATCTCTCATTTGTTGGTAAACATCCAATTCAGCTTCAAAATTCAAATTTTCAGACAGAATTCAAATTCAAAAAGAAAATACATATTCAGGTTCCCCTGGGGTGGGGAAGCTGAAAAACCACTTGTTTTCCGAATCCCACACCTTCTCTGTGGAATTAGCTCATGGCGCATGTCACATTTGTTGGTAAAAATCCAATTCAGCTTCAAAATTCAAATTTTGAGACAGAATTCAAATTCAAAAAGCTAACATTTATTCAGGTTCCCTGGGGTGGGGAAGCCGATAAACCACTTGTTTTCCGGATCCGACCTCTCCCTGAGGAGTTGTCCGAGAGCGTATATCTCATTTGTTGGTAAAAATCCAATTCATCCTCAAAAGTCAAATTTTTAGACAGAATTCAAATTCAAAAAGAAAGCATATATTCAGATTCTCCTGGGATGGGGAATCCGAAAAACCATTTGTTTTTCGGATCTGACCTCTCTCAGAGGAGTTAGCCCAGGGCATATCTCCCATTTGTTGGTAAACATCCAATTCAGCTTCAAAATTCAAATTTTGAGACAGAATTCAAATTCAAAAAGCAAACATTTATTCAGGTTCCCTGGGGTGGGGAAGCCGAAAAACCACTTGTTTTCCGTATCTGACCTCTCATTGAGGAGTTATGCTAGAGCGTATCTCACATTTGTTGGTAAAAATCCAATTCAGCCTCAAAAGTCAAATTTTGAGACAGAATTCAAATTCAAAAAGCCAATGTATATTCAGGTTCCCCTTGGATGGGTAATCTGAAAAACCATTTGTTTTCCGGATCCAACCTCTCCCTGAGGAGTTGTCCCAGAGTGTATATTGCATTTGTTGGTAAAAATCCAATTCAGCCTCAAAAGTCAAATTTTGAGACAGAATTCAAATTCAAAAAGCAAATGTATATTCAGATTCTCCTGGGATGGGGAATCCGAAAAACCACTTGTTTTTCGGATCCGACCTCTCTCAGAGTAGTTAGCCCCGAGCATATCTGTCATTTGTTGGTAAACATCCAATTCAGCTTCAAAATTCAAATTTTGAGACAGAATTCAAATTAAAAAAGAAAACATATATGCTGGTTCCCCTGGGGTGGGGAAGCCGAAAAACCACTTGTTTTCCGTATCTGACCTCTCAATGAGGAGTTATCCTAGAGCGTATCTCACATTTGTTGGTAAAAATCCAATTCAGCTTCAAAATTCAAATTTTGAGACAGAATTCAAATTCAAAAAGCAAACATTTATTCAGGTTCCCTGGGGTGGGGAAGCTAAAAAACCACTTGTTTTCCGGATCCGACCTCTCCCTGAGGAGTTATCCCAGAGCATATCTCACATTTGTTGGTAAACATCCAATTCATCATCAAAAGTCAAATTTTGAGACAGAATTCAAACTCAAAAAGCAAATGTATATTCAGATTCTCCTGGGATGGGGAATCCAAAAAACCACTTGTTTTTCGGATCCGACCTCTCTGAGAGGAGTTAGCCCAGGGCATATCTCACATTTGTTGGTAAACATCCAATTCATCCTCAAAAGTCAAATTTTGAGACAGAAATCAAATTCAAAAAGCAAACATTTATTCAGGTTCCCTGGGGTGGGGAAGCTGAAAAACCACTTGTTTTCCGGATCCGACCTCTCCCTGAGGAGTTATCCCAGAGCGTATCTCACATTTGTTGGTAAACATCCAATTCAGCCTCAAAAGTCAAATTTTGAGACAGAATTCAAATTCAAAAAGAAAACATATATTCTGGTTCCCCTGGGGTGGGGAAGCTGAAAAACAACTTGTTTTCCGAATCCCACCCCTTCTCTGTGGAATTAGCCCACGGCGTATCTCACATTTGTTGGTAAAAATCCAATTCAGCTTCAAAATTCAAATTTTGAGACAGAATTCAAATTCAAAAAGCAAATGTATATTCAGATTCTCCTGGGATGGGGAATCCGAAAAACCGCTTGTTTTTCGGATCCGACCTCTCTCAGAGGAGTTAGCCCAGGGCATATCTCACATTTGTTGGTAAACATCCAATTCAGCTTCAAAATTCAAATTTTGAGACAGAATTCATATTCAAAAAGAAAACATATATTCAGGTTCCCCTGGGGTGGGGAAGCTGAAAAACCACTTGTTTTCAGAATCCCACACCTTCTCTGTGGAATTAGCCCACGGTGCATCTCACATTTGTTGGTAAAAATCCAATTCAGCTTCAAAATTCAAATTTTGAGACAGAATTCAAATTCAAAAAGCAAACATTTATTCAGGTTCCCTGGGGTGGGGAAGCTAAAAAACCACTTGTTTTCCGGATCCGACCTCTCCCTGAGGAGTTATCCCAGAACATATCTCACATTTGTTGGTAAACATCCAATTCAGCCTCAAAAGTCAAACTTTGAGACAGAATTCAAATTCAAAAATTAAACATATATTCTGGTTCCCCTGGGGTGGGGAAGCTGAAAAACAATTTGTTTTCCGAATCCCACCCCTTCTCTGTGGAATTAGCCCACGGCGAATCTCACATTTGTTGGTAAAAATCCAATTCAGCTTCAAAATTCAAATTTTGAGACAGAATTCAAATTCAAAAAGAAAATATTTATTCAGGTTCCCTGGGGTGCGGAAGCTGAAAAACCACTTTTTTTCCGGATCCGACCTCTCCCTGAGGAGTTATCCCAGAGCGTATATCGCATTTGTTGGTAAACATCCAATTCAGCATCAAAAGTCAAATTTTGAGACAGAATTCAAATTCAAAAAGAAAACATATATTCAGATTCTCCTGGGATGGGGAATCCGAAAAACCACTTGTTTTTCGGATCCGACCTCTCTCAGAGGAGTTAGCCCATGGCGCATCTCACATTTGTTGGTAAACATCCAATTCAGCTTCAAAATTCAAATTTTGAGACAGAATTCAAATTCAAAAAGCAAACATTTATTCAGGTTCCCTGGGGTGGGGAAGCTGAAAAACCAATTGTTTTCCGGATCCGACCTCTCCCTGAGGAGTTATCCCAGAGCGTATCTCACATTTGTTGGTAAACATCGAATTCAGCATCAAAAGTCAAATTTTGAGACAGAATTCAAATTCAAAAAGCAAATGTATATTCAGGTTCCCCTAGGACGGGGAATCTGAAAAACCACTTGTTTTCCGGATCCAACCTCTCCCTGAGTAGTTGTCCCAGAGCGTATATCGCATTTGTTGGTAAAAATCCCATTTAGCCTCAAAAGTCAAATTTTGAGACAGAATTCAAATTCAAAAAGCAAATGTATATTCAGATTCTCCTTGGATGGGGAATACGAAAAACCACTTGTTTTTCGGATCCGACCTCTCTCAGAGGAATTAGCCCAGGGCATATCTCACATTTGTTGGTAAACATCCAATTCAGCCTCAAAAGTCAAATTTTGAGACAGAATTCAAATTCAAAAAGAAAACATATATTCAGGTTCCCCTGGGGTGGGGAAGCTGAAAAACCACTTGTTTTCCGAATCCCACACCTTCTCTGTGGACTTAGCCCACGGCGCATCTCACATTTGTTGGAAAAAATCCAATTCAGCCTCAAAAGTCAAATTTTGAGACAGAATTCAAATTCAAAAAGCAAATGTATATTCAGATTCTCCTGGGATGGGGAATCCGAAAAACCACTTGTTTTACGGATCCGACCTCTCTCAGAGTAGTTAGCACCGAGCATATCTCTCATTTGTTGGTAAACATCCAATTCAGCTTCAAAATTCAAATTTTGAGGCAGAATTCAAATTCAAAAAGAAAATACATATTCAGGTTCCCCTGGGGTGGGGAAGCTGAAAAACCACTTGTTTTCCGAATCCCACACCTTCTCTGTGGAATTAGCTCATGGCGCATGTCACATTTGTTGGTAAAAATCCAATTCAGCTTCAAAATTCAAATTTTGAGACAGAATTCAAATTCAAAAAGCTAACATTTATTCAGGTTCCCTGGGGTGGGGAAGCCGATAAACCACTTGTTTTCCGGATCCGACCTCTCCCTGAGGAGTTGTCCCAGAGCGTATATCGCATTTGTTGGTAAAAATCCAATTCATCCTCAAAAGTCAAATTTTTAGACAGAATTCAAATTCAAAAAGAAAGCATATATTCAGATTCTCCTGGGATGGGGAATCCGAAAAACCAATTGTTTTTCGGATCTGACCTCTCTCAGAGGAGTTAGCCCAGGGCATATCTCCCATTTGTTGGTAAACATCCAATTCAACTTCAAAATTCAAATTTTGAGACAGAATTCAAATTCAAAAAGCTAACATTTATTCAGGTTCCCTGGGGTGGGGAAGCTAAAAACCACTTGTTTTCCGAATCCCACACCTTCTCTGTGGAATTAGCCCACGGCGCATCTCACATTTGTTGGTAAAAATCCAATTCAGCCTCAAAAGTCAAATTTTTAGACAGAATTCAAATTCAAAAAGCAAACATTTATTCAGGTTCCCTGGGTGGGGAATCTGAAAAACCACTTGTTTTCCGGATCCAACCTCTCCCTGAGGAGTTGTCCCAGAGCGTATATCGCATTTGTTGGTAAACATCCCATTCAGCCTCAAAAGTCAAATTTTGAGACAGAATTCAAATTCAAAAAGAAAACATATATTCAGATTCTCCTGGGATGGGGAATCCGAAAAACCACTTGTTTTTCGGATACGACCTCTCTTAGAGGAGTTAGCCCAGGGCATATCTCACATTTGTTGGTAAACATCCAATTCAGCCTCAAAAGTCAAATTTTGAGACAGAAATCAAATTCAAAAAGCAAACATTTATTCAGGTTCCCTGGGGTGGGGAAGCAGAAAAACCACTTGTTTTCCGGATCCGACCTCTCCCTGAGGAGTTATCCCAGAACATATCTCACATTTGTTGGTAAACATCCAATTCAGCCTCAAAAGTCAAACTTTGAGACAGAATTCAAATTCAAAAAGAAAACATATATTCTGGTTCCCCTGGGGTGGGGAAGCTGAAAAACCACTTTTTTTCCGAATCCCACCCCTTCTCTGTGGAATTAGCCCACGGCGAATCTCACATTTGTTGGTAAAAATCCAATTCAGCTTCAAAATTCAAATTTTGAGACAGAATTCAAATTCAAAAAGAAAACATTTATTCAGGTTCCCTGGGGTGCGGAAGCTGAAAAACCACTTTTTTTCCGGATCCGACCTCTCCCTGAGGAGTTATCCCAGAGCGTATATCGCATTTGTTGGTAAACATCCAATTCAGCATCAAAAGTCAAATTTTGAGACAGAATTCAAATTCAAAAAGAAAACATATATTCAGATTCTCCTGGGATGGGGAATCCGAAAAACCACTTGTTTTTCGGATCCGACCTCTCTCAGAGGAGTTAGCCCACGGCGCATCTCACATTTGTTGGTAAACATCCAATTCAGCTTCAAAATTCAAATTTTGAGACAGAATTCAAATTCAAAAAGCAAACATTTATTCAGTTTCCCTGGGGTGGGGAAGCTGAAAAACCAATTGTTTTCCGGATCCGACCTCTCCCTGAGGAGTTATCCCAGAGCGTATCTCACATTTGTTGGTAAACATCGAATTCAGCATCAAAAGTCAAATTTTGAGACAGAATTCAAATTCAAAAAGCAAATGTATATTCAGGTTCCCCTAGGACGGGGAATCTGAAAAACCACTTGTTTTCCGGATCCAACCTCTCCCTGAGGAGTTGTCCCAGAGCGTATATCGCATTTGTTGGTAAAAATCCCATTTAGCCTCAAAAGTCAAATTTTGAGACAGAATTCAAATTCAAAAAGCAAATGTATATTCAGATTCTCCTTGGATGGGGAATACGAAAAACCACTTGTTTTTCGGATCCGACCTCTCTCAGAGGAGTTAGCCCAGGGCATATCTCACATTTGTTGGTAAACATCCAATTCAGCCTCAAAAGTCAAATTTTGAGACAGAATTCAAATTCAAAAAGAAAACATATAATCAGGTTCCCCTGGGGTGGGGAAGCTGAAAAACCACTTGTTTTCCGAATCCCACACCTTCTCTGTGGACTTAGCCCACGGCGCATCTCACATTTGTTGGTAAAAATCCAATTCAGCCTCAAAAGTCAAATTTTGATACAGAATTCAAATTCAAAAAGCAAATGTATATTCAGATTCTTCTGGGATGGGGAATCCGAAAAACCACTTGTTTTACGGATCCGACCTCTCCCTGAGGAGTTGTCCCAGAGCGTATATCGCATTTGTTGGTAAACATCCAATTCAGCTTCAAAATTCAAATTTTGAGACAGAATAGATATTCAAAAAGAAAACATATATTCAGGTTACCCTGGGGTGGGGAAGCTGAAAAACCACTTGTTTTCCGAATCCCACACCTTCTCTGTGGAATTAGCTCATGGCGTCATGTCACATTTGTTGGTAAAAATCCAATTCAGCTTCAAATTCAAATTTTGAGACAGAATTCAAATTCAAAAAGCTAACATTTATTCAGGTTCCCTGGGGTGGGGAAGCCGATAAACCACTTGTTTTCCGGATCCGACCTCTCCCTGAGGAGTTGTCCGAGAGCGTATATCTCATTTGTTGGTAAAAATCCATTCAGCCTCAAAGTCAAATTTTGAGACAGAATTCAAATTCAAAAAGCAAATGTATATTCAAATTCTCCGGGATGGGGATCCGAAACCACTTGTTTTTCGGAGCCGACCTCGTCCTGAGGAGTTATCCCAGAGCGTATCTCACATTTGTTGGTAAACATCCAATTCAGCCTCAAAAGTCAAATTTTGAGACAGAATTCAAATTCAAAAAGCAATGTATATTCAGGTTCCCCTGGGATGGGTAATCTGAAAACCACTTTTTTTCCGATCCGACCTCTCCCTGAGAGTTATCCCAGAGTGTATATCGCATTTGTTGGTAAACATCCAATTCAGCATCAAAGTCAAATTTGAGACAGAATTCAAATTCAAAAAGAAAACATCTATTCAGGTTCCCCTGGGGTGGGGAAGCTGAAAAACCACTTGTTTTCCGAATCCCACACCTTCTCTGTGGAATTAGCCCACGGCGCATCTCACATTTGTTGGTAAACATCCAATTCAGCCTCAAAAGTCAAATTTTGAGACAGAATTCAAATTCAAAAAGAAAACATTTATTCAGGTTCCCTAGGGTGGGGAAGCCGAAAAACCACTTGTTTTCCGGATCCGACCTCTCTCAGAGAAGTTAGCCCAGGGCATATTGCACATTTGTTGGTAAACATCCAATTCAGATTCAAAATTCAAATTTTTAGACAGAATTCAAATTCAAAAAGAAAATACATATTCAGGTTCCCCTGGGGTGGGGAAGCTGAAAAACCACTTGTTTTCCGAATCCCACACCTTCTCTGTGGAATTAGCTCATGGCGCATGTCACATTTGTTGGTAAAAATCCAATTCAGCTTCAAAATTCAAATTTTGAGACAGAATTCAAATTCAAAAAGCTAACATTTATTCAGGTTCCCTGGGGTGGGGAAGCCGATAAACCACTTGTTTTCCGGATCCGACCTCTCCCTGAGGAGTTGTCCGAGAGCGTATATCTCATTTGTTGGTAAAAATCCAATTCAGCCTCAAAAGTCAAATTTTGAGACAGAATTCAAATTCAAAAAGCAAATGTATATTCAGATTCTCCTGGGATGGGGAATCCGAAAAACCACTTGTTTTTCGGATCCGACCTCTCCCTGAGGAGTTATCCCAGAGCGTATCTCACATTTGTTGGTAAACATCCAATTCAGCCTCAAAAGTCAAATTTTGAGACAGAATT
This sequence comes from Azemiops feae, assembly GCA_023970755.1. Classification (NCBI taxonomy): domain Eukaryota; kingdom Metazoa; phylum Chordata; class Lepidosauria; order Squamata; family Viperidae; genus Azemiops; species Azemiops feae. Next base: position 35,245 of record JALGBA010001106.1, on the reverse strand, counting down.
CAAATTCAAAAAGCCAATGTATATTCAGGTTCCCCTGGGATGGGTAATCTGAAAAACCACTTTTTTTCCGGATCCGACCTCTCCCTGAGGAGTTATCCCAGAGTGTATATCGCATTTGTTGGTAAACATCCAATTCAGCATCAAAAGTCAAATTTTGAGACAGAATTCAAATTCAAAAAGAAAACATCTATTCAGGTTCCCCTGGGGTGGGGAAGCTGAAAAACCACTTGTTTTCCGAATCCCACACCTTCTCTGTGGAATTAGCCCACGGCGCATCTCACATTTGTTGGTAAACATCCAATTCAGCCTCAAAAGTCAAATTTTGAGACAGAATTCAAATTCAAAAAGAAAACATTTATTCAGGTTCCCTAGGGTGGGGAAGCCGAAAAACCACTTGTTTTCCGGATCCGACCTCTCTCAGAGAAGTTAGCCCAGGGCATATTGCACATTTGTTGGTAAACATCCAATTCAGATTCAAAATTCAAATTTTGAGACAGAATTCAAATTCAAAAAGAAAACATATATTCAGATTCTCCTGGGATGGGGAATCCAAAAAACCACTTGTTTTCCGGATTTGACCTCTCCCTGAGGAGTTATCCCAGAGGGTATCTCACATTTGTTGGTAAACATCCAATTCAGATTCAAAATTCAAATTTTGAGACAGAATTCAAATTCAAAAAGAAAACATATATTCAGATTCTCCTGGGATGGGGAATCCAAAAAACCACTTGTTTTCTGGATTTCACCTCTCCCTGAGGAGTTATCCCAGAGCGTATCTCACATTTGTTGGTAAACATCGAATTCAGCCTCAAATGTCAAATTTTGAGACAGAATTCAAATTCAAAAAGAAAACATATATTCAGGTTCCCCTGGGGTGGGGAAGCTGAAAAACCACTTGTTTTCCGAATCCCACACCTTCTCTGTGGAATTAGCCCACGGCGCATCTCACATTTGTTGATAAAAATCCAATTCAGCTTTAAAATTCAAATTTCGAGACAGAATTCAAATTCAAAAAGCAAACATTTATTCAGGTTCCCTAGGGTGGGGAAGCCGAAAAACAACTTGTTTTCCGGATCCAACCTCTCCCTGAGGAGTTGTTCCAGAGTGTATATCGCAGTTGTTGGTAAAAATCCCATTCAGCCTCAAAACTCAAATTTTGAGACAGAATTCAAATTCAAAAAGAAAACATATATTCAGATTCTCCTGGGATGGGGAATCCAAAAAACCACTTGTTTTCCGGATTTGACCTCTCCCTGAGGAGTTATCCCAGAGGGTATCTCACATTTGTTGGTAAACATCCAATTCAGCCTCAAAAGTCAAATTTTGAGACAGAATTCAAATTCAAAAAGAAAACATATATTCAGATTCTCCTGGGATGGGGAATCCGAAAAACCACTTGTTTTTCGGATCAGACCTCTCTCAGAGGAGCTAGCCCAGGGTATATCTCACATTTGTTGGTAAACATCCAATTCAGCCTCAAAAGTCAAATTTTGAGACAGAATTTAAATTCAAAAAGAAAACATATATTCAGGTTCCCCTGGGGTGGGGAAGCTGAAAAACCACTTGTTTTCCGAATCCCACACCTTCTCTGTGGAATTAGCCCACCGCATATCTCACATTTGTTGGTAAAAATCCAATTAGTCCTCAAAAGTCAAATTTTGAGACAGAATTCAAGTTCAAAAAGCAAACATTTATGCAGGTTCCCTGGGATGGGGAAGCCGAAAAACCACTTGTTTTCCGGATCAGACCTCTCTCAGAGGAGTTAGCCCAGGGCATATCGCACATTTGTTGGTAAACATCCAATTCAGATTCAAAATTCAAATTTTGAGACAGAATTCAAATTCAAAAAGAAAACATATATTCAGATTCTCCTGGGATAGGGAATCCAAAAATCCACTTGTTTTCCGGATTTGACCTCTCCCTGAGGAGTTATCCCAGAGCGTATCTCACATTTGTTGGTAAACATCCAATTCAGAATCAAAAGTCAAATTTGGGACAGAATTCGAATTCAAAAAGTAAATGTATATTCAGGTTCCCCTGGGATGGGGAATCCAAAAAACCACTTGTTTTCCGGATCCAACCTCTCCCTGAGGAGTTATCCCAGAGCGTATCTCACATTTGTTGGTAAAAATCCAATTCCGCATCAAAAGTCAAATTTTGAGACAGAATTCAAATTCAAAAATAAAATGTATATTCAGGTTCCCCTCGGATGGGGAAGCTGAAAAACCACTTGTTTTCCGGATCCAACCTCTCCCTGAGGAGTTGTCCCACAGCGTATATCGCATTTGTTGGTAAAAATCCATTTCAGCATCAAAAGTCAAATTTCGAGACAAAATTCAAATTCAAAAATCAAATGTATATTCAGGTTCCCCTGGGATGGGGAATCTGAAAAACCACTTGTTTTCCGGATCCAACCTCTCCCTGAGGAGTTATCCCAGAGGGTATCTCACATTTGTTGGTAAACATCCAATTCAGCCTCAAAAGTCAAATTTTGAGACAGAATTCAAATTCAAAAAGAAAACATTTATTCAGGTTCCCTAGGATGGGGAAGCCGAAAAACCACTTGTTTTCCGGATCCGACCTCTCTCAGAGAAGTTAGCCCAGGGCATATTGCACATTTGTTGGTAAACATCCAATTCAGATTCAAAATTCAAATTTTGAGACAGAATTCAAATTCAAAAAGAAAACATATATTCAGATTCTCCTGGGATGGGGAATCCAAAAAACCACTTGTTTTCCGGATTTGACCTCTCCCTGAGGAGTTATCCCAGAGGTTATCTCACATTTGTTGGTAAACATCCAATTCAGCCTCAAAAGTCAAATTTTGAGACAGAATTCAAATTCAAAAAGAAAACATATATTCAGATTCTCCTGGGATGGGGAATCCGAAAAACCACTTGTTTTTCGAATCCGACCTCTCTCAGAGGAGTTAGCCCAGGGCATATCACACATTTGTTGGTAAACATCCAATTCAGATTCAAAATTCAAATTTTGAGACAGAATTCAAATTCAAAAAGAAAACATATATTCAGATTCTCCTGGGATGGGGAATCCAAAAAACCACTTGTTTTCTGGATTTCACCTCTCCCTGAGGAGTTATCCCAGAGCGTATCTCACATTTGTTGGTAAACATCGAATTCAGCCTCAAATGTCAAATTTTGAGACAGAATTCAAATTCAAAAAGAAAACATATATTCAGGTTCCCCTGGGGTGGGGAAGCTGAAAAACCACTTGTTTTCCGAATCCCACACCTTCTCTGTGGAATTAGCCCACGGCGCATCTCACATTTGTTGATAAAAATCCAATTCAGCTTTAAAATTCAAATTTTGAGACAGAATTCAAATTCAAAAAGCAAACATTTATTCAGGTTCCCTAGGATGGGGAAGCCGAAAAACCACTTGTTTTCCGGATCCGACCTCTCTCAGAGAAGTTAGCCCAGGGCATATTGCACATTTGTTGGTAAACATCCAATTCAGATTCAAAATTCAAATTTTGAGACAGAATTCAAATTCAAAAAGAAAACATATATTCAGATTCTCCTGGGATGGGGAATCCAAAAAACCACTTGTTTTCCGGATTTGACCTCTCCCTGAGGAGTTATCCCAGAGGGTATCTCACATTTGTTGGTAAACATCCAATTCAGCCTCAAAAGTCAAATTTTGAGACAGAATTCAAATTCAAAAAGAAAACATATATTCAGATTCTCCTGGGATGGGGAATCCGAAAAACCACTTGTTTTTCGGATCCGACCTCTCTCAGAGGAGTTAGCCCAGGGCATATCTCACATTTGTTGGTAAACATCCAATTCAGATTCAAAATTCAAATTATGAGACAGAATTCAAATTCAAAAAGAAAACATATATTCAGATTCTCCTGGGATGGGGAATCCAAAAAACCACTTGTTTTCTGGATTTCACCTCTCCCTGAGGAGTTACCCCAGAGCGTATCTCACATTTGTTGGTAAACATCCAATTCAGCCTCAAAAGTCAAATTTTGAGACAGAATTTAAATTCAAAAAGAAAACATATATTCAGGTTCCCCTGGGGTGGGGAAGCTGAAAAACCACTTGTTTTCCGAATCCCACACCTTCTCTGTGGAATTAGCCCACCGCATATCTCACATTTGTTGGTAAAAATCCAATTAGTCCTCAAAAGTCAAATTTTGAGACAGAATTCAAGTTCAAAAAGCAAACATTTATGCAGGTTCCCTGGGATGGGGAAGCCGAAAAACCACTTGTTTTCCGGATCAGACCTCTCTCAGAGGAGTTAGCCCAGGGCATATCGCACATTTGTTGGTAAACATCCAATTCAGATTCAAAATTCAAATTTTGAGACAGAATTCAAATTCAAAAAGAAAACATATATTCAGATTCTCCTGGGATGGGGAATCCAAAAATCCACTTGTTTTCCGGATTTGACCTCTCCCTGAGGAGTTATCCCAGAGCGTATCTCACATTTGTTGGTAAACATCCAATTCAGAATCAAAAGTCAAATTTGGGACAGAATTCGAATTCAAAAAGTAAATGTATATTCAGGTTCCCCTGGGATGGGGAATCCAAAAAACCACTTGTTTTCCGGATCCAACCTCTCCCTGAGGAGTTATCCCAGAGCGTATCTCACATTTGTTGGTAAAAATCCAATTCCGCATCAAAAGTCAAATTTTGAGACAGAATTCAAATTCAAAAATAAAATGTATATTCAGGTTCCCCTGGGATGGGGAAGCTGAAAAACCACTTGTTTTCCGGATCCAACCTCTCCCTGAGGAGTTGTCCCACAGCGTATATCGCATTTGTTGGTAAAAATCCATTTCAGCATCAAAAGTCAAATTTCGAGACAAAATTCAAATTCAAAAATCAAATGTATATTCAGGTTCCCCTGGGATGGGGAATCTGAAAAACCACTTGTTTTCCGGATCCAACCTCTCCCTGAGGAGTTGTCCCAGAGCGTATATCACATTTGTTGGTAAAAATCCAATTCAGCCTCAAAAGTCAAATTTTGAGACAGAATTCAAATTCAAAAAGCAAACATTTATTCAGGTTCCCTGTTGTGGGCAAGCTTGAAAAACACTTGTTTTACGGATCCGACCTCTTCCTGAGGAGTTATCCCAGAGCGTATCTCACATTTGTTGGTAAACATCCAATTCAGCCTCAAAAGTCAAATTTTGAGACAGAATTCAAGTTCAAAAAGCAAATGTATATTCAGGTTCCCCTGGGATGGGGAATCTGAAAAACCACTTGTTTTCCGGATCCAACCTCTCCCTGAGGAATTGTCCCAGAGTGTATATCGCATTTGTTGGTAAAAATCCCATTCAGCCTCAAAAGTCAAATTTTTAGACAGAATTCAAATTCAAATAGAAAACATATATTCAGATTGTCCTGGGATTGGGATTCCAAAAAACCACTTGTTTTTCAGATCCGTCCTCTCTCAGAGGAGTTAGTCCAGGAGCATATCGCACGTTTGTTGGTAAACATCCAATTCAGCATCAAAAGTCAAATTTTGAGACAGAATTCAAATTCAAAAAGCGAATGTATATTCAGGTTCCCCTGGGATGGGGAATCTGAAAAACGACTTGTTTTCCCGATCCAACCTCTCCCTGAGGATTTATCCTAGAGTGTATCTCAAATTTGTTGGTAAAGTCAAATTTTGAGACAGAATTCAAATTCAAAAAGCAAACATTTATTCAGGTTCCCTGGGGTGGGCAAGCTGAAAAAACACTTGTTTTACGGATCCGACCTCTTCCTGAGGAGTTATCCCAGAGAGTATCTCACATTTGTTGGTAAACATCCAATTCAGCCTCAAAAGTCAAATTTTGAGACAGAATTCAAATTCAAAAAGCAAACATATATTCAGATTCTCCTGGGATGGGGAATCCAAAAAACCACTTGTTTTTCGGATCCGACATCTCTCAGAGGAGTTAGTCCAGGGCATATCGAACATTTGTTGGTAAACATCCAATAAAGCTTCAAAATTTAAATTTTGAAACAGAATTCAAATTCAAAAAGAAAACATATATTCAGATTCCCCTGGGGTGGGGAAGCTGAAAAACCACTTGTTTTCCAAATCCCACACCTTCTCTGTGGAATTAGCCCAAGGCGCATCTCACATTTGTTGGTAAAAATCCAATTCCGCATCAAAAGTCAAATTTTGAGACAGAATTCAAATTCAAAAATAAAATGTATATTCAGGTTCCCCTGGGATGGGGAATCTGAAAAACCACTTGTTTTCCGGATCCAACCTCTCCCTGAGGAGTTGTCCCACAGCGTATATCGCATTTTTTGGTAAAAATCCAATTCAGCCTCAAAAGTCAAATTTTGAGACAGAATTCAAATTCAAAAAGCAAACATTTATTCAGGTTCCCTGGGATGGGGAAGCTGAAAAACCACTTGTTTTCCGGATCCGACCTCTCCCTGAGGAGTTATCCCAGAGCGTATATCGCATTTGTTGGTAAAAATCCAATTCAGCCTCAAAAGTCAAATCTTGAGACAGAAGTCAAATTCAAAAAGCAAACATATATTCTGGTTCCCCTGGGGTGGGTAAGCCGAAAAACCACTTGTTTTCCCGATCCGACCTATCTCAGAGGAGTTAGCCCAGGGCATATCTCACATTTGTTGGTAAACATCCGATTCAGCTTCAAAATTCAAATTTTGAGACAGAATTCAAATTAAAAAAGAAAACATATATTCAGGTTCCCCTGGGATGGGGAAGCTGAAAAACCACTTGTTTTCCGAATCCCACACCTTCTCTGTGGAATTAGCCCACGGCGCATCTCACATTTGTTGGTAAAAAGCCAATTCAACTTCAAAATTCAAATTTTGAGACAGAATTCAAATTCAAAAAGCGAACATTTATTCAGGTTCCCTGGGGTGGGGAAGCCGAAAAACCACTTCTTTTCGGATTCGACCTCTCCCTGAGGAGTTATCCCACAGCGTATCTCACATTTGTTGGTAAACATCCAATTCAGCATCAAAAGTCAAATTTTGAGACAGAATTCAAATTCAAAAAGAAAACATATTCAGGTTCCCGTGGGATGGGGAATCTGAAAAACCACTTGTTTTCCGGATCCAACCTCTCCCTGAGGAGTTGTCCCAGAGTGTATATTGCATTTGTTGGTAAAAGTCCCATTCAGCCTCAAAAGTCAAATTTTGAGACAGAATTCAAATTCAAAAAGAAAACATATATTCAGATTCTCCTGGGATGGGGAATCCGAAAAACTACTTGTTTTTCGGATCCGACCTCTCTCAGAGTAGTTAGCCCAGGACATATCTCACATTTGTTGGTAAACATCCAATTCAGCTTCAAAATTCAAATTTTGAGACAGAATTCAAATTCAAAAAGAAAACATATATTCAGGTTCCCCTGGGATGGGGAAGCTGAAAAACCACTTGTTTTCCGAATCCCACACCTTCTCTGTGGAATTAGCCCACGGCGCATCTCACATTTGTTGGTAAAAAGCCAATTCAGCTTCAAAATTCAAATTTTGAGACAGAATTCAAATTCAAAAAGCAAACATTTATTCAGGTTCCCTGGGGTGGGGAAGCCGAAAAACCACTTGTTTTCCGTATCTGACCTCTCATTGAGGAGTTATCCTAGAGCGTATCTCACATTTGTTGGTAAAAATCCAATTCAGCCTCAAAAGTCAAATTTTGAGACAGAATTCAAATTCAAAAAGCCAATGTATATTCTGGTTCCCCTGGGATGGGTAATCTGAAACACCACTTCTTTTCCGGATCCAACCTCTCCCTGAGGAGTTGTCCTAGAGCGTATATCGAATTTGTTGGTAAAAATCCAATTCAGCCTCAAAAGTCAAATTTTGAGACAGAATTCAAATTCAAAAAGAAAGCATATATTCAGATTCCCCTGGGGTGGGGAAGCTGAAAAACCACTTGTTTTCCGAATACCACACCTTCTCTGTGGAATTAGCCCACAGCGCATCTCACATTTGTTGGTAAAAATCCAATTCAGCCTCAAAAGTCAAATTTTGAGACAGAATTCAAATTCAAAAAGCAAATGTATATTCAGATTCTCCTGGGATGGGGAATCCGAAAAACCACTTGTTTTTCGGATCCGACCTCTCCCTGAGGAGTTATCCCAGAGCGTATCTCACATTTGTTGGTAAACATCCAATTCAGCCTCAAAAGTCAAATTTTGAGACAGAATTCAAATTCAAAAAGCCAATGTATATTCAGGTTCCCCTGGGATGGGTAATCTGAAAAACCACTTTTTTTCCGGATCCGACCTCTCCCTGAGGAGTTATCCCAGAGCGTATATCGCATTTGTTGGTAAACATCCAATTCAGCATCAAAAGTCAAATTTTGAGACAGAATTCAAATTCAAAAAGAAAACATCTATTCAGGTTCCCCTGGGGTGGGGAAGCTGAAAAACCACTTGTTTTCCGAATCCCACACCTTCTCTGTGGAATTAGCCCACGGCGCATCTCACATTTGTTGGTAAAAATCCAATTCGGCTTCAAAATTCAAATTTTGAGACAGAATTCAAATTAAAAAAGCAAACATTTATTCAGCTTCCCTGGGGTGGGGAAGCTGAAAAACCACTTGTTTTCCGGATCCGACCTCTCCCTGAGGAGTTATCCCAGAGCATATCTCACATTTGTTGGTAAACATCCAATTCAGCATCAAAAGTCAAATTTTGAGACAGAATTCAAATTCAAAAAGCAAATGTATATTCAGGATCCCCTGGGATGGGGAATCCGAAAAACCACTTGTTTTCCGGATCCAACCGCTCCCTCAGTTTTCCGCATCCGACCTCTCTCAGAGGAGTTAGCCCAGGGTATATCTCACATTTGTTGGTAAACATCCGATTCAGCTTCAAAATTCAAATTTTGAGACAGAATTCAAATTCAAAAAGAAAACATATATTCAGATTCTCCTGGGATGGGGAATCCGAAAAACCACTTGTTTTTCGGATCCGACCTCTCTCAGAGGAGTTAGCCCAGGGTATATCTCATATTTGTTGGTAAACATCCGATTCAGCTTCAAAATTCAAATTTTGAGACAGAATTCAAATTCAAAAAGCAAATGTATATTCTAGTTCCCCTGGGGTGGGTAAGCCGAAAAACCACTTGTTTTCCGGATCCGACCTCTCTCAGAGCAGTTAGCCCAGGGTATATCTCACATTTGTTGGTAAACATCCGATTCAGCTTCAAAATTCAAATTTTGAGACAGAATTCAAATTCAAAAAGAAAACATATATTCAGGTTCCCCTGGGATGCGGATTCTGAAAAACCACTTGTTTTCCGGATCCAACCTCTCCCTGAGGAGTTGTCCCAGAGTGTATATCGCATTTGTTGGTAAAAATCCCATTCAGCCTCAAAAGACAAATTTTGAGACAGAATTCAAATTCAAAAAGAAAACATATATTCAGATTCTCCTGGGGTGGGTAATCTGAAAAACCACTTGTTTTCCGGATCCAACCTCTCCCTGAGGAGTTAGCCCAGGACATATCTCACATTTGTGGGTAAACATCCAATTCAGGTGCAAAATTCAAATTTTGAGAAAGAATTCAAATTCAAAAAGCAAACATTTATTCAGGTTCCCTGGGGTGGGGAAGCTGAAAAACCACTTGTTTTTCGGATCCGACCTCTCCCTGAGGAGTTAGTCCAGAGCGTATATCGCATTTGTTGGTAAAAATCCCATTCAGCCTCAAAAGTCAAATTTTGAGACCGAATTCAAATGCAAAAAGAAAACATATATTCAGATTCTCCTGGGATGGGGAATCCGAAAAACCATTTGTTTTTCGGATCTGACCTCTCTCAGAGGAGTTAGCCCAGGGCATATCTCACATTTGTTGGTAAACATCCAATTCAACTTCAAAATTCAAATTTTGAGACAGAATTCATATTCAAAAAGAAAACATATATTCAGGTTCCCCTGGGGTGGGGAAGCTAAAAACAACTTGTTTTCCGAATCCCACACCTTCTCTGTGGAATTAGCCCACGGCGCATCTCACATTTGTTGGTAAAAATCCAATTCAGCTTCAAAATTCAAATTTTGAGACAGAATTCAAATTCAAAAAGAAAACACATATTCAGGTTCCCCTGGGGTGGGGAAGCTGAAAAACCACTTGTTTTCCAAATCCCACACCTTCTCTGTGGAATTAGCTCATGGCGCATGTCACATTTGTTGGTAAAAATCCAATTCAGCTTCAAAATTCAAATTTTGAGACAGAATTGAAATTCAAAAAGCTAACATTTATTCAGGTTCCCTGGGGTGGGGAAGCCGATAAACCACTTGTTTTCCGGATCCGACCTCTCCCTGAGGAGTTGTCCCAGAGCGTATATCGCATTTGTTGGTAAATATCCAATTCATACTCAAAAGTCAAATTTTTAGACAGAATTCATATTCAAAAAGAAAACATATATTCAGGTTCCCCTGGGGTGGGGAAGCTAAAAACAACTTGTTTTCCGAATCCCACACCTTCTCTGTGGAATTAGCCCACGGCGCATCTCACATTTGTTTGTAAAAATCCAATTCAGCTTCAAAATTCAAATTTTGAGACAGAATTCAAATTCAAAAAGCAAACATTTATTCAGGTTCCCTGGGGTGGGGAAGCCGAAAAACCACTTGTTTTCCGTATCTGACCTCTCATTGAGGAGTTATGCTAGAGCGTATCTCACATTTGTTGGTAAAAATCCAATTCAGCCTCAAAAGTCAAATTTTGAGACAGAATTCAAATTCAAAAAGCCAATGTATATTCAGGTTCCCCTTGGATGGGTAATCTGAAAAACCACTTGTTTTCCGGATCCAACCTCTCCCTGAGGAATTGGCCTAGAGCGTATATCGCATTTGTTGGTAAAAATCCAATTCAGCCTCAAAAGTCAAATTTTGAGACAGAATTCAAATTCAAAAAGAAAAGATATATTCAGATTCTCCTGGGATGGGGAATCCGAAAAACCACTTGTTTTTCGGATCAGACCTATCTCAGAGGAGTTAGCCCAGGGTATATCTCATATTTGTTGGTAAACATCCGATTCAGCTTCAAAATTCAAATTTTGAGACAGAATGCAAATTCAAAAAGCAAATGTATATTCAGGTTCCCCTGGGATGGGGAATCTGAAAAACCACTTGTTTTCCGGATCCAACCTCTCCCTGAGGAGTTGTCCCAGAGTGTATATTGCATTTGTTGGTAAAAGTCCCATTCAGCCTCAAAAGTCAAATTTTGAGACAGAATTCAAATTCAAAAAGCCAATGTATATTCAGGTTCCCCTTGGATGGGTAATCTGAAAAACCACTTGTTTTCCGGATCCAACCTCTCCCTGAGGAGTTGTCCTAGAGCGTATATCGCATTTGTTGGTAAAAATCCAATTCAGCCTCAAAAGTCAAATTTTGAGACAGAATTCAAATTCAAAAAGAAAACATATATTCAGATTATCCTGGGATGGGGAATCCGAAAAACAACTTGTTTTCCGAATCCCACACCTTCTCTGTGGAATTAGCCCACGGCGCATCTCACATTTGTTTGTAAAAATCCAATTCAGCTTCAAAAGTCAAATTTTGAGACAGAATTCAAATTCAAAAAGCAAACATTTATTCAGGTTCCCTGGGGTGGGGAAGCCGAAAAACCACTTGTTTTCCGTATCTGACCTCTCATTGAGGAGTTATCCTAGAGCGTATCTCACATTTGTTGGTAAAAATCCAATTCAGCCTCAAAAGTCAAATTTTGAGAAAGAATTCAAATTCAAAAAGCCAATGTATATTCAGGTTCCCCTGGGATGGGGAATCTGGAAAACCACTTGTTTTCCGGATCCAACCTCTCCCTGAGGAGTTGTCCCAGAGCGTATATCGCATTTGTTGGTAAACATCCCATTCAGCCTCAAAAGTCAAATTTTGAGACAGAATTCAAATTCAAAAAGAAAACATATATTCAGATTCTCCTGGGATGGGGAATCCGAAAAACCACTTGTTTTTCGGATCCGACCTCTCTCAGAGGAGTTAGCCCAGGGCATATCTCACATTTGTTGGTAAACATCCAATTCAGCCTCAAAAGTAAAATTTTGAGACAGAATTCAAATTCAAAAAGAAAACATATATTCAGGTTCCCCTGGGTTGGGGAAGCTGAAAAACCACTTGTTTTCCGAATCCCACACCTTCTCTGAGGAGTTGTCCCAGAGCGTATATCGCATTTGTTGGTAAACATCCAATTCAGCTTCAAAATTCAAATTTTGAGACAGAATTCAAATTCAAAAAGCAAACATTTATTCAGGTTCCCTGGGGTGGGGAAGCTGAAAAACCACTTGTTTTCCGGATCCGACCTCTCCCTGAGGAGTTATCCCAGAACGTATCTCACATTTGTTGGTAAACATCCAATTCAGCATCAAAAGTCAAATTTTGAGACAGAATTCAAATGCAAAAAGAAAACATATATTCAGATTCTCCTGGGATGGAGAATCCGAAAAACCACTTGTTTTTCGGATCCGACCTCTCTCAGAGGAGTTAGCCCAGGGCATATCTCACATTTGTTGGTAAACATCCAATTCAGCCTCAAAAGTCAAATTTTGAGACAGAATTCAAATTCAAAAAGAAAACATATATTCAGGTTCCCCTGGGGTGGGGAAGCTGAAAAAACACTTGTTTTCCGAATACCACACCTTCTCTGCGGAATTAGCCCACAGCGCATCTCACATTTGTTGGTAAAAATCCAATTCAGCCTCAAAAGTCAAATTTTGAGACAGAATTCAAATTCAAAAAGCAAATGTATATTCAGATTCTCCTGGGATGCTGAATCCGAAAAACCACTTGTTTTTCGGATCCGACCTCTCTTAGAGTAGTTAGCCCCGAGCATATCTCTCATTTTTTGGTAAACATCCAATTCAGCTTCAAAATTCAAATTTTGAGACAGAATTCAAATTCAAAAAGCGAACATTTATTCAGTTTCCCTGGGGTGGGGAAGCCGAAAAACCACTTGTTTTCCGGATTCGACCTCTCCCTGAGGAGTTATCCCACAGCGTATCTCACATTTGTTGGTAAACATCCAATTCAGCATCAAAAGTCAAATTTTGAGACAGAATTCAAATTCAAAAAGCAAACGTATATTCAGATTCTCCTGGGATGGGTAATCTGAAAAACCACTTGTTTTCCGGATCCAACCTCTCCCTGAGGAGTTGTCCCAGAGCGTATATCGCATTTGTTGGTAAAAATCCAATTCAGACTCAAAAGTCAAATCTTGAGACAGAAGTCAAATTCAAAAAGCAAACATATATTCTGGTTCCCCTGTGGTGGGTAAGCCGGAAAACCACTTGTTTTCTGGATCCGACCTCTCTCAAACGAGTTAGCCCAGGGCATATCTCACATTTGTTGGTAAACATCCGATTCAGCTTCAAAATTCAAATTTTGAGACAGAATTCAAATTAAAAAAGAAAACATATATGCTGGTTCCCCTGGCGTGGGGAAGCTGAAAAACCACTTGTTTTCCGAATCCCACACCTTCTCTGTGGAATTAGCCCACGGCGCATCTCACATTTGTTGGTAAAAATCCAATTCAACTTCAAAATTCAAATTTTGAGACAGAATTCAAATTCAAAAAGCAAACATTAATTCAGGTTCCCTGGGGTGGGGAAGCCGAAAAACCACTTGTTTTCCGTATCTGACCTCTCATTGAGGAGTTATCCTAGAGCGTATCTCAAATTTGTTGGTAAAAATCCAATTCAGCCTCAAAAGTCAAATTTTGAGACAGAATTCAAATTCAAAAAGCAAATGTATATTCAGATTCTCCTGGGATGGGGAATCCGAAAAACCACTTGTTTTTCGGATCCGACCTCTCTCAGAGTAGTTAGCCCCGAGCATATCTCTCATTTGTTGGTAAACATCCAATTCAGCTTCAAAATTCAAATTTTGAGACAGAATTCAAATTCAAAAAGAAAACACATATTCAGGTTCCCCTGGGGTGGGGAAGCTGAAAAACAATTTGTTTTCCGAATCCCACACCTTCTCTGTGGAATTAGCCCACGGTGAATCTCACATTTGTTGGTAAAAATCCAATTCAGCTTAAAAATTCAAATTTTGAGACAGAATTCAAATTCAAAAAGAAAACATTTATTCAGGTTCCCTGGGGTGCGGAAGCCAAAAAACCACTTTTTTTCCAGATCCGACCTCTCCCTGAGGAGTTATCCCAGAGCGTATATCGCATTTGTTGGTAAACATCCAATTCAGCATCAAAAGTCAAATTTTGAGACAGAATTCAAATTCAAAAAGAAAGCATATATTCAGATTCTCCTGGGATGGGGAATCCGAAAAACCACTTGTTTTTCGGATCCGACCTCTCTCAGAGGAGTTAGCCCAGGGCATATCTCACATTTGTTGGTAAACATCCAATTCAGCTTCAAAATTCAAATTTTGAGACAGAATTCAAATTCAAAAAGCAAATGTATATTCAGGTTCCCCTGGGATGGGGAATCTGAAAAACCACTTGTTTTCCGGATCCAACCTCTCTCAGAGGAGTTAGCCCAGGGTATATCTCATATTTGTTGGTAAACATCCAATTCAGCTTCAAAATTCAAATTTTGAGACAGAATTCAAATTCAAAAAGAAAACATATATTCTGGTTCCCCTGGGGTGGGGAAGCTGAAAAACAATTTGTTTTCCGAATCCCACCCCTTCTCTGTGGAATTAGCCCACGGCGAATCTCACATTTGTTGGTAAAAATCCAATTCAGCTTCAAAATTCAAATTTTGAGACAGAATTCAAATTCAAAAAGCTAACATTTATTCAGGTTCCCTGGGGTGGGGAAGCCGATAAACCACTTGTTTTCCGGATCCGACCTCTCCCTGAGGAGTTGTCCCAGAGCGTATATCGCATTTGTTGGTAAAAATCCAATTCATCCTCAAAATTCAAATTTTGAGACAGAATTCATATTCAAAAAGAAAACATATATTCAGGTTCCCCTGGGGTGGGGAAGCTAAAAACAACTTGTTTTCCGAATCCCACACCTTCTCTGTGGAATTAGCCCACGGCGCATCTCACATTTGTTTGTAAAAATCCTATTCAGCTTCAAAATTCAAATTTTGAGACAGAATTCAAATTCAAAAAGCAAACATTTATTCAGGTTCCCTGGGGTGGAGAAGCCGAAAAACCACTTGTTTTCCGTATCTGACCTCTCATTGAGGAGTTATCCTAGAGCGTATCTCACATTTGTTGGTAAAAATCCAATTCAGCCTCAAAAGTCAAATTTTGAGACAGAATTCAAATTCAAAAAGCCAATGTATATTCAGGTTCCCCTTGGATGGGTAATCTGAAAAACCACTTGTTTTCCGGATCCAACCTCTCCCTGAGGAGTTGTCCTAGAGCGTATATCGCATTTGTTGGTAAAAATCCAATTCAGCCTCAAAAGTCAAATTTTGAGACAGAATTCAAATTCAAAAAGAAAACATATATTCAGATTCTCCTCGGATGGGGAATCCGAAAAACAACTTGTTTTCCGAATCCCACACCTTCTCTGTGGAATTAGCCCATGGCGCATCTCACATTTGTTTGTAAAAATCCAATTCAGCTTCAAAATTCAAATTTTGAGACAGAATTCAAATTCAAAAAGCAAACATTTATTCAGGTTCCCTAGGGTGGGGAAGCCGAAAAACCACTTGTTTTCCGTATCTGACCTCTCATTGAGGAGTTATCCTAGAGCATATCTCACATTTGTTTGTAAAAATCCAATTCAGCCTCAAAAGTCAAATTTTGAGACAGAATTCAAATTCAAAAAGCCAATGTATATTCAGGTTCCCCTTGGATGGGTAATCTGAAAAACCACTTGTTTTCCGGATCCAACCTCTCCCTGAGGAGTTGTCCTAGAGCGTATATCGCATTTGTTGGTAAAAATCCAATTCAGCCTCAAAAGTCAAATTTTGAGACAGAATTCATATTCAAAAAGAAAACATATATTCAGGTTCCCCTGGGGTGGGGAAGCTAAAAACAACTTGTTTTCCGAATCCCACACCTTCTCTGTGGAATTAGCCCACGGCGCATCTCACATTTGTTTGTAAAAATCCAATTCAGCTTCAAAATTCAAATTTTGAGACAGAATTCAAATTCAAAAAGCAAACATTTATTCAGGTTCCCTGGGGTGGGGAAGCCGAAAAACCACTTGTTTTCCGGATCCAACCTCTCCCTGAGGAGTTGTCCCAGAGCGTATATCGCATTTGTTGGTAAAAATCCAATTCAGACTCAAAAGTCAAATCTTGAGACAGAAGTCAAATTCAAAAAGCAAACATATATTCTGGTTCCCCTGTGGTGGGTAAGCCGGAAAACCACTTGTTTTCCGGATCCGACCTCTCTCAGAGGAGTTAGCCCAGGGCATATCTCACATTTGTTGGTAAACATCCGATTCAGCTTCAAAATTCAAATTTTGAGACAGAATTCAAATTAAAAAAGAAAACATATATGCTGGTTCCCCTGGCGTGGGGAAGCTGAAAAACCACTTGTTTTCCGAATCCCACACCTTCTCTGTGGAATTAGCCCACGGCGCATCTCACATTTGTTGGTAAAAATCCAATTCAACTTCAAAATTCAAATTTTGAGACAGAATTCAAATTCAAAAAGCGAACATTTATTCAGGTTCCCTGGGGTGCGGAAGCCGAAAAACCACTTGTTTTCCGAATCCCACACCTTCTCTGTGGAATTAGCCCACGGCGCATCTCACATTTGTTGGTGAAAATCCAATTCAGCCTCAAAAGTCAAATTTTGAGACAGAATTCAAATTCAAAAAGCAAATGTATATATTTAGATTCTCCTTGGATGGGGAATACGAAAAACCACTTGTTTTTCGGATCCGACCTCTCTCAGAGTAGTTAGCCCAGGGCATATCTCACATTTGTTGGTAAACCTCCAATTCAGCTTAAAAATTCAAATTTTGAGACAGAATTCAAATTCAAAAAGAAAACATATATCCAGGTTCCCCTGGGGTGGGGAAGCTGAAAAACCACTTGTTTTCCGAATCCCACACCTTCTCTGAGGAGTTGTCCCAGAGCGTATATCGCATTTGTTGGTAAACATCCAATTCAGGTTCAAAATTCAAATTTTGAGACAGAATTCAAATTCAAAAAGCAAACATTTATTCAGGTTCCCTGGGGTGGGGAAGCTGAAAAACCACTTGTTTTTCGGATCCGACCTCTCCCTGAGGAGTTAGCCCAGGGCATATCTCACATTTGTTGGTAAACATCCAATTCAGCTTCAAAATTCAAATTTTGAGAAAGAATTCAAATTAAAAAAGCAAACATTTATTCAGGTTCCCTGGGGTGGGGAAGCTGAAAAACCACTTGTTTTCCAGATCCGACCGCTCCCTGAGGAGTTATAGCAGAGCGTATATCGCATTTGTTGGTAAAAATCCCATTCAGCCTCAAAAGTCAAATTTTGAGACAGAATTCAAATGCAAAAAGAAAACATATATTCAGATTCTCCTGGGATGGGGAATCCGAAAAACCACTTGTTTTTCGGATCCGACCTCTCTCAGAGGAGTTAGCCCAGGGCATATCTCACATTTGTTGGTAAACATCCAATTCAGCCTCAAATGTCAAATTTTGAGAAAGAATTCAAATTCAAAAAGAAAACATATATTCAGGTTCCCCTGGGATGGGGAAGCTGAAAAACCAATTGTTTTCCGAATCCCACAACTTCTCTGTGGAATTAGCCCACGGCGCATCTTACATTTGTTGGTAAAAATCCAATTCAGCCTCAAAAGTCAAATTTTGAGACAGAATTCAAATTTAAAAAGCAAATGTATATTCAGATTCTCCTGGGATGGGGAATCCGAAAAACCACTTGTTTTTCGGATCCGACCTCTCTCAGAGTAGTTAGCCCAGGGCATATCTCTCATTTGTTGGTAAACATCCAATTCAGCTTCAAAATTCAAATTTTGAGACAGAATTCAAATTCAAAAAGCAAACATTTATTCAGGTTCCCTGGGGTGGGGAAGCCGAAAAACCACTTGTTTTCCGGATTCGACCTCTCCCTGAGGAGTTATCCCACAGCGTATCTCACATTTGTTGGTAAACATCCAATTCAGCATCAAAAGTCAAATTTTGAGACAGAATTCAAATTCAAAAAGCAAACGTATATTCAGATTCTCCTGGGATGGGTAATCTGAAAAACCACTTGTTTTCCGGATCCAACCTCTCCCTGAGGAGTTGTCCCAGAGCGTATATCGCATTTGTTGGTAAAAATCCAATTCAGACTCAAAAGTCAAATCTTGAGACAGAAGTCAAATTCAAAAAGCAAACATATATTCTGGTTCCCCTGTGGTGGGTAAGCCGGAAAACCACTTGTTTTCCGGATCCGACCTCTCTCAGAGGAGTTAGCCCAGGGCATATCTCACATTTGTGGTAAACATCCGATTCAGCTTCAAAATTCAAATTTTGAAGACAGAATTCAAATTAAAAAGAAAAACATATATGCTGGTCCCCTGGCGTGGGTAAGCTGAAAAACCACTTGTTTTCCGAATCCACACTTCTCGTGGAATTAGCCACGGAGCATATCTCACATTTGTTGGTAAACATCCAATTCAGCATCAAAAGTCAAATTTTGAGACAGAAATCAAATTCAAAAAGCAAACATTTATTCAGGTTCCCTGGGGTGTGGAAGCCGAAAAACCACTTTTTTTCCGGATCCGACCTCTCCCTGAGGAGTTATCCCAGAGAGTATATCGCATTTGTTGGTAAACATCCAATTCAGCATCAAAAGTCAAATTTTGAGACAGAATTCAAATTCAAAAAGAAAACATATATTAAGATTCTCCTGGGATGGGGAATCCGAAAAACCACTTGTTTTTCGGATCCGACCTCTCCTGAGGAGTTGTCCCGAGTTGTATATCGCATTTGTTGGTAAAATTCTCATTCAGCCTGCAAAAGTAAATTTTGAGACAGAATTCAATTCAAAAAAGAAAAAACATATATTCAGATTATCCTGGGATGGGGAATCCGAAAAACCACTTGTTTTTCGGATACCGACCTCTCTCAGAGGAGTTAGCCCGGGCATATCTCACATTTGGTTGGTAAACATCCAATTCAGACTCAAAAAGTCAAATTTTGAGAAGAATTTCAAATAATAAAAAAAAACATAATATTCAGGTTCCCTGGGGTGGGAAAAGCTGAAAACAACTTATATTTCCGTAATCCCAACAGCTTCTCTGTGGAATTAGCCCACGGCGCATCTCACATTTGTTGGTAAAAATCCAATTCAGCCTCAAAAGTCAAATTTTGAGACAGAATTGAAATTCAAAAAGCAAATGTATATATTTAGATTCTCCTTGGATGGGGAATACGAAAAACCACTTGTTTTTCGGATCCGACCTTTCTCAGAGTAGTTAGCCCAGGGCATATCTCACATTTGTTGGTAAACCTCCAATTCAGCTTCAAAATTCAAATTTTGAGACAGAATTCAAATTCAAAAAGAAAACATATATTCAGGTTCCCCTGGGTTGGGGAAGCTGAAAAACCACTTGTTTTCCGAATCCCACACCTTCTCTGAGGAGTTGTCCCAGAGCGTATATCGCATTTGTTGGTAAACATCCAATTCAGGTTCAAAATTCAAATTTTGAGACAGAATTCAAATTCAAAAAGCAAACATTTATTCAGGTTCCCTGGATTTGGGAAGCTGAAAAACCACTTGTTTTTCGGATCCGACCTCTCCCTGAGGAGTTAGCCCAGGGCATATCTCACATTTGTTGGTAAACATCCAATTCAGCTTCAAAATTCAAATTTTGAGAAAGAATTCAAATTAAAAAAGCAAACATTTATTCAGGTTCCCTGGGGTTGGGAAGCTGAAAAACCACTTGTTTTCCAGATCCGACCGCTCCCTGAGGAGTTATAGCAGAGCGTATCTCACATTTGTTGGTAAACATCCAATTCAGCATCAAAAGTCAAATTTTGAGACAGAATTCAAATTCAAAAAGCAAATGTATATTCAGGTTCCCCTAGGACGGGGAATCTGAAAAACCACTTGTTTTCCGGATCCAACCTCTCCCTGAGGAGTTGTCCCAGAGCGTATATCGCATTTGTTGGTAAAAATCCCATTCAGCCGCAAAAGTCAAATTTTGAGACAGAATTCAAATGCAAAAAGAAAACATATATTCAGATTCTCCTGGGATGGGGAATCCGAAAAACCACTTGTTTTTCGGATCCGACCTCTCTCAGAGGAGTTAGCCCAGGGCATATCTCACATTTGTTGGTAAACATCCAATTCAGCCTCAAATGTCAAATTTTGAGACAGAATTCAAATTCAAAAAGAAAACATATATTCAGGTTCCCCTGGGATGGGGAAGCTGAAAAACCAATTGTTTTCCGAATCCCACAACTTCTCTGTGGAATTAGCCCACGGCGCATCTTACATTTGTTGGTAAAAATCCAATTCAGCCTCAAAAGTCAAATTTTGAGACAGAATTCAAATTCAAAAAGCAAATGTATATTCAGATTCTCCTGGGATGGGGAATCCGAAAAACCACTTGATTTTCGGATCCGACCTCTCTCAGAGTAGTTAGCCCAGGGCATATCTCTCATTTGTTGGTAAACATCCAATTCAGCTTCAAAATTCAAATTTTGAGACAGAATTCAAATTCAAAAAGAAAACATATATTCAGGTTCCCCTGGGATGGGGAAGCTGAAAAACAACTTGTTTTCCGAATCCCACACCTTCTCTGTGGAATTAGCCCACGTGCATCTTACATTTGTTGGTAAAAATCCAATTCAGCCTCAAAAGTCAAATTTTGAGACAGAATTCAAATTCAAAAAGCAAATGTATATTCAGATTCTCCTGGGATGGGGAATCCGAAAAACCACTTGTTTTTCGGATCCGACCTCTCTCAGAGTAGTTAGCCCCGAGCATATCTCTCATTTGTTGGTAAACATCCAATTCAGCTTCAAAATTCAAATTTTGAGACAGAATTCAAATTCAAAAAGAAAACACATATTCAGGTTCCCCTGGGGTGGGGAAGCTGAAAAACAATTTGTTTTCCGAATCCCACACCTTCTCTGTGGAATTAGCCCACGGTGAATCTCACATTTGTTGGTAAAAATCCAATTCAGCTTAAAAATTCAAATTTTGAGACAGAATTCAAATTCAAAAAGAAAACATTTATTCAGGTTCCCTGGGGTGCGGAAGCCAAAAAACCACTTTTTTTCCAGATCCGACCTCTCCCTGAGGAGTTATCCCAGAGCGTATATCGCATTTGTTGGTAAACATCCAAATTCAGCATCAAAAGTCAAATTTGAGACAGAATTCAAATTCAAAAAGAAAGCATATATTCAGATTCTCCTGGGATGGGGAATCGAAAAACCACTTGTTTTTCGGATCCGACCTCTCTCAGAGGAGTTAGCCCAGGGCATATATCACATTTGTTGGTAAACATCCAATTCAGCTTCAAAATTCAAATTTTGAGACAGAATTCAAATTCAAAAAGCAAATGTATATCAGGTTCCCCTGGGATGGGGAATCTGAAAACCACTTGTTTTCCGGATCCGACCTCTCCCTGAGGAGTTATCCCAGAACATATCTCACATTTGTTGGTAAACATCCAATTCAGCCTCAAAAGTCAAACTTTGAGACAGAATTCAAATTCAAAAAGAAAACATATATTCTGGTTCCCCTGGGGTGGGGAAGCTGAAAAACAATTTGTTTTCCGAATCCCACCCCTTCTCTGTGGAATTAGCCCACGGCGAATCTCACATTTGTTGGTAAAAATCCAATTCAGCTTCAAAATTCAAATTTTGAGACAGAATTCAAATTCAAAAAGAAAACATTTATTCAGGTTCCCTGGGGTGCGGAAGCTGAAAAACCACTTGTTTTTCGGATCCGACCTCTCTCAGAGGAGTTAGCCCAGGGCATATCTCACATTTGTTGGTAAACATCCAATTCAGCATCAAAAGTCAAATTTTGAGACAGAATTCAAATTCAAAAAGCAAATGTATATTCAGGTTCCCCTAGGACGGGGAATCTGAAAAACCACTTGTTTTCCGGATCCAACCTCTCCCTGAGGAGTTGTCCCAGTGCGTATATCGCATTTGTTGGTAAAAATCCCATTCAGCCTCAAAAGTCAAATTTTGAGACAGAATTCAAATGCAAAAAGAAAACATATATTCAGATTCTCCTGGGATGGGGAATCCGAAAAACCACTTGTTTTTCGGATCCGACCTCTCTCAGAGGAGTTAGCCCAGGGCATATCTCACATTTGTTGGTAAACATCCAATTCAGCTTCAAAAGTCAAATTTTGAGACAGAATTCAAATTCAAAAAGAAAACATATATTCTGGTTCCCCTGGGGTGGGGAAGCTGAAAAACAACTTGTTTTCCGAATCCCACCCCTTCTCTGTGGAATTAGCCCACGGCGTATCTCACATTTGTTGGTAAAAATCCAATTCAGCTTCAAAATTCAAATTTTGAGACAGAATTCAAATTCAAAAAGCCAACATTTATTCAGGTTCCCTGGGGTGGGGAAGCTGAGAAACCACTTGTTTTCCGGATCCGACCTCTCCCTGAGGAGTTATCCCAGAGCATATCTCACATTTGTTGGTAAACATCCAATTCAGCATCAAAAGTCAAATTTTGAGACAGAATTCAAACTCAAAAAGCAAATGTATATTCAGATTCCCCTGGGATGGGGAATCTGAAAAACCACTTGTTTTCCGGATCCAACCTCTCCCTGAGGAGTTGTCCCAGAGTGTATATCGCATTTGTTGGTAAAAATCCCATTCAGCCTCAAAAGTCAAATTTTGAGACAGAATTCAAATGCAAAAAGAAAACATATATTCAGATTCTCCTGGGATGGGGAATCCGAAAAACCACTTGTTTTTCGGATCCGACCTCTCTCAGAGGCGTTAGCCCAGGGCATATCTCACATTTGTTGGTAAACATCCAATTCAGCCTCAAAATTCAAATTTTGAGACAGAATTCAAATTCAAAAAGAAAACATTTATTCAGGTTCCCTGGGGTGCGGAAGCCGAAAAACCACTTTTTTTCCAGATCCGACCTCTCCCTGAGGAGTTATCCCAGAGCGTATATCGCATTTGTTGGTAAACATCCAATTCAGCATCAAAAGTCAAATTTTGAGACAGAATTCAAATTCAAAAAGAAAACATATATTCAGATTCTCCTGGGATGGGGAATCCGAAAAACCACTTCTTTTTCGGATCCGACCTCTCTCAGAGGAGTTGGTCCAGGGCATATCTCACATTTGTTGGTAAACATCCAATTCAGCTTCAAAATTCAAATTTTGAGACAGAATAGATATTCAAAAAGAAAACATATATTCAGGTTCCCCTGGGGTGGGGAAGCTGAAAAACCACTTGTTTTCCGAATCCCACACCTTCTCTGTGGAATTAGCCCACGGTGCATCTCACATTTGTTGGTAAAAATCCAATTCAGCTTCAAAATTCAAATTTTGAGACAGAATTCAAATTCAAAAAGCAAACATTTATTCAGGGTCCCTGGGGTGGGGAAGCTGAAAAACCACTTGTTTTCCGGATCCGACCTCTCCCTGAGGAGTTATCCCAGAGCATATCTCACATTTGTTGGTAAACATCCAATTCAGCATCAAAAGTCAAATTTTGATACAGCATTCAAACTCAAAAAGCAAATGTATATTCAGATTCTCCTGGGATGGGGAATCCGAAAAACCACTTGTTTTTCGGATCCGACCTCTCTCAGAGGAGTTAGCCCAGGGCATATCTCACATTTGTTGGTAAACATCCAATTCATCCTCAAAAGTCAAATTTTGAGACAGAAATCAAATTCAAAAAGCAAACATTTATTCAGGTTCCCTGGGGTGGGGAAGCTGAAAAACCACTTGTTTTCTGGATCCGACCTCTCCCTGAGGAGTTATCCCAGAGCGTATCTCACATTTGTTGGTAAACATCCAATTCAGCCTCAAAAGTCAAATTTTGAGACAGAATTCAAATTCAAAAAGAAAACATATATTCTGGTTCCCCTGGGGTGGGGAAGCTGAAAAACAACTTGTTTTCCGAATCCCACCCCTTCTCTGTGGAATTAGCCCAAGGCGCATCTCACATTTGTTGGTAAAAATCCAATTCAGCTTCAAAATTCAAATTTTGAGACAGAATTCAAATTCAAAAAGAAAACATTTATTCAGGTTCCCTGGGGTGCGGAAGCCGAAAAACCACTTTTTTCCGGATCCGACCTCTCCCTGAGGAGTTATCCCAGAGCGTATATCGCATTTGTTGGTAAACATCCAATTCAGCATCAAAAGTCAAATTTTGAGACAGAATTCAAATTCAAAAAGAAAACATATATTCAGATTCTCCTGGGATGGGGAATCCGAAAAACCACTTGTTTTTCGTATCCGACCTCTCTCAGAGGAGTTAGCCCAGGGCATATCTCACATTTGTTGGTAAAAATCCAATTCAGCTTCAAAATTCAAATTTTGAGACAGAATTCAAATTCAAAAAGCAAACATTTATTCAGGTTCCCTGGGGTGGGGAAGCTGAGAAACCACTTGTTTTCCGGATCCGACCTCTCCCTGAGGAGTTATCCCAGAGCATATCTCACATTTGTTGGTAAACATCCAATTCAGCATCAAAAGTCAAATTTTGAGACAGAATTCAAACTCAAAAATAAAACATATATTCAGATTCTCCTGGGATGGGGAATCCGAAAAATCACTTGTTTTTCGGATCAGACCTCTCTCAGAGGAGTTAGCGCAGGGTATATCTCATATTTGTTGGTAAACATCGGATTCAGCTTCAAAATTCAAATTTTGAGACAGAATTCAAATTCAAAAAGCAAATGTATATTCTGGTTCCCCTGGGGTGGGTAAGCCGAAAAACCACTTGTTTTCCGGATCCGACCTCTCTCAGAGGAGTTAGCCCAGGGCATATCTCTCATTTGTTGGTAAACATCCAATTCAGCTTCAAAATTCAAATTTTGAGACAGAATTCAAATTCAAAAAGAAAACATATATTCAGGTTCCCCTGGGATGGGGAAGCTGAAAAACCAATTGTTTTCCGAATCCCACACCTTCTCTGTGGAATTAGCCCACGGCGCATCTCACATTTCTTTGTAAAAATCCAATTCAGCTTCAAAATTCAAATTTTGAGACAGAATTCAAATTCAAAAAGCAAATGTATATTCTGGTTCCCCTGGGGTGGGTAAGCCGAAAAACCACTTGTTTTCCGGATCCGACCTCTCTCAGAGGAGTTAGCCCAGGGCATATCTCACATTTGTTTGTAAACATCCGATTCAGCTTCAAAATTCAAATTTTGAGACAGAATTCAAATTCAAAAAGAAAACATATATTCAGATTCTCCTGGGATGGGGAATCCGAAAAACCACTTGTTTTTCGGATCAGACCTCTCTCAGAGGAGTTAGCCCAGGGTATATCTCATATTTGTTGGTAACCATCCGATTCAGCTTCAAAATTCAAATTTTGAGACAGAATTCAAATTCAAAAAGCAAATGTATATTCTGGTTCCCCTGGGGTGGGTAAGCCGAAAAACCATTTGTTTTCCGGATCCGACCTCTCTCAGAGGAGTTAGCCCAGGGTATATCTCACATTTGTTGGTAACCATCCGATTCAGCTTCAAAATTCAAATTTTGAGACAGAATTCAAATTCAAAAAGCAAACGTATATTCAGATTCTCCTGGGGTGGGTAATCTTAAAAACCACTTGTTTTCCGGATCCAACCTCTCCCTGAGGAGTTGTCCCAGAGCGTATATCGCATTTGTTGGTAAAAATCCAATTCAGCCTCAAAAGTCAAATCTTGAGACAGAAGTCAAATTCAAAAAGCAAACATATATTCTGGTTCCCCTGGGGTGGGTAAGCTGAAAAACCACTTGTTTTCCGGATCCGACCTCTCTCAGAGGAGTTAGCCCAGAGCATATCTCACATTTGTTGGTAAACATCCGATTCAGCTTCAAAATTCAAATTTTGAGACAGAATTCAAATTAAAAAAGCGGACATTTATTCAGGTTACCTGGGGTAGGGAAGCCGAAAAACCACTTGTTTTCCGGATTCGACCTCTCCCTGAGTAGTTATCCCACAGCGTATTTCACATTTGTTGGTAAACATCCAATTCAGCATCAAAAGTCAAATTTTGAGACAGAATTCAAATTCAAAAAGAAAACATATATTCAGGTTCCCCTGGGATGGGGAATCTGAAAAACCACTTGTTTTCCGGATCCAACCTCTCCCTGAGGAGTTGTCCCAGAGTGTATATCGCATTTGTTGGTAAAAGTCCCATTCAGCCTCAAAAGTCAAATTTTGAGACAGAATTCAAATTCAAAAAGAAAACATATATTCAGGTTCCCCTGGGATGGGGAATCTGAAAAACCACTTGTTTTTCGGATCCGACCTCTCTCAGAGTAGTTAGCCCAGGGCATATCTCACATTTGTTGACACACCCAGAAAAGTCAATTTTTCAGATAAAGCTCAAATTTGAAAAAGAAACACATATGCAGGTTCCACTCAGATTGGGAAGCTGAAAAACCAGTTATTTTCCGGATGTGAGCTTTCCCTGAGGAGTTAGCCCAAGGAATATCTGGCAATTGGTAAAAATCCCATTCAGCCAGAAAAGTCAATTTTTTAGACAGAGCTCAAATTTGAAAAAGAAACACATATGCAGGTTCCACTCAGATGGGGCAGCTGAAAAACCACTTGTTTTCCAGTTCCGAGTTTTCCGTGTGGAGATAGCCCAAGGAGTATCTCGCAATTGGTAAAAATCCCATTCACCCAGAAAAGTCAATTTTTCAGATAAAGCTCAAATTTGAAAAAGAAACACATATGCAGGTTCCTCTCAGATGGGAAGCTTAAAAACCAGTTGTTTTCAGGATGTGAGCTTTCCCTGACGAGTTAGCCCAAGGCATATCTGGAAATTGGTAAAAATCCCATTCAGCCAGAAAAGTCAATTTTTTAGAAAGAGCTCAAATTTGAGAAAGAAACACATATGCAGGTTCCACTCAGATGGGGAAGCTGAAAAACCAGTTGTTTTCCGGATGTGAGCTTTCCCTGAGGAGTTAGCGCAAGGTGTATCTCGCAATTGTTGGTAAAAATCCCATTCAGCCAGAAAAGTCAATTTTTCAGACAGAGCTCAAATTTGAAAAAGAAACACATATGCAGGTTCCACTCAGATGGGGAAGCTGAAAAACCAGTTGTTTTCCGGATGTGAGCTTTTCCTGAGGAGTTAGCCCAAGGTGCATGTCGCAATTGGTAAAAATCCGATTCAGCCAGAAAAGTCAATTTTTCAGACAGAGGTCAAATTTGAAAAAGAAACACATATGCAGGTTCCACTCAGATGGGGAAGCTGAAAAACCACTTGTTTTCCAGTTCCGAGTTTTCCCTGTGGAGATAGCCCAAGGCCTATCTCGCAATTGGTAAAAATCCCATTCAGCCAGAAAAGTCAATTATTCAGACAGAGCTCAAATTTGAAAAGAAACACATATGCAGGTTCCACTGAGATGGGGAAGCTGAAAAATCATTTTTTTTCCATCTCTGAGCTTTCCCTGTGGAGTTAGCCCAAGGCGTATCTCGCAATTGTTGGTAAAAATCTCATTGAGCCAGAAAAGTCAATTATTCAGACAGAGCTCAAATTTGAAAAAGAAACACATATGCAGGTTCCACTCAGATTGGGAAGCTGAAAAACCAGTTGTTTTCCGGATGTGAGCTTTCCCTGAGGAGTTAGTCCAAGGAATATCTGGCAATTGGTAAAAATCCCATTCAGCCAGAAAAGTCAATTTTTCAGACAGAGCTCAAATTTGAAAAAGAAACACATATGCAGGTTCCACTCAGATTGGGAAGCTGAAAAACCAGTTGTTTTCCGGATGTGAACTTTCCCTGAGAAGTTAGCCCAAGGCGTATCTCGCAATTGTTGGTAAAAATCCCATTCAGCCAGAAAAGTCAATTTTTCAGACACAGCTCAAATTTGAAAAAGAAACACATATGCAGGTTCCACTCAGATTGGGAAGCTGAAAAACCAGTTGTTTGCCGGATGTGAACTTTCCCTGTGGAGTTAGCCCAAGGCGTATCTCGCAATTGTTGGTAAAAATCCCATTCAGCCAGAAAAGTCAATTATTCAGACAGAGCTCAAATTTGAAAAAGAAACACATATGCAGGTTCCACTCAGATTGGGAAGCTGAAAAACCAGTTGTTTTCCGGATGTGAGCTTTCCCTGAGGAGTTAGCCCAAGGAATATCTGGCAATTGGTAAAAATCCCATTCAGCCAGAAAAGTCAATTTTTTAGACAGAGCTCAAATTTGAAAAAGAAACACATATGCAGATTCCACTCAGATGGGGAAGCTGAAAAACCACTTGTTTTCCAGTTCTGAGTTTTCCCTGTGGAGATAGCCCAAGGAGTATCTCGCAATTGGTAAAAATCCCATTCACCCAGAAAAGTCAATTTTTCAGATAAAGCTCAAATTTATGAAAAAGAAACAATATGCAGGTTTCATTCTCAGCAATGGTAACTTAAAAACCAGTTGTTTTCAGGCTGTGAGCTTTCCCTACGAGTTAGCCCAAGGCATATTGGAAATTGGTAAAAATCTCATTCAGCCATGAAAAGTCAATTTTTAGAAAGAAGCTCAAATTTGAAAAAGAAACACATATGCAGGTTCCACTCAATGGGGAAGCTGAAAAACCAGTTGTTTTCCGGATGTGAGCTTTCCTGAGGAGTTAGCCCAAGGCGCATGTCGCAATTGGTAAAAATCCGATTCAGCCAGAAAAGTCAATTTTTCAGACAGAGCTGAAATTTGAAAAAGAAACACATATGCAGGTTCCACTCAGATGGGGAAGCTGAAAAACCACTTGTTTTCCATGTGAGTTTTCCCTGAGGAGTTAGCCCAAGGCGTATCTCGCAAAGTTGGTAAAAATCCCATTCAGCCAGAAAAGTCAATTTTTCAGAAAGAGCTCAAATTTGAAAAAGAAACACATATGCAGGTTCCACTCAGATGGGGAAGCTGAAAAACCAGTTGTTTTCCGGATGTGAGTTTTCCTGAGGAGTTAGCCCAAGGAGTATCTCGCAATTGGTAAAAATCCCATTCACCCAGAAAAGTCAATTTTTCAGATAAAGCTCAAATTTGAAAAAGAAACACATATGCAGGTTCCTCTCAGATGGGAAGCTTAAAAACCAGTTCTTTTCCGGATGTGAGCTTTCCCTGACGAGTTAGCCCAAGGCCTATCTCGCAATTGGTAAAAATCCCATTCAGCCAGAAAAGTCAATTATTCAGACAGAGCTCAAATTTGAAAAGAAACACATATGCAGGTTCCACTCAGATGGGGAAGCTGAAAAATCATTTTTTTTCCATCTCTGAGCTTTCCCTTTGGAGTTAGCCCAAGGCGTATCTCGCAATTGTTGGTAAAAATCTCATTGAGCCAGAAAAGTCAATTATTCAGACAGAGCTCAAATTTGAAAAAGAAACACATATGCAGGTTCCACTCAGATTGGGAAGCTGAAAAACCAGTTGTTTTCCGGATGTGAGCTTTCCTTGAGGAGTTAGCCCAAGGAATATCTGGCAATTGGTAAAAATCCCATTCAGCCAGAAAAGTCAATTTTTCAGACAGAGCTCAAATTTGAAAAAGAAACACATATGCAGGTTCCACTCAGATTGGGAAGCTGAAAAACCAGTTGTTTTCCGGATGTGAACTTTCCGTGAGAAGTTAGCCCAAGGCGTATCTCGCAATTGTTGGTAAAAATCCCATTCAGCCAGAAAAGTCAATTTTTCAGACAGAGCTCAAATTTGAAAAAGAAACACATATGCAGGTTCCACTCAGATTGGGAAGATGAAAAACCAGTTGTTTGCCGGATGTGAACTTTCCCTGTGGAGTTAGCCCAAGGAGTATCTCGCAATTGTTGGTAAAAATCTCATTGAGCCAGAAAAGTCAATTATTCAGACAGAGCTCAAATTTGAAAAAGAAACACATATGCAGGTTCCACTCAGATTGGGAAGCTGAAAAACCAGTTGTTTGCCGGATGTGAACTTTCCCTGTGGAGTTAGCCCAAGGAGTATCTCGCAATTGGTAAAAATCCCATTCAGCCAGAAAAGTCAATTTTTCAGACAGAGCTCAAATTTGAAAAAGAAACACATATGCAGGTTCCACTCAGATGGGGAAGCTGAAAAACCACTTGTTTTCCAGTTCCGAGTTTTCCCTGTGGAGATAGCCCAAGGAGTATCTCGCAATTGGTAAAAATCCCATTCACCCAGAAAAGTCAATTTTTCAGATAAAGCTCAAATTTGAAAAAGAAACACATATGCAGGTTCCTCTCAGATGGGAAGCTTAAAAACCAGTTGTTTTCAGGATGTGAGCTGTCCCTGACGAGTTAGCCCAAGGCATATCTGGCAA
This sequence comes from Azemiops feae, assembly GCA_023970755.1. Taxonomy (NCBI): domain Eukaryota; kingdom Metazoa; phylum Chordata; class Lepidosauria; order Squamata; family Viperidae; genus Azemiops; species Azemiops feae. Next base: position 4,971 of record JALGBA010001106.1, on the reverse strand, counting down.
TTGGTAAAAATCCCATTCAGCCAGAAAAGTCAATTTTTTAGACAGAGCTCAAATTTGAGAAAGAAACACATATGCAGGTTCCACTCAGATGGGGAAGCTGAAAAACCAGTTGTTTTCCGGATGTGAGCTTTCCCTGAGGAGTTAGCGCAAGGCGTATCTCGCAATTGTTGGTAAAAATCCCATTCAGCCAGAAAAGTCAATTTTTCAGACAGAGCTCAAATTTGAAAAAGAAACACATATGCAGGTTCCACTCAGATGGGGAAGCTGAAAAATCATTTTTTTCCCATCTCTGAGCTTTCCCTGTGGAGTTAGCCCAAGGAGTATCTCGCAATTTGTGGTAAAAATCCCATTCAGCCAGAAAATTCAATTATGCAGAAAGAGTTCAAATTTGAAAAAGAAACACATATGCAGGTTCCACTCAGATGGGGAAGCTGAAAAACCAGTTGTTTTCCGGATGTGAGCTTTTCCTGAGGAGTTAGCCCAAGGTGCATGTCGCAATTGGTAAAAATCCCATTCAGCCAGAAAAGTCAATTTTTCAGACAGAGGTCAAATTTGAAAAAGAAACACATATGCAGGTTCCACTCAGATGGGGAAGCTGAAAAATCACTTGTTTTCCATCTGTGAACTTTCCCTGAGAAGTTAGCCCAAGGCGTATCTCGCAATTGTTGGTAAAAATCTCATTGAGCCAGAAAAGTCAATTATTCAGACAGAGCTCAAATTTGAAAAAGAAACACATATGCAGGTTCCACTCAGATGGGGAAGCTGAAAAACCAGTTGTTTTCAGGATGTGAGCTTTCCCTGACGAGTTAGCCCAAGGCATATCTGGCAATTGGTAAAAATCCCATTCAGCCAGAAAAGTCAATTTTTTAGACAGAGCTCAAATTTGAGAAAGAAACACATATGCAGGTTCCACTCAGATGGGGAAGCTGAAAAACCACTTCTTTTCCGGATGTGAGCTTTCCCTGTGGAGTTAGCCCAAGGCGTATCTCGCAATTGTTGGTAAAAATTCATTGAGCCAGAAAAGTCAATTATTAGACAGAGCTCAAATTTGAAAAAGAAACACATATGCAGGCTCCAGTTGGATGGGGAAGCTGAAAAACCAGTTGTTTTCCAAGCTTTTCCTGTGGAGATAGCCCAAGGAGTATCTCGCAATTGGTAAAAATCCCATTGGCCAGAAAAGTCAATTATTCAGACAGAGCTCAATTTGAAAAAGAAACACATATGCAGGTTCCAATCAGATGGGGAAGCTGAAAAACCAGTTGTTTTCCAGCTCTGAGCTTTCCCTGTGGAGATAGCCCAAGGAATATCTGGCAATTGGTAAAAATCCCATTCAGCCAGAAAAGTCAATTTTTTAGACAGAGCTCAAATTTGAAAAAGAAACACATATGCAGGTTCCACTCAGATGGGGCAGCTGAAAAACCACTTGTTTTCCAGTTCCGAGTTTTCCGTGTGGAGATAGCCCAAGGAGTATCTCGCAATTGGTAAAAATCCCATTCACCCAGAAAAGTCAATTTTTCAGACAGAGCTCAAATTTGAAAAAGAAACACATATGCAGGTTCCATTCAGATGGGGAAGCTGAGAAACCAGTTGTTTTCCGGATGTGAGCTTTTCCTGAGGAGTTAGCCCAAGGCGCATGTCGCAATTGGTAAAAATCCGATTCAGCCAGAAAAGTCAATTTTTCAGACAGAGCTGAAATTTGAAAAAGAAACACATATGCAGGTTCCACTCAGATGGGGAAGCTGAAAAATCACTTGTTTTCCATCTCTGAACTTTCCCTGAGAAGTTAGCCCAAGGCGTATCTCGCAATTGTTGGTAAAAATCTCATTGAGCCAGAAAAGTCAATTATTCAGACAGAGCTCAAATTTGAAAAAGAAACACATATGCAGGTTCCTCTCAGATGGGAAGCTTAAAAACCATTTCTTTTCCGGATGTGAGCTTTCCCTGTGGAGATAGCCCAAGGCGTATCTCGCAATTGGTAAAAATCCCATTCAGCCAGAAAATTCAATTATTCAGACAGAGCTCAAATTTGAAAAAGAAACACATATGCAGGTTCCACTCAGATGGGGAAGCTGAAAAACCACTTCTTTTCAGGATGTGAGCTTTCCCTGTGGAGTTAGCCCAAGGCGTATCTCGCAATTGGTAAAAATCCCTCTCAGCCAGAAAAGTCAATTATTCAGACAGAGCTCAGATTTGAAAAAGAAACACATATGCAGGTTCCACTCAGATGGGGAAGCTGAAAAACCACTTCTTTTCCGGATGTGAGCTTTCCCTGTGGAGTTAGCCCAAGGCGTATCTCGCAATTGTTGGTAAAAATCTCATTGAGCCAGAAAAGTCAATTATTCAGACAGAGCTCAAATTTGAAAAAGAAACACATATGCAGGTTCCAATCAGATGGGGAAGCTGAAAAACCAGTTGTTTTCCAGCTCTGAGCTTTCCCTGTGGAGATAGCCCAAGGAATATCTGGCAATTGGTAAAAATCCCATTCAGCCAGAAAAGTCAATTTTTTAGACAGAGCTCAAATTTGAAAAAGAAACACATATGCAGGTTCCACTCAGATGGGGCAGCTGAAAAACCACTTGTTTTCCAGTTCCGAGTTTTCCGTGTGGAGATAGCCCAAGGAGTATCTCGCAATTGGTAAAAATCCCATTCACCCAGAAAAGTCAATTTTTCAGATAAAGCTCAAATTTGAAAAAGAAACACATATGCAGGTTCCTCTCAGATGGGAAGCTTAAAAACCATTTCTTTTCCGGATGTGAGCTTTCCCTGTGGAGATAGCCCAAGGCGTATCTCGGAATTGGTAAAAATCCCATTCAGCCAGAAAATTCAATTATTCAGACAGAGCTCAAATTTGAAAAAGAAACACATATGCAGGTTCCACTCAGATGGGGAAGCTGAAAAACCAGTTGTTTTCAGGATGTGAGCTTTCCCTGACGAGTTAGCCCAAGGCATATCTGGCAATTGGTAAAAATCCCATTCAGCCAGAAAAGTTAATTTTTTAGACAGAGCTCAAATTTGAGAAAGAAACACATATGCAGGTTCCACTCAGATGGGGAAGCTGAAAAACCACTTCTTTTCCGGATGTGAGCTTTCCCTGTGGAGTTAGCCCAAGGCGTATCTCGCAATTGTTGGTAAAAATCTCATTGAGCCAGAAAAGTCAATTATTCAGACAGAGCTCAAATTTGAAAAAGAAACACATATGCAGGTTCCAATCAGATGGGGAAGCTGAAAAACCAGTTGTTTTCCAGCTCTGAGCTTTCCCTGTGGAGATAGCCCAAGGTGTATCTCGCAATTGGTAAAAATCCCATTCAACCAGAAAAGTCAATTTTTCAGACAGAGCTCAAATTTGAAAAAGAAACACATATGCAGGTTCCATTCAGATAGGGAAGCTGAGAAACCAGTTGTTTTCCGGATGTGAGCTTTTCCTGAGGAGTTAGCCCAAGGCGCATGTCGCAATTGGTAAAAATCCGATTCAGCCAGAAAAGTCAATTTTTCAGACAGAGCTGAAATTTGAAAAAGAAACACATATGCAGGTTCCACTCAGATGGGGAAGCTGAAAAACCACTTGTTTTCCAGTTCTGAGTTTTCCCTGTGGAGATAGCCCAAGGCGAATCTCGCAATTGGTAAAAATCCCATTCACCCAGAAAAGTCAATTTTTCAGACAAAGCTCAAATTTGAAAAAGTAACACATATGCAGGTTCCTCTCAGATGGGAAGCTTAAAAACCATTTCTTTTCCGGATGTGAGCTTTCCCTGTGGAGATAGCCCAAGGCGTATCTCGCAATTGGTAAAAATTCCATTCAGCCAGAAAATTCAATTATTCAGACAGAGCTCAAATTTGAAAAAGAAACACATATGCAGGTTCCACTCAGATGGGGAAGCTGAAAAACCAGTTGTATTCCGGATGTGAGCTTTCCCTGACGAGTTAGCCCAAGGCATATCTGGCAATTGGTAAAAATCCCATTCAGCCAGAAAAGTCAATTTTTTAGACAGAGCTCAAATTTGAGAAAGAAACACATATGCAGGTTCCACTCAGATGGGGAAGCTGAAAAACCAGTTGTTTTCCGGATTTGAACTTTCCCTGAGAAGTTAGCCCAAGGCGTATCTCGCAATTGTTGGTAAAATTCCCATTCAGCCAGAAAAGTCAATTATTCAGACAGAGCTCAAATTTGAAAAAGAAACACATATGCAGGTTCCATTCAGATGGGGAAGCTGAAAAACCATTTTTTTTCCATCTCTGAGCTTTCCCTGTGGAGTTAGCCCAAGGAGTATCTCGCAATTTGTGGTAAAAATCCCATTCAGCCAGAAAATTCTATTTTTTAGACAGAGCTCAAATTTGAGAAAGAAACTCATATGCAGGTTCCACTCAGATGGGGAAGCTGAAAAACCACTTCTTTTCCGGATGTGAGCTTTCCCTGTGGAGTTAGCCCAAGGCGTATCTCGCAATTGTTGGTAAAAACCTCATTGAGCCAGAAAAGTCAATTATTCAGACAGAGCTCAAATTTGAAAAAGAAACACATATGCAGGTTCCAATCAGATGGGGAAGCTGAAAAACCAGTTGTTTTCCAGCTCTGAGCTTTCCCTGTGGAGATAGCCCAAGGCGTATCTCGCAATTGGTAAAAATCCCATTCAACCAGAAAAGTCAATTTTTCAGACAGAGCTCAAATTTGAAAAAGAAACACATATGCAGGTTCCATTCAGATGGGGAAGCTCAGAAACCAGTTGTTTTCCGGATGTGAGCTTTTCCTGAGGAGTTAGCCCAAGGCGTATCTCGCAATTGTTGGTAAAATTCCCATTCAGCCAGAAAAGTCAATTTTTCAGACAGAGCTCAAATTTGAAAAAGAAACACATATGCAGGTTCCATTCAGATGGGGAAGCTGAAAAACCAGTTGTTTTCCGGATGTGAGCTTTCCCTGAGGAGTTAGCCCAAGGCGTATCTCGCAATTGTTGGTAAAAATCTCATTGAGCCAGAAAA